>OY848917.1:25624744-25977244 GCA_963693285.1 Xestospongia muta
ACTTATTAGTGAGACTGGAGTTTCCATTCTTTTGTCTGGGTAAAAAAAATGAAAAAGTTGCTAAATATTATATCAAGTAATGGAAAACAATAATGTCAATAATTGCAAATACAACTACATATAAATGAACTTACATCAGTAATTTTTAAAAAATTAATACTTAACTTTGTTATTATAATTTTACTAGGAAGTTACCTTTAGTAACTATTGGTGTAGTTGTAAGCACAGTATTACTTAAAGATGAAGAGAAAGTAGATGAATAATTTGCTGGTAGGGGTGTACTACTTGTCAGAGGGTATGGAGTCTTGAATTCTGTATATATAAAAATCTAGTAAAATTCATAATCATTTTATCATAGATAAGCTATTCGTATCAACAATGAGACATACTATTATGTTTTATGCGAACAGTTATCAAATATATTTAAAAACATGTCAGAATTATTAAAAAAAGTGATTCAGTAATTTAAACAAGAATTGAAGATTTTGTTAAACATGGCATCTTTTACTACACATACTTATCAATATGAAATGTAGTGAAGATCAGCTATTAATATATAACTTATTTAAATATTTAGTTTTATAATATAGGCTAGACATAAGCCAGATTCCAATCCTGCATATAATGATACACGAACATAAATAAACAAACTAAATTATATATTGCTTTAAATTTATAAGGAAGCAAACAAATGTATAATATGCATAGTATTATTATAAAATTAATAGAGAACAACTACTATTACATTTAATAAATTACAAAAAAAGTGCTGAAAAAAATGAATGTACTGACGTTTTGAGAATATTTGAGGTACTATAAAATACTTAACATTGTTAGCATTGTGAGAGCGCTTTTGTAATTTTTAATTTGTTAGTAAAGCTATCTACCTCCAAACATGTTATTTCTTAATCATAACCCTGGTTAATGATTATTTTATTGTTGGAATTAGTGAACTGAATACAATTTTGGATACAACGTACATACTTATAAGTATGAGATATATATTAAATTATTAAATTAAATTATTAAATTAAATTATTAAATTATTAAAGTAAATTTTCATCAACAATAAATATTTAAATAAATAGTCACTTACCATTTAGCCCAGATTTTGAGCTAGATTCTGAGCTTAATTCAGAGGCAGACCCAGAGCCTAAAATGGTACATACATATGAAATTAGAAGCAAACTAAATTATAAATAATTTAAAGTAATGATGTGTAATATTCGAAAGCATTACAATGATACCAAATGAGTAGTTTCATGAAATATTGCAAGCAACTAGCAGTACATTTATTAAAGCAAATCAAAAAGAGTCTTATATAGGCAGTCAATTGTGAAATATACATACATAGATACATACATACATACATACATACATACATGCATACACATGCATACATACATACATATGTACATACACATACATACATACATACATACGTACATATATACATATGTACATACATACGTATGTATGTACGACGTGCATACATACATACTTACAAATATACATACATACATACATACATACGTACGTATATATATACATACGTACATACATATGTATGTATGTACGACGTACATACATACATACTTACAAATATACATACATACATACATACATACATACATATATTTTAATATATATACAATTATATATGTATAAATATGATTATGGATTCATAGATATAATTTGGAATATTTCTTTGGCTTGTGTTCACTAAATATGGAATAATGAATATAGAATAATCTTTCAACTAAAGAGACCTCAGGGATATATAAATAAATATATATATATATACATACATATATATATATATATATACATATAATATATAATCTTACTTTATGAAAAAGTAATTGATATGACAAAATGTTTTCAATTTATAGAAAGAACTGCACAGATGATAACAAATATACCCCTTTGTTCAAGAGGGACCACTTGTAACATTTTAGCATTGAGAGACATTACCATTATTTCATAAGATACTCAATGTGAAAGCTGTCTATCTAAAAACACTCTTTCCTTTGTTCTCATGTCTTTTATATTACTTCATTTTCTTCAAACTGTGACTAATATTGCAGTAAAGTCTAATTTGGCCTTACCAAATGTATAGGCTGAAGTAAATAAAACTGTTGAAGAAGAAGGAGAAACAGGATGACAACCAATATCAACTACATCACTACAACAGTCTCCATAATTATGACAGATATCATCACAATAGCATCCATTATTACCACATGTTGGTGACAGAGAAGACACACAACATCCAGAGTAGCTGAGATTTAGTGCCAAACATGAGCCTAACAATAACATACATGTGTACAAGCATCATCATTTTATTAGTTTTGCTTGCTTACCTTGGGTAACAAAAGGTGTAGGTGAAACTATAGTATCACTAGATGAAGTGACAACAGATGAAAAACTTGTTGTAAGAAGTGTACTATTTGTTATAGAAAGTGAACTTTCAATTGTTGTGTCTATATAAAAGTGGTGAAAAAATTGATAATTGTTTATAAAATGTAATGGAAAAACATAATCTTAGTAATTACCACCACTATTTTATATATTAATGATATCATGAATTTTAATAAAGATTTAAGTTTGTATAAAACTTTGCTATTACAACTTTTGGAAATGTACACAATTGTGTGTAAAAACGTTTATTATAATCTCTATACTTTCTCAATTTCAATAAGTTTTCACACAACACAATGGCAACATAAAGGAATTAAGTTGTATGAGGAAATTCTCTTTACAATGATCATTTACCTCGAGTAACAATTGGTGTATTAAAAGATGAGTAACAGTAAATGAAAAAATTGCTAAAGATATATGCTAATTGTCATAGGGTATGTAATTTTCATTCTTGTGTCTATTATAAAAGTTGTGCTATAAATTCCCTGGTGATTTTAGTTTATGATGATTTTGTTGTTGTATTTAAAGGCAATTGATTGGATATACAATTATTCAAATATATGTGTATAATTTGAAACTGTGTAAATGGTACATATAAAAATTGACAAAAAACCCACTAAAACTATACATTCTTAATGGGTCATCATTGAACACAGTTGTGCTTAATATGTATGGTTGTCTCCAGAAGTTAATGGCTGCCTTATTCAATCTAGACATTACGATGCATTTCAATAATAAAGTTGGGTTTATTTGAACAACTACTTGCTGTTGTTGAATTTTTTTCCAGCTATCAAGAAATCTAACTTAGTTATAGAACATTTTTAAAGTAAAAAGCTTGAAATTAGATAACACTAAAACTCTTCCATCTTCTTCTACTTTCACTTCTTGTTTTCCTAGATTAGCAAAAAATTGAGTTTCACTTTCACTGTGGTCATAGAATAGGAAAAAGGCTAGTTCAATTTGTTTAGGAACAAGCTACATGGCTTTCTTATAATTCAAATTAGTTTGCTTAATATTTTTAATATTCAATAGGAAAATGCAAGATTGCGTTATAATATATATATATATATATATATATATATATTAATAACAAAATTATTTTTAACACAATAATCCATATTGAAATGCCTATGAAAGCATCCAGGAAGAGCTATAGAGTACATTTTCAATATGAACAATACAGAAGATTGAATAATTAGATACAAAACTCATCAAATCATGTTGACCGGCTCCATATGCATCGATTTCAATATAGATTCATCTGTTTATCCCTAATTTGTTCTTTTTGTTTTGGCATAGACACCCCTATATTATCTTCATTATTGAATATTATTATATCTTTCAAAAAGTTTTTTATTATTTATTGATAGTAATTTGTCAGGAGGTAACAATAAAAAGGCATCAAAAGTCACTTGAGTATATTCTTTTAAAGGGACTTACATGGAGTAACAGATGTGACCATTGTAGACAGAGTGTTATATAAGGAAGAAGTAACAGCAAGTGATGTACTCTTTGTAAATAGTAGACTATTTGATGACTGAGGAGTTTTGCTATTTGTTTCTGTAGTGAATATATGAATATATCATGTTCCAATAATTTTCATCATAATTTTACTTTCATTTTGTTATTAATATATTTTTATTTAGAACAATCTTATGACTTATGTTCAGTTTAAAAGAAGACCCATTATTATTAATGTATGATAGATAAGATAAGCCTAGCTAAAATGAGGTATCATTACAACTTTCTTATTGTATTATAGAACAATTGGATGTTCCTAACTATTTTCTAATCATCATTTTAGCCATTACTAACAATCAATAATATTTCTTCCATCATAATATGTAAAAACTATACTTTGTGCACTGGTTGAACATGATGGAACCTCATTGATTTCCAGTATACTGCAGCTTATCAAAAGTCTTCCATTTAAAAAGTAAGCAAACACGACAGTTTAAAAGAGGTAAAAATAACAGGAATGGCAATTACATCATCAGACATTACTTATATAGTAAATCGGATATGATTCAGTTGTAGCTTAATCATGTAATCAACTGAAATATTATTTTATTAAAAAGGAAGACTTAAGGATTATAAATTTATAACAATTCTGGTCTGCTATCATATCATTTACACTAAACTACACATATTATATGAGATTATATAATATAACAGATAAAATTTAGGCCAAGCTTTAATTAAAGAAGACTATGCTAAAGGACTATAGAGTTATGAGTATTTATAACAATATTGGTTCATAATTACATCAGTCTTACTGAATTTATCAATAATATAATAGCTTAACATTTTTATGTTACTAAATGTTACCTTCATTTAGATTATAAACTACATTTGACCATGCAGATGATGGATAATTGAGACAATCAATATCTGTAACTCTTGATGTTCTGGAGAATGGGTGATCTGCAAAACTATCATTTCCAGTGCTGTAGCCAATTGCTGCACTGTTTCTAGTCCATTGCACAAGATTACATTTATAAGTAAATATAGCATAAGATGTTGATCCTTGTGACGCAATCACAACCTGGAATGTATTACCCTATAATGAAATAATAGAAAACATCTTATAAATTATATGTATGGTGTGATTCACCTGAATACAATTGGTGTTTCCATATGGACAGACATTCATCCATTTTGCTACCATAACCCAATCTAACTTTAAGTTAACATTTTGATTTAGTTTCAAGAATGTCTCCACTTCATTGATGACATTTGCTGTAGTAATGATTCCATACTCAACTATTCCTGTATTTGTCAATACAATATCATCCCAAAATGGAGCTATCACCATTGCAGATGAGAGTGGGAACAATACTGGTAAATATCCTGTAAATGATGTTCCCAAACTAAGAAATCCATTTGAGTTTATCTAAATCAAAGTAAAGGTTAAAATGATACCAAGAAATATGGAATTCAGTCTTACATTCAAACTATTGAAAAGGTATTTTCCTACATTAAGTGTGGAAGGCAGTTCAATTTCTATAGCACCATCATCAACGTTATAAAAAATGTTAGTTTGTGAGCCAAGATCTAGGAAACTCAAATATTTGGAATTCATTCCAGATCCTGTTGAAATAAAGAAAATAATAATAACTATTAGAAAAATATAGTGAATACCTAACGAAAAAAATTATCTATTAATCTTATTGATAATTAAGTGACTTGTAGCATAGCAGTTAAGATTAGGAAAAAATAAGGACACGATCACTATTAACAAGATTACAGTTGAGTATGTTGTTATATATAATTGTTGTAACATAATTGTTTTTTAAGACAATGAGTACAACTATAAAATAGGAGAACTAGGAGTGGTTCAGCGATTGTCATCTGCATTAACTGTTAAGACATATGGTTTGATGTTATTCCTTGTTTCAATTGAAGAATATATCAATAGAATAAAAAGAAGCAACAGGTCATTATTTTATGTCATAGTGTGTGGGCAGTTGCCATTGATACCATTGATATGCCACAGGTGATATATGTTCATACACATCTGCACAATGTTTAAAATGGTATAAACAAACTAAAATATGAAAAAAGCATCATCATAAATTTTTCACCTTTTCATTAACACCTTTTTAAGGGATAAAAAAAAGTAAATATTGATAAATTTAAATGAGGACTCAGTTGAAAGTAGACAAGCATTCTTATTACTTATTAGCTTCCATATCAATGAACAAACTGACTGCCAGTCACAACCACTAACTTCAATAAATTCACTCAAATTGTCATTCTTTCATCTTAATAATTAAAGATAATATATGGACAACTACTTAAGAGAGAAACACAAAAATTGTTGTGAAAACCATGACCACAATAGTAACAGTGACATAAATTGATATTTAATTATATTTTTTTGGAAAAGCTATAATATCCATGGTATAACTCAAATATCAACCAGTCTGGTGTAGTTATGGAAATAAAACACCCTTAAGAAAATTGTTGATCATATTCAATTGGCATTACATTATGTGATGTTCTATGATATTATACCAAATAATACAAAAAACATGTAATATATTCATTTGATCTATTAATATTATGTTAATAAAATAAATGGAAATGTACATTGTTAGATATAAATATTTTTTTCAATTAATGAGATTCAGTGGCACTTCATCTAATTCCATTTTGTCTACATGAATAATTCTTCTATCTGAGCAACTTAGATTTTAATTTTAATACATTTTAAACAATAAGCTAGTTTTCATAACAATTAACTGAGTTAAACAATTACTGTCTTAATTTATGTCTTTAAATAATAATTGTAAAAGATTTTACATTTTTATTTGTGTTTTCATATATTATGCAGTGTAGCATTCATTTTAACAATAAGTATAGAGGCAGTAGTAGCATTTAGAACTAAGGTAAAATTAGTAAAAACAAAGGAAGCGCTTGCTTCTTTATTTACCAACAATATAAGTATACAGAAGATATTTAATGACAAGATCTACTGGAGATGCAAGAACATAAACTACTCTAAGAAAATCAAAACTCAAGATTATGAACACTCTAACTCTAATGAAAAATATAACCATTTGCTATCAGATACTGATATGGCATAAAATTAGCAGTATTTAATGTATTAGATTGGTTTATAATATATTTTAGATAACCATGACTAAGATATTACATAAGCTTCTGACTTTCTTACCAAGTATATCAGTAGGAGAGGGAACAGGAGCAGGATGACAACCAATATCAGCTACATCATTACAACAATCTCTAAAAATGTGACAAGATTTATCACAGTAGCAACCATTATTGCTACACATAGTTGACAGTGAGAACATGCAACATCCAGAATAGCTGAGATTTAGTGCCAAACATGAGCCTATAATTAAGATATATGTGCAATTTCATTTATTTGTATTGCAACTTACCTTGAGTAACTATCGGTGTAGGTGTAGATATAGTACTACTTAAAGATGAAGTGGCGGTATATGAAAAACTTGATGGAGGATGTATACTACTTGTAGAGGGGTATGAACTTTCCATTCTTGTGTCTATTTTAATAGTAGTGGTATAAATTCAGTGATAATTTAAGTTTGTGATATGTTTATTATTGCAGTTATTGAATATGTTCATAGTTGGATATAACCTTATTTTATATAAAATTGTATCATTTGCTGTATTTTTTGTCAATTTTAATGATATTTCATTTTCATAAGGCAATAATACAATGACATGAAATGAGTATATATATACTTTAAATGACTTACTTAGAGAAACAGGTGTGACTATAGTAGACACAGTGTTGTTTGATGAGAATGGTAGACTACTTGATGGCTGAGGAGTTTTGTTATTTGTTTCTGTAGAAAAAAAACAGTTATAAGTATTTTGCTATCATATTTCAATAATTTGGCATTGTCCTTATAATATAAATATATTTTAATTTATCACAATATTGCCATTTTTAATGCATGACTACATTCATTTATTTTATCAGACACATGGTAACAATAGCTATGTAGAGGTGGCCTGCATTGTCCACTTAAATGTATTGGTTTAAAAGAATAAATATCTCCTACAAATCAACCAAAATCTTTGAATTCCTTTTATTATTTCTTTTTATTAAAACTACTTCACTATGACTCAGTTATATTTTAATAAAATATTTCTAATCATCAAAGACACAGTTGGTGAAATGTTGAATTTTTATATCTTTCTCTCTTTGCTTCTGCCCCTGCTTATAACATCTCATAAACTTATTAGTTCATAACTTCTCATAAACAGTTTGGAAAATAACTTCATTGAGGTAGCATGCTCAACTACTATGTGTGGCCTTTTTTACTTCAGTTTTGATTGCTTCAGAAACAAAATCAGGAATATAGCCTTGTTTTATCAAGACCTACAATTGGAGGTGCAATTTTCTATTAAATATTTTTTGTATTAACAGGAAAAGAGAAACAGGATGAATAGTACATCATAGTGTCCTGTGTTCAGCAGTAAGTATGAATTATTTTCTTTTGGATGATTTGCTTAAAAGAAGATCCAGAATCATTATTATATGATTGATAAGCCAATAACACTAAAGCCAAAAATACTTAATTTTAGCTAAAATTAAGAATCATTACTACTTTGTTAATACATTACTTTTTATTGTCTAGAACTCATGATGAAATGATTTAATTTCCGAACTACTTTTCTCTTATTATTTCAATCATTAAAAAAGATAATTTAAATCTCCTCCAGCATATTATGTAAAAACTCGTTTTGTGAGCTGTTTTAACAAGCATGAAACCTCAATGGCTTCCAGTTTTCTACAGCTTTCACTATATGTGATAAAAACATTTGTATTTTAAAAAAAATAAGTGAACAAGTAAATAAAAAAATGAAGTAAATGTGGTGATGACTAATATTTTTGAAATCCAATGATTACAAACAAGATAGTAGGGATAGCAATGACATCACCACTACATAAAAACACATGTGGCACAAACAACAAAGGATATTCTCAACAATTTAAATCACTGAAATAACATTAGCAACAATATTGTTAAATTCTATGCATAGGCCAACCATGTAGGGGGATGATGCAATTTCCATGTTTAATATCTTCTTTGCACCTTTTGGTAATGTGCAGGTCAGGCTTCCAATAAAGAAGTCTTAATGGAAGGACTATTAAGTTATGATTATTTTTGAACAGGCTAGAAGACTTAGTGTGATTACAACATATTGATTACATTGCTGTTTCACATCATATACTACTACACTGAACATGCATGATGTACTTATTAATATTTGTATTTAATCTAATTAATTTAATTTATCAATAATATAATAGTTTAATATTTTTATATTACTAAATGTTACCTTCGTTTAGATTGTAAACCACATTTGACCATACAGATGATGGATAATTGACACAGTCAATGTCTGTAACTCGTGATGTTCTGGAGAATGGATAGTTTGCAAAACTGTCATTTCCAGCACTATAGCCAATTGCTGCACTGTTTCTAGTCCATTGCAGAAGATCACATTTATAAGTGAATATAGCATAAGATGTTGATCCTTGTGATGCAACCACAACCTGGAATGTATTACCCTATAATGAAAGAATAGAAAGTATTATTGTAAAAAATATGTATGGCGTAATTCACCTGAACACAATCGATGTTTCCAAATGGACAAACATTTACCCACTTTGCTACCATAACCCAATCTAATTTTAAATTAACATTTTGATTTAGTTTCAAGAATGTTTCCACTTCATTGATGACATTAGATGTAGTGACAATTCCATACTCAACTATTCCTGTATGTGTCAAAATGATATCATCCCAAAATGGAGCTATCACTATTGCAGATGTGAGTGGGAACAATAATGGTAAATAGCCTGCAAAAGATGTTCCAAAACTAAGAAAGCCATTTGAGTTTACCTACATCAAAATTAAGATTTATATTATACCACAAAAAAATGATGACTAAATCTTACAATTAGAGTACTGAAATTTTGTTTTCCTATATTAAGCATAGAAGGGAGTTCAACTGTTATAGTACCATCATCAACATAACTAAATACATTAGTTTGTAATTGAAGATCTAGGAATGTCAAATACTTGGACTCCATTCCAGATCCTGTTGAAAATTAAGAATATATAGTCATAAGCAGTGATATGTAGAAAAAAATAAGAAGTAACAAGTACATATATCTCACAAAATTATGGTTTGTGCTACTAATGTTCAAATATTTCATGAGTAAATGATACAAGGGCAATAAAAGTGCAGTGATAAGAACAAATATATTTTAACTTTGTTAGTATTGCTCACTAACCTTGAGTAACAAATGGTGTAGGTGTAACTATAGCACTACTTAAATGTGAAGTGACAACAGATGAAACATTTGCTGTAAGAGATGCACTACTTGTTAAAGAGAGTGGGATTTCAATTGTTGTGTCTATATAAATAGTAGTTATATTGTTGATTTAATGGAAGAACATAGTGTCTGTAACTAAATATACTACTAATTTATACATGAATTAATATCAAGAATTTTAATATAGGTTTAAGTATGTGATGATTTGTTTATAGGTGTTTGTGGAAATGTACATGATTGGTATAACATTATTTCGCTTTTAACCTTGAGTAACAATTGGTACAGGTGTAACTGTAGTATTACTTAAAGATGAAGAGGGAGAAGATGAAGAGCTTGATATGAGAGGTATACTACTTGTTAGAGAGATTGGAGTTTCCATACTTGTATCTATATACAATATATTGATAATATTGATAATTGGTTAATCATGTAAGATAAATAGATAATATCATTAACTTTACCTAACACTACTACTTCATGGCATCAGCATTATTTATAATATTTTACTTTTTTCATTATTTAGTATTTGAGTTAGTGGAAATGTACATAGTCGAGTATAACATTATTTATCTATTATTTTAGAAAGTATAATATTACTAAACTTTTTTTAAGTTCATGAAATGATATTAAGTTGAATAAAAACAAAAAAAAAATAATTAAAACATAAAAGAGTTAAATGTGTCCATTGAGTTAACATTTGAACAATTTTTACTTTATAATTGTCACTTACCTTTAGTAACAATTGGTGAAAGTGTTTCAATATTGCTATCTAAAGATGAAGTGACAGCAGGTAAAATACTTGGTGGAAGATGTGTAGTAATTGTCAAAGGGTATGGAGTTTCCACTATTGTGTCTATTATAAAAGTGGTGATATTAATGATTGTTTAAGTTTTGTGATAATTTCTACATTGTATTAGTGAAAATGTACATTGTTGGATATAATATTATTTTGCCTATAAGCATGTTATTTAGGGCAGTTAAATGGTATAAAATGGCCCATATAAACATAAATAAAGAACTTAAACAAATCTCCACTTATTTTCAACGTTCAAACATGATACATGGGCAAAAACGTGCAATGACATTAACAAACATATTTTAACATTGTTATTATTGCTCACTAACCTTGAGTAACAAATGGCGTAGGTGTAACTATAGCACTATTTAAAGGTGAAGTCACAACAGCCGATACATTTGCTATAAGAGATGTACTACTTGTTAGAGAGAGTGGAATTTCAATTGTTGTGTCTATATAAATAGTGGTTATATAATGTAATAGTAACTATAATGTAAGAGCATAATGTCTGTAACTAAATATACTACTACATTATACATGAATTGATATCGAGAGCTTTACCATAGGTTTAAGCATCTGAAAATTTGTTTATAATTGTTTGTGGAAATGTACATGATTGATATAACATTATTTTGCTTTTAACCTTCAGTAACAATTGGTGCAGGTATAACTGTAGTATTACTGAAAGATGAAGTGGGAGAAGATGGAAAAACTGATGCAAGAGGTATAGTACTTGTTAGAGTGATTGGAGTTTTCATACTAGTGTCTATATAAAATTACATTAAATATAATAATTAAAGTATCATTTAAAGGAAAAAGCATAATACTATCAGTAACTACATATTTATAACATGAACTGACATCAGTAATTATAATTGTTTATTATGATTTATTATTAGAGTTTATGGAAATAGACATGGTTGTATATAACATTCTTTAGCAATATTTTCATAACACATACTATTATTTTATTAATATCTTTTATTTATTATTTTACTTTTCACTAAGTTTATACAAAGATATTTTGCTGACCACAATAGAAGACCAACAGAAAGTGAAGATTATTGTGAAAGATTACAGTTAACATTATATGTGAGCATTTTCATTACAGTGCTCACTTACTTAGAGTAACAATTGGTGTAGTTACAACTATAGTATCACTAGAAGATGAAGTGATAACAGATGAAAAACTTGCTGAAAGAGGTGCACTACTTGTCGGAAAGAGTGGAGTTTTGAATTCTGTATCTATTTTAAAGTGATAATAAAACCAGTAATTATGTTATGTTGGAAATAAGCTGATCATAAACATCACATCAATGATATTGAGGTAATATTACAGGGATAGAAAATATACACAGTATGGTAAAAATTAGTAGTGAACAACAGTTAGTTTACTGAATAAGTAATACATCCTACACAAACTATTTATGGACACTTTGTAAGCTTACAAATGTACTCTATTAAAAGAATCATTTTATTATTTATTGAATGCTTCTCTTTTAAGCAAGGTAATGGGAGTTTAAGTTACTTACTACAAATAAAGTAGTTGCCTATGTGGATGCTTTTTTAAATACAATTTACCCAGTGTAATAGTTCCAGCATGTTTGACAATACTAGATAAATTGTCAATTGAGGAAAGAGTGAGAGCAAGTGATGTACTTTCTGAGAATAAATGACTACTAGTTGATGGCAAAGGAGTTCTTTTTTTTGTTTCTGGAGAAAGATAAAAACCAGTCGAAATTCATGGTAAGGGAACACATTTCCATTCTGTATAAAATTTTTATTAGCATGACTATTATTACTTTGAGAAAAAAATAATGAGAGCGAGACAATGGCTACAAGTGTTTGTTTGGTTAAAACACCTATGACTTGTAACTCATATAATTACCTCTAAGGTATTTAAAATTGTCATAAACACTCCCATCCATGCTGTAACAATCATTGTTACTATATTGTTGCCTTCTATGCTTGTTCTATTATGTAGTGATGATGCAACCATCCCTACTAACGTGCTTACATTCTCTGTAATGTACTGATATTAGCCATCCTTACAGTTACTTCATTTTTATAAAATATTATTGACTTATTTGCTTAATTTTTATAAATTCAAGTATTCCAATTGCAATGTTATAGCATTCTGAAAAGCAGCCAGGTTTCATGTTCAACTAGCTTACTAAAAGTGTTCTTTCATAATATTGTAATGATAAAAAATAATAACTATGACTACAGTGACAATAGAAAATTAGCTGGTAACTTAGAATGGTTCCATCAACGAGGAGGTTCTCCAGAATACAATAATAAAATGATAATGATCCTTAATTCAGTGCATTACAGTTAGGATTACAAACATTAGCTTATGAGCCATACAGAATATAAATATCCTGGATCTTGTTTTAAGTTGTCCATACAGCAGGTAATAGTTTATACTTACTGCAACAGTTGGAATCTCATATTTCTATTAAAACCAGTTTTATAAAAATGGCTTCTTCAAGGGTAGCTCTTGTTAGTAAACTGTTGAAATGGCTTAATTTCTTTTCAAAAGAATCCAAAATTTAAGAGACAAAACAAACAGTTCATTTAAACTTGAAATACATCTGTGAAAATGTTGACAAATCTTCTTTTAATTATGTTGTTGTGGACATGGAAGAAATATGAACAATTCAGTATTTTCATTAACTTCTACCATAATAGTTAGAAACATTACTTTAGCCTATAAATCAGTCACAACATATGCATTATTTTAAAGTGGAAGACTGATAAGTATTATGATATTCGAATGTGTTTTGGATGAGATATTTTGATTTTTCTGATTAATAAATTTCACCGAATAATGTACATCCTTACATCCCTCTACATGGGCACTACTACCACAATTAAATAAATCATTTTATTTGCATTACTTACATACCTTGAGTAGCAAGTAGTGTAGGTGAAACTATAGTACCACTTAACAATGATGTAAAAGCAGATGAAAAATTTGATACAAGAGGTGTACTACTTGCTAGAGGGAGTGAAATTGATATTTATTATTATGCTATGTTAGAGAAAAACTGAACATAACTATCACAACAATAAATACATAATACTACTTCATTTTACAAAATTAAAAATGTATATATTGATATTATTACAGAATTATGTATCTCATAAATGCTCATTGTTTGTAGTTTCTAATTTGTCTTACCAAGTGCATCTGTTGGAGTCAGTATAGGAGACAAAGGAGGAGCAGGATGACAACCAATATTAGCTACATCACTACAGCAGTCTCCATAAGTGTGACAGATCAGATCACAATAGCATCCATTATTGCTGCAAGATGGTGACAGAGAAGACATACAACATCCATTATAGCTAAGATTCAGTGCTAAACATGAACCTAAAATTATTATATGAGTAAATTCATTATATTTGTATAGCTCATTCACCTTGAATAACAGTTGGTGTGGGTGTAATTGTAGTACTACTTAAAGATGAAGTAACAAAAGATGAAAAAGTTGCTTGAAGAATTGCACTAATTGTTAGAGAAGGAGTGACAGTATGTGATGCACTTGTTGAGAATGTTAGACTACTTGTAAATGGCATAGGAGTTCCACTACTTGTTTCTGAAGAGAAAATGAAATCAGTCAAAAGTCATAGTAAGGTAACACATTATTATTATCTTTTTAATATCTTCTTTCTGCATGAAGAATGATATACATAATTCTCTTTCACGTTTGAGCAATCAATATGGTATTTAAATCTCCCATTACCATGCATGTTAACATTTAAAAAACAATTTCTGTAAAACTCTATTCTCTTTTATAATTCAATGGTATTTGTATTTTCGTGGACAACAAATTCTAAAGTAGTAAGTGTTATATGTATTTATATAGACATTATCTAACATAGTAATGTGCTTCCTTTAAAATATTTTTCTTAAGATTGTTTTGTTTATTAATAAATAAAGGCTGCTGTTATACACTATGTATTTAGATGGTACTAGAGTTACATCTACATGTTTTTTTAAGGTGTAGATATCATGGTACAAATGAGGCTATTTACTTGAGCTTATGCATTTTATAAAAGGGCTTACTTGATATAAGAGATGTGACAATAGTAGACATAGTGTCAATTGAGGATGACGTAACAGCTAGTGATGTAATTGTTGAAAAAAACAAGCTACTTAGTGATGACTGAGGAGTTCGATTATTTGGTTCTGTTGAAAAAACTTGGTAAATGAAAATGTTATTTTGTTGCAATATTTTGAAATGGTATACCAATACCATTTCTTCTTTTGATAATATTTTCATCTTTTCAAAATTGAAATAAATTTAATTGAAAACTCATTGTAATTTTAATGTAATGATTGAGACAAAAGTAGGCCATACTTCCTTTAAAGAAGATATAGCTAAAGGACTATAGAGTTAAGGCCATTTATGGCAATACTGGTTTACAATCATATCAATCACATTGAAATTTGGTATACTATAATAGCTTAACAAATTTATGTTACTAAATGTTACCTTCATTTAGATTGTAAACCACATTTGACCATACAGATGATGGATAATTGACACAGTCTATATCTGTAACTCTTGATGATCTGGAAAGTGGATGGTTTGCAAACTTTTTATGTCCAGCACTATAGCCAATTGCTGCACTGTTTCTAGTCCATTGCACAAGATTACATTTATAAGTAAATATAGCATAAGATGTTGATCCTTGTGATGCAACCACAACCTGGAATGTATTACCCTATAATGAAAGAATAAAAAACATCTTATAAATTATATGAATGGTGTATTTCACCTGAACACAATTGGTGTTTCCATATGGACAAACATTTATCCATTTTGCTACCATAACCCAATCTAATTTTAAATCAACATTTTGATTTAGTTTCAAAAATGTCTCCACTTCATTGATGACACTTAATGTAGTAATGATTCCATATTCAACTATTCCAGTATCTGTCAATACAATGTCATCCCAAAATGGAGCTATCACTACTGCAGATGACAATGGGAACAGTACTGGTAAATATCCTGTAAAAGATGTTCCCAAACTAACAAACCCATTTGAGTTTACCTACATCAAAGTAAAATCTAATATGATGCTGCAAAAGATAAATGACTAAATCTTACATTCAAAATATGGAAGGTATGGTTTCCTGCATAAAAGGTAGAAGGCAGTTCAACTGCTATACTACCATCATCAATATTACTAAATATGTTAGCTTGTATCCCAAGATCAAAAAAAGTCAAATATTTGGACTCCATTCCAGATCCTGTTAAAACCAAGAAAAAAGTAGTGATGTTCATACAATATAAAAGTAAAATATCACATAAAAATTGTGTTCAGTGTTAAAAATATTTTACAACTAATTAAAACATGATGATGAAGGCGTTGCAATGTGACATGTTTACTACATTTGGTACATAAACTTTGTTCATTAAAATAAAAAAAAGAAATGATATATTGAACGTGCATGGCATATTTTTATCATATGTTCAAATCCTGACACAAATTGAGAGTATATTTAATTTATTTATTTGCTTTATACATTTGAATTTAAGTGTGAGTAATGTAGCTCCTAACTTTGTCTTACCAAGTGTATTGGGTGGAGGAAAAGCAGGATGACAACCAATATCAGCTACATCATTACAACAATCTCTAAAAATGTGACAAAATTTATCACAGTAGCATCCATTATTGCTACAAATTGTTGACAGGGAGAACAAGCAACAACCAGAATAGTTGAGATTTAGTGCCAAACATGAACCTAAAATTAATACAAATTTTCATTTATTTGTATTGCTCACTTACCTTGAGTAACAATTGGTGTAGGTGTAACTGTAGTGCCATCTAAAGATGAAGTCACAGCATATGAAAAACTTGCTGTAAAACGTGTGCTACTTATCAAGATGGAAGGACTTTCCATTGCTGTGCCTATTAATAATATTTATATAAAATTTAATTATAATTTTGTTATTATAGCAGGTGAATGATGTACACAGTTGGATATAAATTATTTTATCTATGCATTTATAATTGGTGATTTGAAATTGTATAAATTGCATATATGAGCATTAAATAAGGAACTCCAAACAAACAGAAATCCTTTTTAAGGTTCAGTGATATCAACTTTTCATAAGGTAGCAATATAGGGACATCAATTGTATAGTAATATTATAAATAATACTAGTGAACAACTGGTTTATTAAATAATGTAATAAAATGTTACATGTATTTACACTATTACAATTAACCAATGTGCTTTCTTAAAACAACTATTATTGTCATTACAAATATCTCAATATTTAATAATTATTAAATAGTAATATATATTTGTACATTATCAAATATTATCAAGTTATCAGGCTGCACATGAACTAAATGTTTGTATTTTAATTTGATTTACCTAAGAAAATAGTTTAGCTATACATTTGTCAACGAAAATATGGTTGTTTACATTTTTAAGTTATCATGATACACATGAAACTTGTCAATACATTTTGTATTTTCGATAGCATTTTACCTAGAGTGATAGTTTTAGTAGGTTCGATAATATTAGACAAAGTGTCAATTGAGGAAGTAGTGACAGCAAATAATGTACTTGCTGAGAACAGTAGAGTATTTGTTGATGACCAAGGAGTTCCACTATTTTTTTCTGGAGAGAAAAAAAAAACATGGTAAGAAACATATCCTGTTGTAATACATTATTTTTTGCATGACTAGTACTACAAACATAGTCAACAACTTGAGAATTTCTAAAATTGAAGTCTTATAATTAGTCAGTTAATGAAATAATAATATTTAACCATAAAGTATATTTGTCTAAACCTGAAGGTACAATTATATACACATGTATAACAGGTTTGTGAAAATTGCTATTATTTATTCTGAGGTTTCTTAGTAATATTATAGTTAATGCAAGTCAAGCATCATTGTATACATTCAAAATCCATTTACTTTACAAGTGTTAGGCTATCAGTCCCTTATTGTGCAACAATTGTTATAATGAACCAATATTTATTAAACAGTTAGTAAAATAATATTAAAATAGTGTTAGTCATATAAGAAAAAGTTTCAATTTAAAAGGCCAAATTTGATAACATTAGTCTGTAGTATCTTCGTTTAATCACAAATTAATGATGAAAAAAGTAGCTTTTATATTTTCAGTCAGTCAAAAAAGTATTAAGGTAGTTCTTTTATTTTAGATTTATACCTTCATTTAGATTGTAAACTATGTTTGACCACATAGATGATGGATAATTGAGACAGTCAATGTTTGTTACTCTTGATGTTCTAGAGGAAGGATGATTTGCAAAATAGTTTTGTCCAGCACTATAGCCAACTGCTGCACCATTCATGGTCCACTGCAACAGATTACATTTATATGTAAACACAGCATAAGATATTGACCCTTGAGATGCAACAACAACCTGGAATGTATTGCTCTGTAATAAAGATATAGATATAGTTATAATCTTGTAAATATAGAAACCAATTTACTTGAGAACAATTGATGTTCAAGAACGAACAGACATTCACCCACTTTGCTACAAAAACCCAGTCTAATTCCAAGTCCACATTTTCTTTTTGTTTTAAGAATCCTTCCACTTCATTGATGACACTTGGTGCACTTACTGAAGCGACAATGCCATATTTTACTATTCCTGTATTTGTCAGACGTATATCATCCCAAAACGGAGCTATCACTACTGCTGATGAGAGTGGAAATGATGCTGAGGAATAGTTAGAGAATGGAGTTCCAAAACTTAGAAGACCATTTGAGCTTATCTAAATAAAACTAAAATATGATACCACAAAATATGAAAAGGTAAATCTTACATATAGAGTGTGGAAAGATTGTCTTCCAATATTCAATGCAGATGGAAGTTCAACTGCTATAGTACCATCATCAACATTTCTAAATATGTTAGCTTGTAATCCAACATCTAGGAAAGTCAAATATTTGAAACCTATTCCTGATCCTGATTCAAGTCTTTTTATATCTTTAAACCCTGATAAGTCTATTAAAAATAAGAAATAGATCGCAATCAGTTATGTGAGAATTGAAATTAATCAAGTATCGAATTTGAGTGTGATGATATTGTAAAATGTATAAGTGTAATTGGTTTGGATAATTTGACTTTAAAATAAGAAAGAAAGTGTTAGTGTCAGTTTGGGAATTTTCCAAGTAATTAATACATATACAATTGATCTGTTGTTTCTCTCCTTAAATGGAAGGTTAGTAATATTTCCACTCTCAATAATGGTTATTAGCAAGATATCCTGCTCTTTGTGTAAGGAAAACTACTCTTCTTTTAATAAAATTTAGTTAATATTTCAGGCATTTCTAAGACAACTATGTAGATTACTACACAATTCATCCAGTATATAAAATTATAAACAACAATTTTACTTGTAATCACACAAATATACTTGGAAATTGAAGTCTGTGAGTATAATGTTTTCATACTTAATTACTTAACTTTACATGTGAGTTTACCCAAGCATTTTCTACCTTGAACAATGTCTATCTAGTTTTGAGACTGATTGTTATATGTAACTTTAGAACATGACTATTTAAATTAAACCACAAACATTTAATATGCAAATAGACCATGTCATCAACAACCATATGATAGTCTGGCTCACTATGTGTGTTAGTCAGAAATAATGACATTAACTCTTCCAACATTATATGTATTTTTAAATACATGACTTATGTTGTTGATCACAACTTACTTTTAATGTGTAAAAGACAGTTGAAAGTTGTGTCGTGTAAACTATAGTGTAAATTTCTATAGTTTAATAAATTTTTTAAACAGTCTTCCAGTAGTTTTTGTTTAATCTGAAATGGAGTTAGTAGTGGTCGTTCCTGTAAGTATAGTGCTATTGCACCACTAACTAAAGGAGTAGCCATTGATGTCCCAGATAGTGTCCTTGTACATGTACATCCATTACACTCATAATTAGCTCCTGTCACATTAGAGCCAGGAGCAAAAATATCAACACAAGGACCACCATTTGTCTTGTAGTACACATCATCTCCTGGAGCAGAACCAGCAACAGTAATAACTCCTGGTGCACTAGCTGGACTATAATAACAAGCACTACGTTGGTCATTGCCAGCAGCTGCAACCATTGGTATTCCCCTGTTAGTGATACTGCTTGAGACAGTGTCCATTGCAGGAGAATATGGACTATGTAATGACATAGAGATAATAGCTGGATGGCGAGGGTTATTACTAGTAATATTTGCTGCAGCAGAATTTAATCCATCTATTAGTAAGCTCATAGGTGATGAACCACTACATCCTAACACACGAACACTATAACAGTTAGCCTTCTTTGCAACTCCATAATATTTTCCACAAGCAAGGCTTGCTACAAGAGTTCCATGTCCATGGCAATCTTGACCTTTTTGGTTAGTTCCATAGTAGTTGTCAGCTGGGTCATATCCACTATATATGGCTCTATTACCATCAAATTCACAGTGGTCATAACTAATACCTATATAAATATACGTATAAAATTAACTTAAACAGCAGATATTCATAGTATGCTTCTTTACCTGTATCTAAGATGTAGATATCAACACCTTCTCCATCTCCTCCAGGTTCAAATATACCATCTAATACTGGACTGGCTTGGTCAATACGATCCAGTGCCCATGAAAGTGAAGCTTCAGCAAAAGTCTCTTCTTCAACAAACTCAACATTTTCAAGATCTTTTATCTGAAGTACAGTTTTATAATTTACAATGCACACATATAATAGATCTTATAACACAACTATAACGTACACATACAGCCACATACCAATCCACACACACGGATGCACAGATTCAAACACACACACACACGTCCACACACATACAAACATTTTAAGCTAACCTTGTTGGCTTCATCTACTGAGAGTCTTGTGATAACCATTTTAACAAATGGACCCTCCATTTTGTGGATTTTGGAACTCAGTGACACAGTTTGAATTTTTTCAGCAATGGTTTCAAATCTCTCATGACTGGTTTCTGGTGTTAGTACAACCATATACTCTCCTGTTGTCTCTGTTCCAGGAGCAGCACGAATAACTCGACGTGTCCGCACACCAGTTACTAGGAGAACAAATATTATCAAAACATGATTATGACTTGTACGAAACTGCATATTTAGGATCACTATACAATATATTAGTTTGGTACACATGCACATACGATATATACTAATATGTTCATTCCTATTTTGTTTGGTCTATTGATATTTGTGACAATTGAGCCGCATCTTTAACCGCCCACTCATACGGCAAACGATGAATTTCGTTAACTTTAGCGGCGATGCGTTAGTCTTTGAAGCCTTTTGTCTGAATAGTAATTGCTTGCACTTTTTGTACATATATGTTTAAACTGAGATATGGTTAAGAACGTTTTGGATTTGTTGTCCCTGGTAATCTGTAGCACATTCCTCCTTCCTAGCTTAGTTTTTAGAACATTCACATATCTTATTTACATGTGATTTAGAATGTATTTCTGTCCAGTAATGATATCTAATTTTATAAAATTATTGTGCTTTACGTATTAAGGATTTAGTAGGTCCAGAAATTAATCAAATAAATGCATATTCCATTAAATAATAATAATAGTTTTTTGTTATAAAATAATATTTCATCTAAAACTATTACTACCATAGTAACAATGTAATTCAAATAAATGTAATAATAGTAAAAAATTATTACTTAAGTAAAATTTACTATGCAGTTTAAATATATTGTCATTGTATACAGCTATACAATTTGAATTGGCAGCCTTCACTCTCTTCAAAGTTGGTCCTAATTTACCTTTAGATGTGGATAAATCTCACATCAACTTAGAAGAATAATTAAAAAAAAACTAAAGTAACAATGAAATTATCACATTTAACATTATGATCCTCACTTTACATAAAGCATTAAATAGTCATATTTTAATGCAAAATAAAAAATGTTTATTGTTACAGGATAAAAATTTCAATTAACAATTAAAAGTCAGTAGTCGAAGATTGCCACTTGTACAAAAGCAAACAAAACATCTCTGTGTACACACACGTATTACAAACAAAATGTGTTCACATATTACATTGTTATAAGCAAAAACAACTATTTTAAAATTATCAAATATTGATAAATTAATTACATTCTGATTTAAAGAATATGTTTCATAGTGAAGATTTTACATAGTAAAGTCATCAACTTTGACACTACCCTCCTTAGCAAATGAATACTTCTTTGTCTTGGTAAAATGTTTACTAAAGATGTAATAAATATTAAATGATCATAGACACCATGAATGAAGATTAGGAATTATAATCAGGTAAAATAACTAAATTCATCAAATTCATCTACAGATTGATAGATAATTAGAATGTCTCAAAAACTAAATAAGGGTATTCTACCTTTAAAAGAGAAAATAAGATTGCTTTCAACAGTTTTACTATTTCTCGAATATGGGTATTTAGGGTTCTCTTTTGAAATCGCTAGATAGAATAAAAGTATAAAACATTATGGAGATTTTTAATAATCAAACTAATAAAACCTGTATGTAATAGTGATGTAAGAAGTCTTAAGGAAATATTTGGGATGGTTATTAGAATCTGGTAAAACAGATGGTCTGAAATGGATGCTTCAATCTCATTTACTAGTGTGAACATCTTTAACTGCTAGTAATCCAAGCAAATTATGTGACACTTGCTTGACGTCGACTATATGGAGAGTCTGTTTACATGACTGTTTCGTGTAAGAGACAGTATACTAGAGCGCACATAATACTTGTAATGGTTTTCGATCTGGTCCATAGAGTCTTCTCAATGGATTTGTTAATCTCACAGAGACAAGCTACTTCCATGTAACTACTGCAATGACTGTTACTTCTGCTCCTGTGTATAATTTGAGCTACTGACTTTGAGTTTGTCTTTGAGAAATATTGTGATTTGAAGTGACCTCTCTTGTTACATGAATGGCATATGGCATTTCTGGCTGGACATTGGTGGCTTGGGTGATGACTTCTCCAACAGCGAGTACATTTTTTGTCTGACTTACCAGTTACCACAGTTAGCTTTTGGCTTTCTGTAAGTATATAGTAAAGTGCACTTCCAAATACTCTTGTGATAGTCCTTCTGACTCACACTGTTAATGCTCTTTGACAGTGTCTGACTACTGGAACTACTATTAAGAATCTCTTGATGCTCATGGATAGTTCCACCCCTTCTTGAGGGTCAAGTCTGCGTGGAAGATATAGGAATTGGAATGTCCGTCTGAGGCTTCCGTAATAATATGATCACTGATCATAGCCTCCCTCACGTCTCCATAGTCACAGTTATCTGTGAGTCTGTTAAGACATGTTATAAACTGTTCTACAGACTTGTCGTCTTACCGGCTACACTTGATAAAATGAGCACGTTCGAAAATCAGATTTTTCCTCACTCTAAAGAAAGCATAAAATTTCTTGTGGACCTAATCATAGTTAGTACGTTCGTCCTCTATTGGATTTATCGAGGACAAGGTATCTTCAGCATCTTTTCCCATGCAATATAGAAGAGTGCTAAATTGCTCTGGATTTCCTTCTATGTGAAGCCCTGATGAAGCTAGTTTGAACTGCTGAAAGCAGCGCTTCCATTTTGCCACTCATCCGGAGACTTTAACATAAAATGTTGTGCGAGTTGAAGATGATACTAGCCATGATGCTATTATAGCAACATTCCTGACACTATGTAGAGTAGGGCATTAATATTCGGCCAGCATTAATGATCGGACGCTGGACAAAAGAAATAGAATGAGCAGTCACACTTAGTTTAACTGTTACTTCTAGGTTACCTCATTCTAAATTGCAAGCATCATGCTTTACTTTATTGTGTCTCTGCAGCAAATTGCTAAATGAGCTCTAGATGAAACATCTGTTTCCGATCAAAAAATATCTCATTGGACAGAAGGCTCCTTCTCCGCAAGTCTGAGCCGATTTTAACAAAATCAAGGTTTAATTACATTAGTATTTGGACTTCCTTAGGCCTGAGTTTGAGGCTCAGGTCTTGAATTTTTAACCAGACAAACACAAGATGGTAATTTTAAAAAACAAACATAAAAAACATTATTTCATATGACATGGAATGAAAACACAATAGATTTTTTTAAATAGATTTTTATTTTAATTTTTAATTTCACACTTCAGTAGTTGTAACAATGATTATAGAAGTTCAAATGAAATTTGTAAAATACAGTTAATTACAACATTCATACTAAATGCTTAAATTATAACATTATAGGTATAATCAGGTTATTGTACTCACATACAGAGTATGTACTCACATTTTGTATTTAGTCACCATTTATGCCAGACCCTGAGTCAGATCCTAATTTAATCTCTATAAAGGATGCCTTAATTAAAGTTTTATGACAATTAAAATGAATGTATGTAAACTGCTATATTGCAATATTAAAGAAACTACAAATAATGTAAAAATTATGATTTACTTAATGAATAGTTAATCTTTAATATATTGTATGAATTTCTTATTTATCTTACCATACGTTTTTGTTGTAGTTGGTGTAGGAGAGAATGGCTACAAGATAGAAAATGGCTACATATGTTTATTCCATTTAAACACTAAAAGTTGTATGTCACACAATTAGTGATGTAATTGTTTAACAATAACTAAAACTAAAACCATTTTTGTAAAAGGGAAATCATTATTGTTAACAATAACAAAACTATAACTAAAATTAGTTAGAAATCATTAACAAACAATATCTAAAACAAAAATTGCAGCTCTATACTAGTAAAATAAGAAAAAATTATTAACACGTTGATGTATAAACAAGGTGCCTAGACCTATTGAATGGTCAAAAACTTTTACAATACCACGAGTCATCACCTGACTTGGCTGTTTATATGAGGATTTATTTGTTTCGTTCAAAAGGAGAAGAACATTATAAAGGAAAAAGAGTCAGCTTTGGCAAAGTCAAAAAGGTCCCAATGTAATTTCACTTAAACATTTGACATTGTACATTTGGCACTTAAATGTTATCCTTTAAAATAGACTTTCATCAATAACAATAACAAAAATTTGATTCACTAACAATAACTAAAGCAAATACTCACATCAATTTTTGAACAATCAATAACAAAAACTAAAATTCAAACAAATTTTGTACAATAACAATAACAGTAACTAAATACAAATTCAATACTTTTACAACACTACACACAATCATCTCAGCTTTATTAGCAAAAATTGTAGACATTCTTATTTAGGCAGTTTTGAGTTGATTATAATGAGAGTGATAACAACTCCATGTGTGTAATTGTATTCTCTTAGCAAATTACATCATGGTCATGAGTATTCATTTGATTTAAATACCTTCAGTTTGTAGGTGTTATAATCATCTCACCTCCACTCTGCTAATTAATTTTATGGTTTATAATCGTCAGCTATATTAATCTATAATTATCACTGATAGTTAGCTTTGTGAGAATTAAACTCATTCAGTTAACTCAGATGTAAAAAAATTATAAAGTTTATTTTTCTAAACCTGGAGGTACCTTTAAACATAACAGGTTTGTGGTGCAATTATGTGCTTAGAGCTATTTACCATGGATTTAAACATTAAAAAAGGAATTTTAATAAAACTCTATTCTCTTTTAAGATTCATTGGTGTTTGTGTTTTCATGAACTATAACTTCTAAATTAATAAGTATTATATGTATTTATATAGGCATTATTCTAACATAGTAATGTGGTTTATAAAATATTTTTCTGAAGATTGTTTTGTTTATTAATAAATAAAGTCTGCTGTTATACACTATGTATTTAGATGGTACTACAGTTACATCTAGATGTTTTTTCAGGTGTAGATATCATGGTACAAATGAGGCTATTTACTTGAGCTTATGCATTTAATAAAAGGGCTTACTTGATATAAGAGATGTGACAATAGTAGACATAGTGTCAATTGAGGATGACGTAAAAGCTAGTGATGTAATTGTTGAAAAAAGCAGACTACTTAGTGATGTAACCCACTTGAGAGCTAAGTTTAGCAGACTATCTCTTGTTATAACAACAAGTACAATAAGAGAACACGGAAAACTTTGAAAACACAAAGAACTTAAATAGAGTGTACAGAACAAAGAACTATAAACAAGAGTAAAGCAACCAGACAACAAAAGAAATACAAACCAAATATGAAAAGACTGATTAACACTAATTAACACATCAGTCTGACAATAAACAAAGGTAAGGTCTTAATTGACAACAAAAATAATTAGTCAAATATATCATAAATACATTACATAACATACAGACAAAGTTTGTTGTAATACACTCGTTACAGTGATGACTAAGTAGTTCCATTATTTGGTTCTGTTGAGGAAACTTAGTAAATGAAAATGTTACTATCTTGTTGCAATAGTTATATTATAATATTTTAATAAGCTATATTTTATTTATTATTATACTATCATTTTTGCATGCATAATTACTTTAGCTAGTCAATGTTTATTTCATTCACTTAAATCATTCAAAGACTGTTTGATAACAAAGTCATAAAATACAATTTATTTATAGCTATTGAACAGTTCTCAATGAGCTTGTGTATACTATAATAGCTTAACAAATTTATGTTATCAAATGTTACCTTTATTTAGATTGTAAACCACATTTGACCATACAGATGATGGATAATTGACACAGTCGATGTCTGTAACTCTTGATGATCTGGAAAATGGATGGTTTGCAAAATTTTCATGTCCAGCACTATAGCCAATTGCTGCACTGTTTCTAGTCCATTGCAGAAGATCACATTTATAAGTAAATATAGCATAAGATGTTGATCCTTGGGATGCAATAACAACTTGGAATGTATTACTCTATATTGATAGAAAAGTGAGCATGTTCAAAAAACGTTTAGATTCATTCACCTGAACACAATTGATGTTTCCATATGGACAAACATTTACCCATTTTGCTACCATAACCCAATCCAATTCTAAATTAACATTTTCATTTAGTTTCAAGAATGTCTCCACCTCATTGATGACATTTGATGTTGTAATAATTCCATACTCAACTATTCCCGTATCTGTCAATACAATATCATCCCAAAATGGAGCTATTAATACTGCAGATGAGAGTGGGAACAATACTGGTAAATATCCTGTAAATGATGTTCCCAAATTAAGAAACCCATTTGAGTTTATCTATATCAAAGTAAAACCTAATATGATGCTGCAAAAGATACTAACTAAATCTTACATTCAAATTATGAAAGTATGTTTTCCTATATAAAAGGTAGAAGGAAGTTCAACTGCTATACTACCATCATCAATATTTTTAACTATGTGAGCTTGTAACCCAAGGTCAAGGAAAGTCAAATATTTGGACCCGATTCCAGATCCTGTTGAAATTAAGAAAAAGTCATAAGTACTGAAGTTTATATAATATAAATTTACAAACATCACATAAAAATTGTGTTCAGTGCTATTAATATTTTGCCACTAATTAAAACATGATAATGAAGGCCTTGCAATGTGATATGTTTATTATGTTGGTATAGTCTCTTGATGTCATATGATAAAATTTGGTATGTTTAATAAATTTTGTTATAAAAACCAAAATAATGAGCAACAACATATTGAACATGCATAGCATATTTTTATCATCTATTCAAATCTTGACACAGATAGGAAGTATTTAATTTTTTTTTGCTTTATACATTTGAATTTAAGTGTGAGTAATGTAGTTCCTAAGTTTGTCTTACCAAGTGTATTGGTTGGAGAAAAAGCAGGATGACAACTAATATCAGCTACATCATTACAACGATCTCTAAAAATGTGACAAGATTTATCACAGTAGCATCCATTGTTGCTACAAGTTGTTGACAGAGAGAACAAGCAACATCCAGAATAGTTGAGATTTAGTACCAAACATAAGCCTACAATTAATAAGAAATTTTCATTTATTTGTATTGCTCACTTACCTTGAGTACCAATTGGTGTAGGTATAACTGTTGTGCCATCTAAACATGAAGTCACAGCATATGAAAAACTTACTGTAAAATGTGTGCTACTTGTTAACATGGAAGGACTTTCCATTGCTGTGTCTATTAAAAATATTTATAAGTTAATAATAATTTTGTTATCATAGCAGATGAATAATGTACACAGTTGGATATAAATTATTTTATCTATGCGCTTATAATTTGGTGATTTGAAATTGTATAAAGTGGCATATATGAGCATTAAATAAGGAACTCCAAACAAACAGAAATCCTTTTTAAGGTTCAGTGATATCAACTTTTCATAAGGTAGCAATATAGGGACATGAATTGTATAGCAATATTATAAATAATACTAGTAAACAACTGGTTTATTGAATAATGTAATAAAATGTTACATATATTTACACTATTACATTTAATCAATGTACTTTATTAAAAAAAAATATTATTATTGTCATTGTGATTGGGTTACTAATTTAGAAAATGTTACTATTATACATTTGGCACATTATCAACAATTACCAAGTGATGATGGTGCACATGAACTAGTCACCTAAATGTTTGTATTTTAATTTGATTTCCCTAAGGTAATAGTTTAACAATACATTTGGCAATGAGAATATAGTTCTTTAAGTTAAATTAGTATGTTGCACATGAATTAGTCAATACATTTTGTATTTTCAATAGCATTTTACCTATAGTAATAGTTTCAGTAGGTTTGATAATATCAAACAAAAGTGTCAATCGAGGAAGGAGTGACAGCAAATGATGTACTTGCTGAGAACAGTTCAGTATTTGCTGATTGCCAAGGAGTTCCACTATTTTTTTTCTGGAGAGAAAAAAAAATTAAAATATACACATTCTGTTGTAATACATTATTTGTGCTTGACTAGGTTTGTGAAATAGCAATTGTTTATTTAGAGGTGTCTTAGTAATATTATAGTTAATGCAAGTCAGGTTTCATTGTATACATTCAAAATCCATTTACTTTACAAGTGTTATGTTACTAGTCCCTTATATGTAACAATTGTTATAATGAATCAGTATTTATTGAACAGTTAGTAAAATAATGTTAAAATAGCATTAGTCATATAAAAAAGGTGCTATTTAAAAGGCCAAATTTGATAACAGTAGTCTGTAATATCTTCATTTAATCACAAATTAAAAGTTAAGAAAAGTACCTTTTGTCATTTTCAGTCAATTAAAGGTATTAAGCTAATTCTTTTATTTTAGATTTATACCTTCATTTAGATTATAAACCACATTTGACCATATAGATACTGGATAATTGAGACAGTCAATGTTTGTAACTCTTGATGTTCTAGAGGAAGGATGATTTGCAAAATAGTTTTGTCCAGCACTATAGCCAACTGATGCACCATTCCTAGTCCACTGCAACAGATTACATTTATATGTAAACACAGCATAAGATATTGACCCTTGAGATGCAACAACAACCTGGAATGTATTGCTCTGTAATAAAGATATATATATATAGTTATAATCTTGTATATAAATATAAAAGCAATTTACTTGAGAACAATTGATGTTCAAGAATGAACAGACATTCACCCACTTTGCTACAAAAACCCAGTCTAATTCGAAGTCCACATTCTCTTTTTGTTTTAAGAATCCTTTCACTTCATTGATGACACTTGGTGCATTTACTGAAGCGACAATCCCATATTTTACTATTCCTGTATTTGTCAGACGAATATCATCCCAAAATGGAGCTATCACTACTGCAGATGAGAGTGGAAATGATGTTGAGGAATAGTTAGAGAATGGAGTTCCAAAACTTAGAAGACCATTTGAGCTTATCTAAATAAAACTAAAATGTGATACCACAAAATATGAAAAGGTAAGTCTTACATATAGAGTGTGGAAAGATTGTCTTCCAATATTCAATGCAGATGGAAGTTCATCTGCTATAGTACCATCATCAACATTTCTAAATATGTTAGCTTGTAATCCAACATCTAGGAAAGTCAAATAGTTGAACCCTATTCCTGATCCTGATTCAAGTCCTGATCCAGATTTTATATCTTTAAACCTTGATTCTATTTAAAATAAGAAATACATCCTAATCAGTTATGTGTGAATAATAAAATCAGTTACAAGTACTAAATTGTATTTAATTTTAAATAATACTTTGTGGCTAATCATTGTTTGAACTGTGAACTGTCTATTGTTTTTCATGTCGTGTGACAAATTGTCCATTTAAACTGGCAAGCATAATTGTTGCTGATATATTTCTTCTTTATTAAGCTTTTTGTGCCAATTTTCCTTGTGGTCTTATCAATTTTCCTTTTGGACGCCATTTTCCTAATCAATAAGCGGGGCGTGGTGTATGTTTGGTAGGCGTGGCTTTAAGGTCAGAAAATGGTTTCGCTGACGATCTGGCTGCGTTGTAATTCAGCTGGACACTTTACTGCAAGTGGAAAAGGTTAGCACTATCGCTACCAACGTTTCTATATATTACTACTTTTCTACAAACGTTCTCATATGTGAATTTGTTGATCTTTTTGGACGCCATTTTTGTTAGCATTAGACTGGGTGCGCATTAGATCTTGCCTGTTGCACATGCGAGGCCAGAATTTACAGTCATTGTTGATCTTCATTTACAAGAGGATGCGAAATGATTTTCCTTCGTACATACTAAAATAGTTAGACTTTGTGTTTGAAATGGATGTATAGCAACCGTTTATGCCTAAACATTCGATCAAAATATTTTGTGCAACATGAAACATTCTTATATACTTGGTTAAAAATAACTACTATGAAATCCAGACCTCCTTGAAAAAATGTGAAAGCACAGTTCAATTAGCATGTCTTCAAATGTAAAACATATGTAAAGAGCAAGAAATCATTCTGAAACTGTTTGAAGAATTTAGTGTCTGCTATTTGCCGTTATGGTGATATGGGCTGTTAATAACTTCATTTGTTCCATAATTCTTTATTTAAAGGTCTGGCTTAATTTCCAAAAATCAGTTTGATTATCAAGCTTAAACTTCCACAAGCTGTAAGTTAAATGGTATAGTGATAATCTGAGCTTAATTATTATCTTACTAATAGTTTTACCAGAAGATTTCAGTTTAACAGCACCCTGATTTATCTGTCTTAGTGAGGTTTGTTAACATTGTTGCTTGTATTAAAGTAATAACAGTAATAATAAACTAAAATTAAACTTTCATAGAAATTTATGGCAAAACAGATTAACACTTTTTAAAGTAACAGGTTACTGTTGTACATTTAAATTGTTTTTTTGTCTTGAGACCTAACATTCTAACAATGGGAATGTCTGGCTTAAAGACTAGTCATATTATATTGTAAAGGCTACATTTTCTATATGTTTGTATGCATGCAAATAATTGGCAAAAGTTAATGGAAATATTATTATTACATATACAATAATATTATATATGTGTATGTATAATATATATTATATATATTATATATATATATATATATATATGTATGTATACACATACATATATATACTATCCTTAAAAATACTCAGGAACTTTCCATTAACTTTTCACTAGTCTTGCATGCAAGACCAACTCTCTTTGTTTTGAGTTGGTCTGGTTTATAACACTATGATTATTGAATGTAAAATAGATTGTAATTGAACTTACCAGGTATTTTGAAGGTGTAGCCATCGAATTACGTGAAAAATTCAAGCATTACTTTTTTCATAGCCTTAACATTTGAAGCTAATTCATTTAACTTATATGTGAGCACAGATTAAATGCAAAAAATTGTTTTTTGTCACAAAGTAATTAGTATCCCTATGTTATGATTACAATTGTGGTGAATGCATTCATAGTATATTGTGAGTGTTAAGACACTAATTTTACAGGTATAGAAATGTACACAACTTAAGGACCACCATGAAGTGCATACACTGTATTAAACAAAGCTATAATACATTACTTTAGAAGAAACAATATTTAGTAGGTCAATGTACCCTTTTGTTTACTCGAATGTTGAGGTGAATAAAAAATTATTTTAGTGACAGCACTATATAACAATTAGATCATTGGTCATTAGTTGTTTCAAATTCAATGCCCACTTAATTTCAAATAAAATATATGGTCATCCATATAATACCTGCATTAATTCTTTTTTGATATTGAGGCTCATATTTCTTAGTATTATATTGTTACTTATACTTTATAGAACATACATATTTATCTTATGTTATGAATTATTGGTTTATATGATTTGTAGACATGATTCAAATTAAATCATAGAATTCACAATGCCAGCAGTTTCTGTATATAAAATATACATTTACATAACATAAGGGTACTAGTTTTCATAGGTTTAAATTTTGTGTTTTTAAGTGTTGCTTTTTTACTTAAATTTCATGGATATTAAATTTAGTGTTTAGTGGTGAGAAGTATTTATTAATGGGATGTGTTATCAGACAATTGTTGTGAACACAAGTGTGATTATTGGGAACTATGACTATAGCAATTCCTATGAATCCATGGTGAAAGGGTACCATATATATATATATGAAAACGATAATTTTGGTTGGAACGATGGCAATGGTCTGTATGAACTGGGAAAGTTGTCAATAGTATGTAGATACTCGAAAAGGGACATTAACTAGCTGACTAAATAATATTCTTGAAATCCACATGTTTATACGCTGTTATTGAGATCATGTGATTATGTGCGGGTGGAATAAAAGTTAAATTTCGTCATAAAACAAACAACAAACAATGAATACTGCATAATTAAATCCACCACAAAAATTTAGACCCTTATAGTGTGACACATGAATATTAAATTAGTGAAACCCTAAAACAACTTAGCAACAGGTAGATTAACAAGTATGATATTAAAATAAAAATGCTAAATAAGGATTTCCTATTTGTTTATATAAACAGTAGAACAAACAGATGATGCAAAGTATATACCCAACGGTGTTACCTGTTAGTATCAGGAATACAGTATTAGGATGTATCAGGAACAGACCAAATCATAAAGTGAAATGAACTTATAAATACATGTATGATAAAGATCATATAACTCAAATTGTCATATGCACATCAAATTTCATTGTTGCTCTGTTTAAGCTTTGAGAACATCAATACATATAATATGTTTTTGGCCATTAAATTCTATATATGTAACTACATTCATAGCAATGGATGAAATATCTCAGTTCAGTTCCAAATAGGTACTAATTAAATTCCACTAAGATGCCATACAATGAGAGACAGGTGTACTCTTTCACATGAAATACATGCAATGAATTTATTTAAATATAGGTTAAAGGAGTACCAATATTAAAATGACTAGCAACTAGGTGACTTACATATCCAAATAATTTATAAACTAAACATTTCAAAAATACATTGTGTGTGTGTGTGTAAAATCTGTATAAACATAGGTGTTCCATTAAGTACTACTTAATTGTTTTTCATAGAAATGAACAACAACATTTTGATTAAAGGTCATTGTGCTGATTTAAAAGTAGAGACAGAATTAAGATATTAATAGATGGGAGAGTTCCAAAGAAGGATGGTCTTCTTTCCCTTATAGAAAATAGAATCAATTAAAGTGATATTAACAAGTGTAGTTTATATAGGTAGGTGAAACAGTTAATTACATATGAACCATCATCAAAAAGCATTACTTTAGTACATGTCTATCTTCATGTAAACTTTCTTACTTCATACACCTGACTTTTTTAATTAAAGGTAAAACTAAATTGTCAACAACTTGTACTAAACAACAGTCCAACTAAAATATGCATTATGTGACGGAGCTTTCCAAATAGTTTGCTCTCAGATTTCTTATAATTGTTGTGGGTGTGTCCTGGACATTTAACCACGTGTAAATCGTCTTAATCAGTAACTAATATAGTAATATAGTTTCATTTGACTATAATAAAGATGATGTCAATATCAGTGTTTGTTTTTAAAATGTGTTTTGTTAATATATATTAATGTTTCAACAATTTCGTTCCACTGACTAGATATAGCAGGAGGTCAGCTGTACCTGTACTATGTATGATAACTTCTGCTTTCAGAAGATGCCAGTGTATTCTATAAAATGTTGTGATACTTACCTCATGCTTATTGCATTGTATGTTTCTGTATGCTTTATAATACTGAGCTATTTTACTGTAGGAGTATTGACACAGATTTTAGACTAAGCAATATTCTATAGGAACCTGGTATATGTAACAACCTGTTTATCGTAGTAATTAACAGTACTAGTTTAAATTAAATGTTCATCTATTATAAGTGGAACATAATTTTAGAAGTAAAAGTATTGGTCACATTCTTCTTTCAGGTATAAAAAGCTTGTTATGTAACAACTGGATAAATACATTGTTGTGAAATTGTCAGTGCTCATAATGATACATACATCTAATATATACAGTATATATATATATATATATATATATATATCAAGATGTCATAAAGAATGGAATATTTTTAAATAAACAGGCATTTAATTGTTTTGTCATATTTATATTCTAAAATAGACCCTTGCACAGCTGGTTCATAGGAGTGACTATTACTTTGTTTCAATACAGATCGGCATTGGAGGAATGTGGACTTTAGTAGTGTGCAGTGACTGCTCTTTTCTGGAAAGCAATGCTGACAGTGTAGCATTTAAACAGTTAGGTTACTTACTTTATTTTATGTGTTCCATATATTATGTTATCATAATTATTAATACGGTACACATTGTAACTTATCTTGCAACATCAATTACTGTTGATAGCAAATTTCCATCCCAAAATCACTATTTTGAATGAAGTAGAGTGAATGATTGTCTCATTAACTGTGTATTCAATAACATAACTGCAAACTGGTTAGTGTAATTACTGTGCTTCTGGCTATTTGATATACTATATCTTCACTTTGCCAGTGTATACATTATTTCAAGCTCTTATTAGACATTTCTAACTTCAATATTATTGTAGTCTAAGAGACTTATTTGATCTTAAAGCACTCAAACCACTAGAGCTAACAAGATCATAATTTTACTCATGCATTGTGGGCAAATTAGTGCTGTGGAAGTCAATAGTGTAGATTAAATCTGGTTAAATGAGAGCTTTACTATTACATGTCATGTAGTTTTCCTATGTAACTTGTCATGATATAATATTGACCTGTTATGTATTCTCTAGTCTAAGGAGATCACTAGAGAGATCAGTACTATATCTAGATCAAAAAGATAAAGACAATAGTCTCATACTAAACAGTAATACTATATGTTATATTGTCCAGTATATATATAAAATGTTCATGTAATTATAAACTAATTATTACACAAAGAATGTGTTTAATTACTTTAGAAGACATAACAAGTTCAATGTAATATAAATACTACATACATTGATATACATAACAGTTCTAAATTTTGCTTAGCACTTCAGTAATAATTAGGAAGACTGTTAATGGTTTGTCATATTGGACATAGTTGAACAACTACTACTTACTACATTAGTAGTGTGTCTTGTTAGTAACTGTTATATTGATAATTGACAACACGAAGTATAGGTATAAAGTCACATTGATATTATTGTCTCTGTAACTATTAATGACTAGCAGTAAGTTTGTTCTAAGTATTATTTCCATTGGTTTACCAAGAAGGATATTATAACACATTAATAATCATCACATCTTACATAATTAAAATATAAAACATATGTAAATCACTAAATAACATTTTAAAGCAAAAATCATTCTGCAACTGTTTTAATCCATTTTAAAGGTTTGCTATTATCCTACATGGAAGTATGACTTGATGTTCTTTAAATTATCTTGACTGTGTAGTTTCATTCCATGGTTTCAAAATTACAGGGTTTTTTATTGACAAAAATGAATGCCGAATAGCAGCTGCTAGTAAAGGCACAAACTGAATAGAACAATAATTAAAAATACAGAATTAAGGTATTAAAGTACATAAATAATACTGAGATAGAATAAGTGACTGATAGTATATGATAAGTTTTAGTGTGATAAGTGATGGTGAGTTGATGCTTTATGGTTAGCAAAAAAGCATATTCACTTTAGATTTAAAAGTGTTTAGAGATGAACTAGATTTTACATGATAAGGAAGTGAATTCCACAGAGAGAGAACAGAAGGGACAAATGAATTTTGTGAGGCAGATGTGTAAGAAAAAGAGATGGTAAAGGTGAGAGGGATCAAAGTGATGAGAAGCATAACTTGACAGAGGTTTGAGAATGAAAATATCGGAAGGAAAATAGAGGAGGTCGTTAGTGATTTTATAGTGAAGACATAATTTGGAAATAGAGTGATGAGTTGAGAGGTCAGAAGGTTAAAAGTTGAGAGGAGAGATGAGTAATCTTTGTCCCATTTATGAGAGCACATTTTAAGAGCAAAGTGTTGGGTTTTCTCGAGAATTTCAGCATTAGTGGAAGATACGGGTGGGTCCCAAACAGAGGAGCAGTAGGAAAAATAGGGAATGACAAGAGAGTGATACAAAGTCAGAAGAGTATGAGGAGAAACATGTTTATAGAAGTTACGGTAGATGATTCCAATGGTTTGATGAGCTTTAGAGTGGACTGATTGGATGTGAGGAGGCCATGATAAATTAGAGGTGATAATAATACCAAGATATTTAAATGATTTGACTTGTTCAAGTTGAGAACCATCTAAGAAAAGAGGAGAGAGGAGGTTAGAAAACAGGGAGACTTACGAGAGACAATCATGTATTTTGTTTTTTTGGGGTTGATGGTAGGATGACGAGAGTTCTAATTATATGAACAGATGTTCTGTTATAACAATGATTCTATTAAAACGAGAATCAGATATTGTCTTTTGCGATTTTAGGCAGCTATAAAGCCACCGTGGTTCCGAAAAGAACCTTTAACAACGAAGGAACACTGGGAATGCTTTCTCTTTCCATAGCCTCTTGATGCTGGCACATGAAACTCCCGTGGTATCAGCGGTTCGTTTAAGAGGTCCTTGAGTCCGTTGACACCTGTTGCGATCCTCGAAATAGTCATAGGCATTCGCAACAACCTCCTTTGTTTGTGACTTCAGTCTCTTTCCTTTTTTCATCTTCACGAGCACGAGAGAAACGTGGTTTGTTCGCATGACATTCACATTAACAAGTAATGACAATATTAAAATATACTTTAGCGGTAAGTGCATATAGTAGGTGAGAAAATACCTCACCTTACATCCATGCATAATATACGTTTTTTATTGAAGGGCTCAAGTCAACTTGGACAGAGTATAGTACTACTGCACTATAATGACTTAAAGAATGGATTCAAGTATAATTGTACTGATGTGTGATTGTCACCTTGACTCATCCAATTAGTGCCTGAGGTTGAGTGACAATTAACAATTTTTGCCAAAACAACTATTTGATGTTGATAGTCTCCATACCATAAAGCATGACATAGGACACCTTGGAGATTTCCTAAAAACTATTATACAGTCTCCTGATTCTGTTATTGAGTTATATATATAATTCCTTCAGGTAATGTGAACCTCATTGGATTTTTACTTTCTTGTTGCATCAAAGTTGTGCCACTCCTGAGATAATGTTTTACTTTAAACTTGACCAGAATATTGTGAAGCAGTTTATCTTTCTTGTATGTATATTCAAAATGCTACTATATTCATACTCATTAACCTCACTATAACTAAAGTAATTAATTAACTACGACAGTGTTCCTATTACTTTAGAGGAAAATGGAATAGCCATCTAATAAAGTTTCGTCTAATTAATCAACTTACAGATTACAAATATCTGCTTCCATTTTTGAGATAATTTAAGTGCACATTAAGTTGCACCTTCATATAAATAGCCTGGGGTTTCCCTGTATAACTTTTAGTATTGTTTCAGCCCAAACAGAGCTTCAACTGTATATGAAAATGTTTGTCCTCTGCTATTACACTTAGGTCATTACAATGATTTATATTTAGATCAGTCTTGAAATGTTTGGTCTGGGCAACCAAGTACATGTAGAGGTAAATTAAGTATAGTGTCACTTATCCTTCATCAACTGATATTATTGCTATAGCAACTCAAATACATTCTCTATCTCAAAATGCATTAACCACTGTCAAGTCAGTTTCTGTTTGTATTATATATCCATTGATTTTTTTATGCACCTAGTGTCTCAGTTAAAATCGAGTACTCTTCTTTCAAACACATTCTTAACCTTTTAAATGGATTAAAACAGTTGCAGAATGATTTTTCTCTTAAAATTTTATTTAGAGATTTACATATATTTTATATTTTAAGATGTGGTAATTATTAATGTGTTATAATATCCTTCTTGGTAAACCAATGAAAATAATCCTTAGAACCAACTTACTGCTCGTTATTAATAGTTACAGAGACAATAATATCAATGTGACTTTATAGCTATATTTAGTATTGACAATTATCAATGTAACAGTTACTAACAAGACACACTACTAATGTAGTAAGTAGTAGTTGTTTAACTATGTCCAATATGACAAACCATTAACAGTCTTCCTAATTATTACTGAAGTGCTAAGCAAAAATTAGAATTGTTATATAGTATTTATATTACATTGAACTTGTTATGTCTTTTAAAGTAATTAAACACATTCTTTGTGTAATAATTAGTTTATAATTACATGAACATTTTATACATATACTGGATAATATAACATATAGTATTACTGCTTAGTATGAGACTATTGTCTTTATCTTTTTGATCTAGATATAGTTACATAGGAAAACTACATGACATATAATAGTTAAAGCTCTCATTTAGCCAGATTTAATCTATACTATTGAGCTCTACAGCACTAATTTGCACACAATGCATAAGTAAAATTATGAGCTTGTTAGCTCTAGTGGTTTAGAGTGCTTTAAGATCAAATAAGTCTCTTAGACTACAATAATAATGATGTTAGAAATGTCTAAAAAGAGCTTGAAATAATGTATACACCGGCAATGTGAAGATATAGTATATCAAATAGCCAGAAGCATAGTAATTACACTGACCAGTTTGCAGTTATGTTATTGAATACACAGTTAATGAGACAATCATTCACTCTACTTCATTCAAAATAGTGATTTTGGGATGGAAATTTGCTATCAACAGTAATTGATGTTGCAAGATAAGTTACAATGTGTACCGTATTAATAATTATGATAACATAATATATGGAACACATAAAATAAAGTGAGTAACCTAACTGTTTAAATGCTACACTGTCAGCATTGCTTTCCAGAAAAGAGCAGTCACTGCACACTACTAAAGTCCACATTCCTCCAATGCAGATCTGTATTGAAACAAAGTAATAGTCACTCCTATGAACCAGCTGTGCAAGGGTCTATTTTAGAATATAAATATGACAAAACAATTAAATGCCTGTTTATTTAAAAATATTCCATTCTTTATGACATCTTGATATATATATATATATATATATATATATATATATATATATATAAATTGTTGACAATTTAGTTTTACCTTTGATTAAAAAAATCAGGTGTATGAAGTAAGAAAGTTTATATGAAGATAGACATGTACTAAATTAATGCCTTTGATGATGGTTAATATGTAATTAACTGTTTCATCTACCTATATAAACTACACTTGTTAATATCACTTTAATTGATTCTATTTTCTACAAGAGAAAGAAGAACATCCCTCTTTGGAACTCTCCCATCTATTATTATCTTAATTCTTTCTCTACTTTTAAATCAGCACTACTAACAATATTTCGTAATCATTAAATAGTCATTTATTCTCTTATACTCTTTTATTTATCATTCACCACAAATTTGTTTAATTTACTACTCATTTGTTTGCTTTTTGACTTTGCTATTGAGCATCTCATTGTCTTAAACATATACATACATACATACACACATACATAAATGGTATCCAAATGTTGACAGTTTATTTTGTGTGTGTTAATGTTTTTAATAAGATAACTTGCTAAGTCAGCTAAGAATTGCAGAAAGAACAATGACTTTTAATCAAAATGTTGTTGTTTGTTTCTATGAAAAACAATTGAGTAGTACTTAATGGAACACCTATCTTTTTACAGATTTTACACACACACACAATGTATTTATGAAATGTTTAGTTTATAAATTATTTGGATATGTAAGTCACCTAGTTGCTAGTCATTTTAATATTGGTACTCCTTTGACCTATATTTAAATAAATTCATTGCATGTATTTCATGTGAAAGAGTACACCTGACTCTTATCATATGGTATCTTAGCGGAATTTAATTAGTACCTATTTGGAACTGAACTGAGATATTTCATCCATTGCTATGAATGTAGTCAGATATATAGAATTATAATGGCCAAAAACATATTATATGTATTGATGTTCTCAAAGCTTAAACAGAGCAACAATGAAATTTGATGTGCATATGACAATTTGAGTTATATGACCTTTATCATACATGTATTTATAAGTTCATTTCTCTTTATGATTTGGTCTGTACTAACAGGTCACACTGTTTGGTTAACCAAGGATAATGTATTAATGGTATATAACTAAATGGTTTTATGTTATATACTTTGCACCATCTGTTTGTTCAACTGTTTATAAAAACAAATAGAAATCCTTATTTAGCATTTTTATTTTAATATCATACTTGTTAATCTACCTGTTGCTAAGTTTTTTTGGGGTTTCACTAATTTAATATACATGTATCACACCATAAGGGTCTAAATTTTCGAGGTGGATTTAATTTTGTTGTATTCGTTGGTTGTTGATTGTTTTGTGACGAAATTTAACTTTTATTCCAACCACACATAATCACATGATCTCAATAACAGCGTATAAACATGTGGATTTCAAGAATATTATTTAGTCAGCTACTTAATGGCCCTTTTCAAGTATCTACAAACTATTGACAACTTTTCCAGTTCATACAGACCATTGCCATCGTTCCAACCAAAATTATCGTTTTCATATATATATATGGTACCCTCCAACCATGGTACGGAAGCCGAAGGCGGACATCCAATTCCAATTCTACTTTCCATCGATCAATAAAGTGAAGCGAGCACCGCGAGCTGTCTCTTAGGATGGAGCGAAGCAACATGTTCCAGTTAGGGTGGGGCTTTAGGATTTTAGTTGTTAAATATTCCATCGACGGATATAAAATATAATTTGAATTGGAATATTTTTGGAAAACTACTAAGTAAAATTGGATAATTTCGGAAAACTTCAAAGCAGAGTATACGAAATTCGAAGTAGAATTGGATGTCTGCCTTCCGCTTTTGTACCATGGATTCATAGGAATTGCTAGTCATAGTTCCCAACAATCACACTTGTGTTCACAACAATTGTCTGATAACACATCCCATTAATAAATACTTCTCACCACTAAACACTAAATTTAATATCCATGAAATTTAAGTAATAAAGCAACACTTAAAAACACAAAATTTAAACCTATGAAAACTAGTACCCTTATGTTATGTAAATGTATATTTTATATACAGAAACTGCTGGCATTGTGAATTCTATGATTTAATTTGAATCATGTCTACAAATCATATAAACCAATAATTCATAACATAAGATAAATATGTATGTTCTATAAAGTATAAGTAACAATATAATACTAAAAAATATGAGCCTCAATATCAAAAAAGAATTAATGCAGGTATTATATGGATGACCATATATTTTATTTGAAAATAAGTGGGCATTGAATTTGAAACAACTAATGACCTATGATCTAATTGTTATATAGTGCTGTCACTAAAATAATTTTTTATTCACCTCAACATTCGAGTAAACAAAAGGGTACATTGACCTACTAAATATTGTTTCTTCTAAAGTAATGTATTATAGCTTTGTTTAATGCAGTGTATGCACTTCATGGTGGTCCTTAAGTTGTGTACATTTCTATACCTGTAAAATTAGTGTCTTAACACTCACAATATACTATGAATGCATTCACCACAATTGTAATCATAACATATCGATACTAATTACTTTGTGACAAAAAACAATTTTTTGCATTTAATCTGTGCTCACATATAAGTTATATGAATGAGCTTCAAATGTTAAGGCTATGTAAAAACTAATGCTTGAATTTTTCCACGTAATTTCTACTGGTACAATTTTCCGATGGCTACACCTTCAAAATACCTGGTAAGTTCAATTACAATCTATTTTACATTCAATAATCATAGTGTTCTAAGCCAGACCAACTCAAAACAAAGAGAGTTGGTCTTGCATGCAAGACTAGTGAAAAGTTAATGGAAAGTTCCTGAGTATTTTTAAGGATAGTATATATGTGTGTATACATACATACATATATATATATATATATATATATATATATATATATATATATATATATATGTATAATATGTATAATATGTATAATATATATAATATATATTATACATACACATATATAATATTATTGTATATGTAATAATAATATTTCCATTAACTTTTTGCCAATTATTTGCATGCGTACAAACATATAGAAAATGTGACCTTTACAATATAATATGACTAGTCTTTAAGCCAGACATTCCCCTTGTTAATATGTTTGGTCTCAAGACAAAAAAACAAATTAAATGTACAACAGTAACCTGCTACTTTAAAAAGTGTTAATCTGTTTTGCCATAAATTTCTGTAAAAGTTTAATTTTAGTTTATTATTACTGTTATTACTTTATTACAAGCAACAATGTTAACAAACCTTACTAAGACAGATAAATCAGGGTCCTGTTAAACTGAAATCTTCTGGTAAAACTATTAGGAAGACAATAATTAAGCTCAGATTATCACTATACCATTTAACTTACAGCTTGTGGAAGTTTAAGCTTGATAATCAAACTGATTTTTGGAAATTAAGCCAGACCTTTAAATAAAGAATTATGGAATAAATGAAGTTATTAACAGTCCATATCACCATAACGGCAAATAGCAGACACTAAATTCTTCAAACAGTTTCAGAATGATTTCTTGCTCTTTCCATATGTTTTACATTTGAAGACATGCTAATTGAACTGTGCTTTCACATTTTTTCCAGGAGGTCTGGATTTCATAGTAGTTATTTTTAACCAAGTATATAAGAATGTGTCATGTTGCACAAAATATTTTGATCAAATGTTTAGGCATAAACGGTTGCTATACATCCAATTCAAACAGAAAGTCTACATATTTTAGCATGTACGAAGGAAAATCATTTTGCATCCTCTTGTAAATAAAGATCAACAATGACTGTAAATTCTGGCCTCGCATGCGCAACAGGCAAGATCTAATGCACACCCAGTCTAATGCTAACAAAAATGGAGTCCAAAAACATCAACAAATTCACATATGAGAGAGAGCGTTTGTAGGAAAGTAGTAACATATAGAAACGTTGGTAGCGATAGTGCTAACCTTTTCCACTTGTAGTAAAGTGTCCAGCTGAATTACAACGGAGCCAGATCGTCGGCGAAACCATTTTCTGACCTTAAAGCCACGCCTACCAAACATACACCACGCCCCACTTTATTGATTAGGAAAATGGCGTCCAAAAGGAAAATTGATAAGACCACAAGGAAAATTGACACAAAAAGCTTAATAAAGAAGAAATATATCAGCAACAATTATCCTGTGTCTTGTAGACTGGCTTAGGGTTTTTTTACATTATGGGAGTTTAGGTCATTTGTATATAAAGATTGAAAATGCCTTTTTTCCAACTATGTGAAGTAACAATAGTAATAGTACCTACCACAAGTGGAAATGGTAGAGTCTTTAAAGGAGCATCACACAATTCACATTGCAATTATTGAACATGCACACCACACCCATCAAATAATTGCTTATTTTAACAACACCCACCCCTTGAAGCAAAGAAAATGGCTGTTGTGAATTATATATTATGTAGAGAGAAAAACACTTTTGTACCTAATCTCCTGAAACACCACAAAACTGCAAGATGAATCATCATATAAAAATAATCTGCCATTTTAAGCAATTATAATTGAATGAGTCATTAACTTGTATTTTTGTCACGTATGTGAAACAACAATCAATGTCACATAGATGTATGAATATTAGTAAGCTTATAAAATAGGAGGAAAGTCCCCAGCTCAAGTAGTACTTTTCAGATTTCAATTAAAGCCACTTCCACTGACGATCTACCATGCACAAACTCTATGATAGAGAAGATGAAACACAAAACAACAAACCAAGAAGAAACTTGACTGAACTTTGAAAGAAGTTTAGTATATAAAGTTAAAAGATCAGGAGCATTAGTGACAGATCCTATATTCACAAGAAACTACATCAATTGTTGTCTGCTTAAACATTCTGTAGGAACTAAAGTTTTACTTGAATGCTTAGAGACATAGAATTACTGGGCAAATAAAAATGATGCTTTAAAATGTTTCAATATTTCATATACAAAATTTATTGTAACTTGAAAATGAAGCGTTCTTTGGAAACGTTGCGTAGTACAAATATAAATCAATATATTATCTATTAGTAGCCGTTTTTTTCAGTGCTTTGAGACGTTTCCTCAATGCGTTACTTCGCTCCAAGTTCATATACAATCTTGAAAACACTTATCAGAACTTTTCTAACGATTGCTTCGGCCAACGGCCTTCTGTCTTGCTGATCCGTATTCCTCTGAGATTGTTTACAACATACTAAAAAAATCTCCACGTTAAGTTTTTTTACTTTTCGAGAAACGACACTTGACCTCTGCAGCCAGAAAATTCTTTTGCGAGTTTTAAGCTTCTGTTTTTCTTGACGATGTTCTTGATACTACTGTTGTAAAGTCCACATGTTTTTCTATTCGTTGCTAAACGTTGGTAGCTGCTAACGCTTCGGACGCCAAGTTATAGCAGTTCAAAAAAACAACCCCGGTAACAGACACACACACACAAACAGACTACAGTACCCTCGCTACGCGCCCACGCACAGCGAGGTTAATAATCTGTTAGAAGTCAGGCAGAATGATAATGTGAGGATCCCTTTTTCATTTATAAAATATTAGTATATAAAACAGGAGTAGACTATGAGTAAAGTACATGTATATTATATACATGGATACATGTATTGATTACATATCATCAATTTTGTCTAGTAATATATATCTCTGATATAGGTCTATACTATCAGTTATTTCATGTGTAATGTATCTCTCTATACTAGGAAGTATCTCTTTGTGCTGCAGCTATTAATGGTCATGTTAATACAATAAAGAGTGCCATCAAAAATAAATCTGTTCATGTTAATGCTATAGATAAAGTAAGTACATGTCATACATATAATAACTACTGACTTATAGACACTGTTTGATAATGACAACCAACTGCACATTAATTTTAACTAATATATGCCAGTTTATAATAACCTGTGCCCATATGACTACACCATCTTTTGTAACTTCATATTGTTAATGGTAAAACATTAATTTGTTATTGTATACTAGAGTTAAATAAACTGAATCTATTGTTACATCTAACTAATAACAAATTGAGATGTATTTATTAAGCTCTATAGCTTTGTACTGTTTTGAATGTTACTTCTTTAGAGTTAATTTGTAATATATCATTGTCATGACAATATAATTATTAATGTTGTTACTTATTAAAGTCATTTTTAATTTGTTTCATCAAGTTGAAGTATACTGTACATGGAAATATAGTGGAACCTCCATTAACAAACATTACCAATAGTAGACACTAATGGACAATTATTTTGAAACAGACTCAGTTTGCATTGAGTTGGACCCTCTAAAATGCAGACATGTCTATTTTGAAGAATACACACATTTTTGACTACAGAAATTTTTGTACATGCATGAGATGAGTATCTAGTGCATGAGATCAATACATCTCTACATAATGGACAGTTGTCTCTATGGTGTACACTATTTGGAGATTCCACTGCAGTGAAAACCTAGCATCAATGTGAAAAACAGTTATAATGATGTTGATAGTAATAATAATACCTAGTACAGGAATACTATATATTGATGTAAGCTGTAAAAGATATTACAATTATCTGATAAACAGTTCTTTATTGCACATGTGACTGTGTTATATGAATGTGATATCTTCAAATGGTATATGTAAAAGATACATGTAGGTTTAGTACAATATGATTGAATTATATGATATTTTTTCTGTCTTTATTTAGTATGGCAGGACTATGTTACATTATGCTGCTTATAATGAACATAACAATATCATCAAATATTTACTTGGTATTGGTGTAGACCCCAATTTACAGGATAAGGTAAGTATTTGAAGATAATGTTAAATGTTATAGATTATTCTGGTACATGTACTTATATTACATGACAAGTACACGTATATATATATATATATATATGTTGTATTTATATTCTTACATATGACTATCACAATAAACTATTGTTTGTAGTGTCAAATTATCATTGCAATACAAGTATATATAATGTACAATATATATTATTTAATTGAAGTGTGCTAATGTTAGTTCGTTTACTTTTCAATTATAAGATATCAAATTATTTAGTAGTTATTCTTTTTAATGTACTACTCATTAATAATTACATTTGATATTTCCAAGTCTGCTCAGTATATTACTTATAAGGAAAGTATAGTTATCAGGATACATGTGCATTAAAATGTGATCATATCATTAAAGTGTAAAATACAAGGTCAAAGTAAACATGAACTGAAACTAGTTATAGTCATGTCACTTATAGTGTTGATTTCAATCAGGTGATTGTCACTATTAAGACTATTTTCTTAATAAAGCACTATTTTTGGTATTGAATAGTTATTTTAGGAACTATCAGTGACATTTTCTGAAATTTTCACAATTTAAAGGCATGAATCTTATGAGTGTTCTTCTTTTTGTTACATAAAATAGATAACTAAATTGGTTAATAGCTATAATTCACATGATTACTACGTTATTATATAAATTGCACAGGTGATGTTATTATATACAAAGGTACAAGCATTTGTTGGATTAAATTTCAAAACTTTGAAAAATGTTTTCATAATAATGTTTCTGGGGTATTGAAATTTATCTGAGCAATGTTTGGGTAAATATGGTTAACTTATTTAATTTACAAGCTTACTTATTCATGTTATTATGTAATACTACTGAAATTAATAAAGCTACTTTGGTCACAAAGAAAAATTAGTGTTTGACATATAAAGTTTAGAGGGGTGTTTTAGTATTTAACACAAATATAATGTATTTTATATTTATACATGATTATACTCACTACTTAATTTGATGTTCCTCTTCCTCATATGACGACATTTATCTCTGTATATATATAGGATGGTTATACTCCTCTCTATGTTGCATCAAAAAAAGGCTACAGTAAAATTGTGGAAATATTACTAAAGGCCAATGCAAGGACTGATCTGACAAACAAAGCAAGTTCTTTCAAGTAGAACTGTACTGGTCCTTTATTAAGATAATTACTGTATTTCATTTATTGCAAATACCTTGGTGCTTATTTGTATATAATTTGAAGCATTTTAAAGCTGGTATTAAAATTAGACAAGCCTATGTTTTATTTCAACTTAAATTTACATACTCTTACCTTGCCACAAATGCTATATTAAGTACTCTTTTCATTCCTTTTAGTCTCTCCAAATTACTTGTTAACAAATTTATAACTTGTCAATTGAAACCTTTTTGTAAAAATCAAAATGTTCACTAATACAGATAGATTTTTTCTAAGCTTGCAGTGATTAGTCATAATGTACATATTACAAAATATACTTGTTGTTGTGATTGTATTTCTAATACATAATTAATTTTAACATAGTATGTGTTCTCTAGTATCACTTGTGTATACTATAATGTTATGGCAATATTATATCTTGTTTAGGATGGCAAGACTCCATTGTACATAGCATGCTACAAAGGTCATTATAAAGTAATAAACGTATTACTAGTCCATGGTGTTCAAGTGAATGTTCAAGCAAAAGTCAGTGACATATCATGTATTCATTTTTCTAAGTTATGTAATACAGCTAAAATTAATAAAGCTACTTTGGTCATATAGAAAAATTAGTGTTTGACATATAAAGTTTAGAGGGGTGTTTTAGTATTTAACACAATTATAATGTATTTTATATTATATACATTATTATACTCACTACTTAATTTGATGTTCCTCTTCCTCACATGATGACATTTATTTCTGTATATATATATAGGATCGTTGTACTCCTCTCTATGTTGCATCACAAGAAGGCTACAGTAAAATTGTGAAGGTATTACTAAAGGCTAATGCAAGTACTAATTTGACAAACAAAGTAGGTTGTCTCTTGTACAGCTGTACTGGTCCTTTACTAAGATAATTACTGTATTTCAAATATTCGAAATACCTTGGCATTAATTTGGATATCCTTTGAAACATTTTTAAGCTGGTATTAAAATGAGACAAGCTTATTACCTTGCCACAAATACTATGTCAAGTACACTTTTCATCTCTATTAGTCCTTCCAAATTACTTGTTAGCAAATTTATAACTTGTCATTTGAAACCTTTTTATAGCAGTCAAAGTGTTCACTATAATAACAGAGACATTTGAGGTATCATTGTTGCTAAGCTTGCATTTCTTGATAATAATGTACACACTACAAATATGCTTGTTCATGTACTTGTATTTCTGATGTCTCATATACAACTGTACTGGTCCTTTATTAAGATAACTTTGGTATTTTAGTTATTGAAAATACCTTGGTGTTTATTGTACATAATTTGAAGCATGTTTAAGCTGGTATTAAAATGAGACAAGCCTATGTTTTGTAAAACATTAATTTACATACTCCAACTTAACCTTTCCAAATTACTTGTTAGCAAATTTATAACTTGTCATTTATAATTGATGTAGTTGAGATAGGAATTTAATATATTGTTGTGTTAATGTTATGAGTGAATTTTCAATATTTAAGATAACAGGTTTGGTCTCAGTATTAAGTATAGTCACATGTAGTGTTCTATAATGCAGACTTAACCTATGATTATATAACTCTAATGGACTAGGAATGTTGCTAGGATTACTTTGTAATTGTTTTGTTATTTAGTTTGTACTAGTATGTGACAATAATATTATGTTATTTAGAATGACATGACTCCATTGCATGTAGCATGTCTTAAAGGTCATGATAATATAGTGCAATTATTATTAGACTATGGTGTTCAAATGGACATTCCAGATGAGGTCAGTGACATATCATGTATTCATGTTGTTAAGTTATGTAATACAACCAAAATTAATAAAGCTACTTTGGTCACAAATTAAACTTAGTTTTTGACATATTAAGTTTAGAGGAATGTTTAGTATAAATACAATTATATGTAATTAAGGTGTTTATTTATACATTATTTGAAGCATTTTTAAGTTGGTATTAAAATGAAACAAGCTCATTGGGAACAAAGCCATTTGCAGGAGGGGTTAATTCCCCCCCCCCTCAAACATTCTAAATTAAACCATGCCTTATAAGTGTAGTAATGCTATTACTTCATAGTTTAGATTAAAGTTTAGAGGTACAGTTTACTATTAAAGACATTTATATGTAATTTTATATTAGTTAGACATAATCTATGATTAGATAACTTTGCATAGTATAAAGTTTCTCTAGTATCATTTAGTAAAGCTCTTGCTATATAGTCTATACTAAAAACGGATAGTAATATTTTATCTTGTTTAGAATGGCGTAACTCCATTGCACATAGCATGTCTACAAGGTCATTATAAAGTAGTACAAGTGTTACTAGTTCATGGTGTTCAAGTGGATGCTCAAACAAAGGTCAGTGACATATCATATATTCATGTTGTTTAGTTATGTAATACAACTGATATAAATGAAGCTACTTTGGTAACAAATGAAAGTTATTGTTTGACATGTAAAGTTTAGAGAGGTGCTTTAGTATTTAACACAATGATATGTAATTTTATACTGTTATACGTGATTATATTCACTAATTAATTTGATCTTAATCTTCCTCACATGACATTTTCTCTGTATGTATATAGGATGGTCATACTCCTCTCTATTTTGCATCACAGGAAGGCTACAATAAAATTGTGGAAGTATTAATAAAGGCTAATGCAAGTACTGATCTGACAAACAAAGTAAGTTGTCTCATGTACAACTGTACTGGTCCTTTATTGAGATAATTACTGTATTTCAATTATTGGGAATACCTTGGTATTAATTTGTATGTACTTTGAAACTTTGTTAAGCTGGTATTAAAATGAGAGAAGCCTATTACCTTGCCACAAATACTATGTCAAGTACACTTTTAATCCTTTTTAGTCCTTCCAAATTACTTGTTAGCAAATTTATAACTTGTCATTTGAAACCTTTTTATAGCAGTCAAAGTGTTCACTATAATAACGAAGATATTTGTGGCATCATTTTTGCATAGCTTGTATTTCTTGGTGATAATGTACATACTACAATTATAATTGTTGGTGTACTTGTATTTCTGATGTCTCATATATAACTGTACTGGTATTATTTACTGTAAATACCTTGGTGTTTATTTGTACATAATTTGAAGCATTTTAAAGCTGGTATTAAAATGAGACAAGCTTGTGTTCTTTTGTCACATTAATTTACATGCTCTTACTTAGCCCTTCCAAATTACTCATTAGCCAATTTATTACTTGTCATTTACAATTGATGTAGTTGTGTTAGGAATTTAATATATTGTTATATTAATATTACGACTGAATTTTTAATATTTAAGATAACAGGTTTGGTCTTAGTATTAACTATAGTCACATGTAGTGTTCTGTTATGCAGACATAACCTATGATTATATAACTCTAATGGACTAGGAATATTTGCTAGTATTACTTTGTAATTGTTTTGTTATTAAGTTTGTGCTAGTATGTGATAATAATATCATATGTTGTTTAGGATGGCATGACTCCATTGTATGTAGCATGTGACACAGGTCATGATAAAATAGTACAATTATTACTAGACCATGGTGTTCAAGTGGACATTCCAGACGAGGTCAGTGACATATCATGTATTCATGTTGTTAAGTTATGTAATACAACCAAAATTAATAAAGCTACTTTGGTCATAAATGAAACTTAGTTTTTGACATATAAAGTTTAGAGGAGTGTTTAGTATTTAATACAATTATATGTAATTAATATTTATATATATGATTATACTCACTAATTAATTTGATGTTCATCTTTCACACATGACATTTATCTCTGTATATATATATAGGATGGTTTTACTCCTCTCCATGTTGCATCAGGGAAAGGCTACAGTGAAATTGTGGAAGCATTACTAAACGCTAATGCAAGTGCTGATAAGAGAAACAAAGTAATTGGTCTCATGTACAATTGTACTGGTCCTTTCTTAAGATAATTTTGGTTTGACTGATCTAATATCCTTGCTAAGAGCACTTGTTGATTTAGTTACATTTGGAATTTAATTCATTTTTACCTTAATGGTCAACACACCTCTTTATGATGCAACTGTATTATGTATCTGACATTAATATTATATGTTGTTTAGGATGGCATAATTCCATTGTATGTAGCATGTGACAAAGATCATGATAAAATAATACAATTATTACTAGATCATGTTATGTTATGACTGAATTTTCAATATTTAATATTAGAGGTTTGGTCTTAGTATTAACTATAGTCACATGTAGTGTTTTGTTATGCAGATGTTATGTTTAATATTTAATACAATTATATGTAATTAATATTTATATATATAATTGTACTCACTAATTAATTTGATGTTCTTCTTCCTCACATGACATTTGTCTCTGTATATATATATATATATAGGATGGTTATACTCCTCTATACGTTGCATCAGAAAAAGGCTACAGTAAAATTATGAAAATATTACTAAAGGCCAATGCAAGGACTGATCTGACAAACAAAGTAAGTTGTCTCATATATAACTGTACTGGTTCTTTATTAAAATAATTTTGGTATTTTAATTATTGTAAATACCTTGGTGTTTATTTGTACATAATTTAAAGCATTTTAAAGCTGGTATTAAAATGAGACAAGCCTGTATCCTTTTGTCACATTAATTTACACACTCTTACTTAGCCCTTCCAAATTACTTGTTAGCAAATTTATAACTTGTCATTTATAATTGATATAGTTGTGTTAGGAATTTAATATATTGTTGCGTTAATGTTTTGAGTGAATTTTCAATATTTAAGATTAGATGTTTGGTTTTAGTATTAACTATAGTCACATGTAGTGTTCTATTATGCAGACATAAGCTATGATTATGTACTCTAACATACTATTTCTTATTTAGTTTGTGCTAGTATATGACAATAATATTACATATTATTTAGAATAGTACAACTCCATTGCATGAACCATTTGACAAAGATCATGATAAAATAGTACAATTACTACCAGACCATGGTGTTCCAGTGGACATTGCATATGAGATCGGTGACATATCATGTATTAGTGTTGTTAAGTTATGTAATACAACTGAAATTAATAAAGCTACTTTGATCACAAATGAATGTGTTAAGTGTATGTTATAATGACTGATCTAATATCCTTGCTAAAAAGCACTTGTTGATTTAGTTGCATTGCACATAGCATGCTACAAAGGTAAAAGTAGTACAATCATTACTAGATCATGGTGTTCAAGTGGATGTTCAAAACAGTCAGTGACATATGATGCATCCATGATTAGTTAAGTAACACAACAGAAAGTAATAATGTTACTTTGGTCACAAAAACAAATGAATGTGATAATGTGTTTCTGAATGTTTTAAGTGGTTTATCGAATGAGTGATCATAATGTCCTTACCATAATGCGCTTGTTGATGTTGTTGTATTTAAAATTGAGGTTATATTATAAAGTTTGAATCTATACTGAATAGTGATGATAATATTATATCTTGTTTAGAATAGTGTAACTCCATTGCACATAGCATGTCTACAAGGTCATTATAAAGTAGTACAAGTGTTACTAGTTCATGGTGTTCAAGTGGATGCTCAAACAAAGGTCAGTGACATATCATATATTCATGTTTAGTTATGTAATACAACTGAAATAAATGAAGCTACTTTTGTAACAAATGAAAGTTATTGTTTGACATGTAAAGTTTAGAGAGGTGCTTTAGTATTTAACACAATGATATGTAATTTTATACTGTTATACATGATTATATTCACTAATTAATTTGATCTTCCTCTTCCTCGCATGACATTTTTCTCTGTATATATATAGGATGGTCATACTCCTCTCTATTTTGCATCACAGAAAGGCTACAGTGAAATTGTGGAAGTATTACTAAAGGCTAATGCAAGTACTGATCTGACAAACAAAGTAAGTTGTCTCATGTACAACTGTACTGGTCCTTTATTGAGATAATTACTGTATTTAAAATTATTGGGAATACATTGGTATTAATTTGTATGTACTTTGAAACTTTGTTAAGCTGGTATTAAAATGAGAGAAGCCTATTACCTTGCCACAAATACTATGTCAAGTACACTTTTAATCCTTTTTAGTCCTTCCAAATTACTTGTTAGCGAATTTATAACTTGTCATTTGAAACCTTTTTATAGCAGTCAAAGTGTTCACTATAATAACGAAGATGTTTGTGGCATCATTTTTGCATAGCTTGCATTTCTTGGTGATAATGTACATACTACAATTATAATATATTTCTGATGTCTCATATATAACTGTACTGGTATTTATTTACTGCAAATACCTTGGTGTTTATTTGTACATAATTTGAAGCATTTTAAAGCTGGTATTAAAATGAGACAAGCTTGTGTTCTTTTGTCACATTAATTTATATACTCTTACTTAGCCCTTCAAAATTACTTGTTAGCAAATTTATAACTTGTTATTTATAATTGATGTAGTTGTGTTAGGAATTTAATATATTGTTATGTTAATGTTACGACTGAATTTTCAATATTTAAGATAACAGGTTTGGTCTTAGTATTAACTATAGTCACATGTAGTGTTCTGTTATGCAGACATAACCTATGATTATATAACTCTAATGGACTATGAATATTTGCTAGTATTATTTTGTAATTGTTTTGTTATTAAGTTTGTGCTAGTATGTGATAATAATATCATGTGTTATTTAGGATGGCATGACTCCATTGTATGTAGCGTGTGACACAGGTCATGATAAAATAGTACAATTATTACTAGACCATGGCGTTCAAGTGGATGCTCAAACAAAGGTCAGTGACATATCATGTATTCATGTTGTTAAGTTATGTAATACAACCAAAATTAATAAATCTACTTTGGTCACAATTGAAACTTCGTTTTTGACATATAAAGTTTAGAGGAGTGTTTAGTATTAATACAATTATACGTAATTATGGTGTTTTTTATAACAAAAATATTTGACGTATCATTACTGCTAAGCTTGCATTTCTTGGTAATAATATACATACTACAAATATACTTGTTGATGTACTTGTATTTCTGATGTATCATATATAAATGTACTGGTTCATTATTAAAATAATTTTGGTATTTTGATTATTGTAAATACCTTGGTGTTTATTTGTACATAATTTGAAACATTTTAAAGCTGGTACTAAAATGAGACAAGCCTGTGTTTTTTTTCATCGTGAATTTACATACTCATACTTAGCCCTTCCAAATTACTTGTTAGCAAATTTATAACTTGTCATTTATAATTGATGTAGTTGAGTTAGGAATTTAATATATTGTTGTGTTAATGTTATGAGTGAATTTTCAATATTTAAGATAACAGGTTTGGTCTCAGTATTAAGTATAGTCATATGTAGGGTTCTATAATGCAGACTTAACCTATGATTATATAACTCTAATGGACTAGGAATGTTGCTAGGATTACTTTGTAATTGTTTTGTTATTTAGTTTGTACTAGTATGTGACAATAATATTATGTTATTTAGAATGACATGACTCCATTGCATGTAGCATGTCTTAAAGGTCATGATAATATAGTGCAATTATTATTAGACTATGGTGTTCAAGTGGACATTCCAGACGAGGTCAGTGACATATCATGTATTCATGTTGTTAAATTATGTAATACAACCAAAATTAATAAAGCTACTTTGGTCACAAATTAAACTTAGTTTTTGACATATTAAGTTTAGAGGAATGTTTAGTATAAATACAATTATATGTAATTAAGGTGTTTATTTATACATTATTTGAAGCATTTTTAAGTTGGTATTTAAATGAAACAAGCTCATTGGGAACAAAGCCATTTTCAGAGGGGTTAATTCCCCCCCCCCCCTCAAACATTCTAAATTAAACCATGCCTTATAAGTGTAGTAATGCTATTACTTCATAGTTTAGATTAAAGTTTAGAGGTACAGTTTACTATTAAAGACATTTATATGTAATTTTATATTTGTTAGACATAATCTATGATTAGATAACTTTGCATAGTATAAAGTTTCTCTAGTATCATTTAGTAAAGCTCTTGCTATCTAGTCTATACTAAAAACGGACAGTAATATTATATCTTGTTTAGAATGGCGTAACTCCATTGCACATAGCATGTCTACAAGGTCATTATAAAGTAGTACAAGTGTTACTAGTTCATGGTGTTCAAGTGGATGCTCAAACAAAGGTCAGTGACATATCATATATTCATGTTGTTTAGTTATGTAATACAACTGATATAAATGAAGCTACTTTGGTAACAAATGAAAGTTATTGTTTGACATGTAAAGTTTAGAGAGGTGCTTTAGTATTTAACACAATGATATGTAATTTTATACTGTTATACATGATTATATTCACTAATTAATTTGATCTTCATCTTCCTCACATGACATTTTTCTCTGTATATATATAGGATGGTCATACTCCTCTCTATTTTGCATCACAGGAAGGCTACAATAAAATTGTGGAAGTATTAATAAAGGCTAATGCAAGTACTGATCTGACAAACAAAGTAAGTTGTCTCATGTACAACTGTACTGGTCCTTTATTGAGATAATTACTGTATTTCAATTATTGGGAATACCTTGGTATTAATTTGTATGTACTTTGAAACTTTGTTAAGCTGGTATTAAAATGAGAGAAGCCTATTACCTTGCCACAAATACTATGTCAAGTACACTTTTAATCCTTTTTAGTCCTTCCAAATTACTTGTTAGCGAATTTATAACTTGTCATTTGAAACCTTTTTATAGCAGTCAAAGTGTTCACTATAATAACGAAGATATTTGTGGCATCATTTTTGCATAGCTTGTATTTCTTGGTGATAATGTACATACTACAATTATAATTGTTGGTGTACTTGTATTTCTGATGTCTCATATATAACTGTACTGGTATTTATTTACTGTAAATACCTTGGTGTTTATTTGTACATAATTTGAAGCATTTTAAAGCTGGTATTAAAATGAGACAAGCTTGTGTTCTTTTGTCACATTAATTTACATGCTCTTACTTAGCCCTTCCAAATTACTCGTTAATTTATTACTTGTCATTTACAATTGATGTAGTTGTGTTAGGAATTTAATATATTGTTATGTTAACGTTACGACTGAATTTTTAATATTTAAGATAACAGGTTTGGTCTTAGTATTAACTATAGTCACATGTAGTGTTCTGTTATGCAGACATAACCTATGATTATATAACTCTAATGGACTAGGAATATTTGCTAGTATTACTTTGTAATTGTTTTGTTATTAAGTTTGTGCTAGTATGTGATAATAATATCATATGTTGTTTAGGATGGCATGACTCCATTGTATGTAGCATGTGACACAGGTCATGATAAAATAGTACAATTATTACTAGACCATGGTGTTCAAGTGGACATTCCAGACAAGGTCAGTGACATATCATGTATTCATGTTGTTAAGTTATGTAATACAACCAAAATTAATAAATCTACTTTGGTCACAAATGAAACTTAGTTTTTGACATTTAAAGTTTAGAGGAGTGTTTAGTATTTAATACAATTATATGTAATTAATATTTATATATATGATTATACTCACTAATTAGTTTGATGTTCCTCTTTCTCACATGACATTTTTATATATATAGGATGGTTTTACTCCTCTCCATGTTGCATCAGAGAAAGGTTACAGTGAAATTGTGAAAGTTTTACTAAAGGCGAACGCAAGTGCTTATCAGACAAATAAAGTAATTTGTCTGATGTACAACTGTACTGGTCCTTTATTAAGATAATTACTGTATTTTAATTATTGCAAACACCTTGGTGTTTATTTGTACATAATTTGAAGCATTTTAAAGCTGGTATTAAAATGAGACAAACCTGTCTTTTTTTCAACAATAATTTACATACTCTTACTTAGCCCTTCCAAATTACTTGTAAGCAAATTTTTAACTTGTCATTTATAATTGATGTAGTTGTGTTAGGAATTTAATATATTGTTATGTTAATGTTACAACTAATATTTTAATATTTAAGATAACAGGTTTGATCTTAGTATTAACTGTAGTCACATGTAGTGTTCTGTTATGCAGACATAACCTATGATTATATAACTCTAATGGACTAGGAATATTTGCTAGTATTACTTTGTAATTGTTTTGTTATTAAGTTTGTGCTAGTATGTGATAATAATATCATATGTTGTTTAGGATGGCATGACTCCATTGTATGTAGCATGTGACACAGGTCATGATAAAATAGTACAATTATTACTAGACCATGGTGTTCAAGTGGACATTCCAGACGAGGTCAGTGACATATCATGTATTCATGTTGTTAAGTTATGTAATACAACCAAAATTAATAAATCTACTTTGGTCACAAATGAAACTTAGTTTTTGACATTTAAAGTTTAGAGGAGTGTTTAGTATTTAATAAAATTATATGTAATTAATATTTATATATATGATTATACTCACTAATTAATTTGATGTTCCTCTTTCTCACATGACATTTTTATATATATAGGATGGTTTTACTCCTCTCCATGTTGCATCAGAGAAAGGTTACAGTGAAATTGTGAAAGTTTTACTAAAGGCGAACGCAAGTGCTTATCAGACAAATAAAGTAATTTGTCTGATGTACAACTGTACTGGTCCTTTATTAAGATAATTACTGTATTTTAATTATTGCAAACACCTTGGTGTTTATTTGTACATAATTTGAAGCATTTTAAAGCTGGTATTAAAATGAGACAAACCTGTCTTTTTTTCAACAATAATTTACATACTCTTACTTAGCCCTTCCAAATTACTTGTAAGCAAATTTATAACTTGTCATTTATAATTGATGTAGTTGTGTTAGGAATTTAATATATTGTTATGTTAATGTTACAACTAATATTTTAATATTTAAGATAACAGGTTTGATCTTAGTATTAACTGTAGTCACATGTAGTGTTCTGTTATGCAGACATAACCTATGATTATATAACTCTAATGGACTAGGAATATTTGCTAGTATTACTTTGTAATTTGTTTTGTTATTAAGTTTGTGCTAGTATGTGATAATAATATCATATGTTGTTTAGGATGGCATGACTCCATTGTATGTAGCATGTGACACAGGTCATGATAAAATAGTACAATTATTACTAGACCATGGTGTTCAAGTAGACATTCCAGACAAGGTCAGTGACATATCATGTATTCATGTTGTTAAGTTATGTAATACAACTAAAATTAATAAAGCTACTTTGGTCACAAATGAAACTTAGTTTTTGACATTTAAAGTTTAGAGGAGTGTTTAGTATTTAATACATTTATATGTAATTAATATTTATATATATGATTATACTCACTAATTAATTTGATGTTCCTCTTTCACACATGACATTTATCTCTGTATATATATATATAGGATGGTTTTACTCCTCTCCATGTTGCATCAGGGAAAGGCTACAGTGAAATTGTGGAAGCATTACTAAATGCTAATGCAAGTGCTGATAAGAGAAACAAAGTAATTGGTCTCATGTACAATTGTACTGGTCCTTTATTAAGATAATTTTGGTTTGACTGATTTAATATCCTTGCTAAGAGCACTTGTTGATTTAGTTACATTTGGAATTTAATTCATTTTTACCTTAATGGTCAACACACCTCTTTATGATGCAACTGTATTATGTATCTGACATTAATATTATATGTTGTTTAGGGTGGCATAATTCCATTGTATGTAGCATGTGACAAAGATCATGATAAAATAATACAATTATTACTAGATCATGTTATGTTATGGTATTAACTATAGTCACATGTAGTGTTTTGTTATGCAGATGTTATGTTTAATATTTAATACAATTATATGTAATTAATATTTATATATATGATTGTACTCACTAATTAATTTGATATTCTTCTTCCTCACATGACATTTGTCTCTGTATATATATATATATATATATAGGATGGTTATACTCCTCTATACGTTGCATCAGAAAAAGGCTACAGTAAAATTATGGAAATATTACTAAAGGCCAATGCAAGGACTGATCTGACAAACAAAGTAAGTTGTCTCATATATAACTGTACTGGTTCTTTATTAAAATAATTTTAGTATTTTAATTATTGTAAATACCTTGGTGTTTATTTGTACATAATTTAAAGCATTTTAAAGCTGGTATTAAAATGAGACAAGCCTGTATTCTTTTGTCACATTAATTTACACACTCTTACTTAGCCCTTCCAAATTACTTGTTAGCAAATTTATAACTTGTCATTTATAATTGATATAGTTGTGTTAGGAATTTAATATATTGTTGCGTTAATGTTTTGAGTGAATTTTCAATATTTAAGATTAGAGGTTTGGTCTTAGTATTAACTATAGTCACATGTAGTGTTCTATTATGCAGACATAAGCTATGATTATGTACTCTAACATACTAGGAATGTTCGCTAGTATTACTTTGTAATTGTTTTCTTATTTAGTTTGTGCTAGTATATGACAATAATATTACATATTATTTAGAATAGTACAACTCCATTGCATGAACCATGTGACAAAGGTCATGATAAAATAGTACAATTATTACCAGACCATGGTGTTCCAGTGGACATTGCATATGAGATCAGTGACATATCATGTATTAGTGTTGTTAAGTTATGTAATACAACTGAAATTAATAAAGCTACTTTGATCACAAATGAATGTGTTAAGTGTATGTTATAATGACTGATCTAATATCCTTGCTAAAAAGCACTTGTTGATTTAGTTGCATTGCACATAGCATGCTTCAAAGGTAAAAGTAGTACAATCATTACTAGATCATGGTGTTCAAGTGGATGTTCAAAATAGTCAGTGACATATGATGCATCCATGTTTAGTTAAGTAACACAACAGAAAGTAATAATGTTACTTTGGTCACAAAAAACAAATGAATGTGATAATGTGTTTCTGAATGTTTTAAGTGGTTTATCGAATGAGTGATCATAATGTCCTTACCATAATGCGCTTGTTGATGTTGTTGTATTTAAAATTGAGGTTATATTATAAAGTTTAGAGTCTATACTGAAAGTGATGATAATATTATATCTTGTTTAGAATAGTGTAACTCCATTGCACATAGCATGTCTACAAGGTCATTATAAAGTAGTACAAGTGTTACTAGTTCATGGTGTTCAAGTGGATGCTCAAACAAAGGTCAGTGACATATCATATATTTATGTTGTTTAGTTATGTAATACAACTGAAATAAATGAAGCTACTTTTGTAACAAATGAAAGTTATTGTTTGACATGTAAAGTTTAGAGAGGTGCTTTAGTATTTAACACAATGATATGTAATTTTATACTGTTATACATGATTATATTCACTAATTAATTGATCTTCCTCTTCCTCACATGACATTTTTCTCTGTATATATATAGGATGGTCATACTCCTCTCTATTTTGCATCACAGAAAGGCTACAGTGAAATTGTGGAAGTATTACTAAAGGCTAATGCAAGTACTGATCTGAAAAACAAAGTAAGTTGTCTATGTACAACTGTACTGGTCCTTTATTGAGATAATTACTGTATTTAAAATTATTGGGAATACATTGGTATTAATTTGTATGTACTTTGAAACTTTGTTAAGCTGGTATTAAAATGAGAGAAGCCTATTACCTTGCCACAAATACTATGTCAAGTACACTTTTAATCCTTTTTAGTCCTTCCAAATTACTTGTTAGCAAATTTATAACTTGTCATTTGAAACCTTTTTATAGCAGTCAAAGTGTTCACTATAATAACGAAGATGTTTGTGGCATCATTTTTAATAGCATGCATTTCTTGGTGATAATGTACATACTACAATTATAATTGTTGGTGTACTTGTATTTCTGATGTCTCATATATAACTGTACTGGTATTTATTTACTGCAAATACCTTGGTGTTTATTTGTACATAATTTGAAGCATTTTAAAGCTGGTATTAAAATGAGACAAGCTTGTGTTCTTTTGTCACATTAATTTATATACTCTTACTTAGCCCTTCAAAATTACTTGTTAGCAAATTTATAACTTGTTATTTATAATTGATGTAGTTGTGTTAGGAATTTAATATATGGTTATGTTAATGTTACGACTGAATTTTCAATATTTAAGATAACAGGTTTGGTCTTAGTATTAACTATAGTCACATGTAGTGTTCTGATATGCAGACATAACCTATGATTATATAACTCTAATGGACTATGAATATTTGCTAGTATTATTTTGTAATTGTTTTGTTATTAAGTTTGTGCTAGTATGTGATAATAATATTATATGTTGTTTAGGATGGCATGACTCCATTGTATGTAGCGTGTGACACAGGTCATGATAAAATAGTACAATTATTACTAGACCATGGTGTTCAAGTGGACATTCCAGACGAGGTCAGTGACATATCATGTATTCATGTTGTTAAGTTATGTAATACAACCAAAATTAATAAATCTACTTTTGTCACAATTGAAACTTCGTTTTTGACATATAAAGTTTAGAGGAGTGTTTAGTATTAATACAATTATACGTAATTATGGTGTTTTTATAACAAAAATATTTGACGTATCATTACTGCTAAGCTTGCATTTCTTGGTAATAATATACATACTATAAATATACTTGTTGATGTACTTCTATTTCTGATGTATCATATATAAATGTACTGGTTCATTATTAAAATAATTTTGGTATTTTGATTATTGTAAATACCTTGGTGTTTATTTGTACATAATTTGAAACATTTTAAAGCTGGTACTAAAATGAGACAAGCCTGTGTTTTGTTTCATCGTGAATTTACATACTCATACTAGCCCTTCCAAATTACTTGTTAGCAAATTTATAACTTGTCATTTATAATTGATGTAGTTGAGTTAGGAATTTAATATATTGTTGTGTTAATGTTATGAGTGAATTTTCAAAATTTAATATAACAGGTTTGGTCTTAGTATTAAGTATAGCCACATGTAGTGTTCTGTTATGCAGACATAACCTATGATTATATAACTCTAATGGACTAGGAATATTTGCTAGTATTATTTTGTAATAGTTTTGTTATTAAGTTTGTGGTAGTATATGATAATAATATTATATCTTGTTTAGAATGGCATAACTTCATTGCACATAGCATGCTACAAAGGTCATTATAAAGTAGTACAAGTATTACTAGTCCATGGCGTTCAAGTGGATGTTCAAACAAAGGTCAGTGACATATCATGTATTCATGTTGCTTAGTTATGTAATACAACTAAAATAAATGAAGCTACTTTGGTAACAAATGAAAGTTATTGTTTGACATATAAAGTTTAGAGAGGTGCTTTAGTATTTAACACAATGATATGTAATTTTATACTGTTATACATGATTATACTCACTAATTAATTTGATCTTCATCTTCCTCACATGACATTTTTCTCTGTATATATATAGGATGGTCATACTCCTCTCCATTTTGCATCACAGAAAGGCTACAGTGAAATAGTGGAAGTATTACTAAAGGCTAATGCAAGTCCTTATCTGACAAACAAAGTAAGTTGTCTCATGTACAACTGTACTGGTCCTTTATTAAGATAATTACTGTATTTCAATTATTGGGAATACCTTGGTATTAATTTGCACATAATTTGAAGCATTTGTAAGCTGGTATTAAAATGAGAGAAGCCTATTACCTTGCCACAAATACTATGTCAAGTACACTTTTAATCCTTTTTAGTCCTTCCAAATTACTTGTTATCAAATTTATAACATGTCATTTGAAAACTTTTTATAGCAGTCAAAGTGTTCACTATAATAATGAAGATGTTTGTGGCATCATTTTTAATAGCTTGCATTTCTTGGTGATAATGTACATACTACAATTATAATTGTTGGTGTACTTCTATTTCTGATGTCTCATATATAACTGTACTGGTATTTATTTATTGCAAATACCTTGGTGTTTATTTGTACATAATTTGAAGCATTTTAAAGCTGGTATTAAAATGAGACAAGCTTGTGTTCTTTTGTCATATTAATTTATATACTCTTACTTAGCCCTTCCAAATTACTTGTTAGCAAATTTACAACTTGTCATTTATAATTGATGTAGTTGTGTTAGGAATTTAATATATTGTTATGTTAATGTTACGACTGAATTTTTAATATTTAATATAGGTGGTTTGGTCTTAGTATTAACTATAGTCTCATGTATTGTTCTGTTATGCAGACATAACCTATGATATTATATAAATCTAATGGACTAGGAATATTTGCTAGTATTACTTTGTTATTGTTTTGTTATTAAGTTTGTGCTAGTATGTGACAATAATATCATGTGTTTTTTAGGATGGAATGACTCCATTGTATGTAGCATGTGACACTGGTCATGATAAAATAGTACAATTATTACTAGACCATGGTGTTCAAGTGGACATTCCAGACGAGGTCAGTGACCATTCATGTATCCATATTGTTAAGTTATATAATACAACCAAAATTAATAAATCTATTTTGGTCACAAATGAAACTTAGTTTTTGACATTTAAAGTTTAGAGGAGTGTTTAGTATTTAATACAATTATATGTAATTAATATTTATATATATGATTATACTCACTAATTAATTTAATCTTCCTCTTTCTCACATGACATTTATCTCTGTATATATATATATATATATATATAGGATGGTTTTACTCCTCTCCATGTTGCATCAGAGAAAGGCTACAGTGAAATTGTGAAAGTTTTACTAAAGGCGAATGCAAATGCTCATCAGACAAACAAAGTAATTTGTCTGATATACAACTGTACTGATCCTTTATTAAGATAATTACTGTATTTTAATTATTGCAAATACCTTGGTGTTTATTTGCACAATATTTGAAGCATTTTTAAGCTGGTATTAAAATGAGACAAATCTGTCTTTTTTCAACAATAATTTACATACTCTTTCTTAGACCTTCCAAATTACTTGTTAGCAAATTTATAACTTGTCATTTATAATTGATGTAGTTGTGTTAGGAATTTAATATATTGTTATGTTAATGTTATGAGTGAATTTTCAATAGTTAAGATTAGTTTGGTAACAATATTAAATATAGTCACATGTAGTGTTCTATTATGCAGACATAACCTATGATTATATAAATCTAATGGACTAGGAATATTTGCTACTTTTATTTTGTAATAGTTTTGTTATTAAGTTTGTGGTAGTATCTGATAATAATATTATATATTGTTTAGGATGGTATGACTCCATTGCATGTAGCATGTCACACAGGTCATGATAAAATAGTACAATTATTACTAGACCATGGTGTTCAAGTGGATGCTCAAACAAAGGTCAGTGACATATCATGTATTCATGTTGTTTAGTTATGTAATACAACTAAAATAAATGAAGCTACTTTGGTAACAAATGAAAGTTATTGTTGGACATATAAAGTTTAGAGAGGTGCTTTAGTATTTAACACAATGATATGTAATTATATACTGTTATACATGATTATATTCACTAATTAATTTGATCTTCATCTTCCTCACATGACATTTTCTCTGTATATATATAGGATGGTCATACTCCTCTCTATTTTGCATCACAGGAAGGCTACAGTGAAATTGTGGAAGTATTACTGAAGGCTAATGCAAGTACTGATCTGACAAACAAAGTAAGTTGTCTCATGTACAACTGTACTGGTCCTTTATTAAGATAATTACTGTATTTCAATTATTGGGAATACCTTGGTATTAATTTGTATGTACTTTGAAACTTTGTTAAGCTGGTATTAAAATGAGAGAAGCCTATTACCTTGCCACAAATACTATGTCAAGTACACTTTTAATCCTTTTCAGACCTTCCAAAATACTTATTAGCAAATTTATAACTTGTCATTTGAAACCTTTTTATAGCAGTCAAAGTGTTCACTATATTAACGAAGATATTTGTGGCATCATTTTTGCATAGCTTGCATTTCTTGGTGATAACGTACATACTACAATTATAATTGTTGATGTACTTGTATTTCTGATGTCTCATATATAACTGTACTGGTATTTATTTATTGCAAATACCTTGGTGTTTATTTGTACATAATTTGAAGCATTTTAAAGCTGGTATTAAAATGAGACAAGCTTGTGTTCTTTTGTCACATTAATTTACATACTCTTACTTAGCCCTTCCAAATTACTTGTTAGCAAATTTATAACTTGTCATTTACAATTGATGTAGTTGTGTTAGGAATTTAATATATTGTTATGTTAATGTTACGACTGAATTTTTAATATTTAAGATAACAGGTTTGGTCTTAGTATTAACTATAGTCACATGTACTGTTCTGTTATGCAGACATAACCTATGATTATATAACTCTAATGGACTATGAATATTTGCTAGTATTACTTTGTTATTGTTTTGTTATTAAGTTTGTGCTAGTATGTGACAATAATATCATGTGTTTTTTAGGATGGAATGACTCCATTGTATGTAGCATGTGACACTGGTCATGATAAAATAGTACAATTATTACTAGACCATGGTGTTCAAGTGGACATTCCAGACGAGGTCAGTGACCATTCATGTATCCATATTGTTAAGTTATATAATACAACCAAAATTAATAAATCTATTTTGGTCACAAATGAAACTTAGTTTTTGACATTTAAAGTTTAGAGGAGTGTTTAGTATTTAATACAATTATATGTAATTAATATTTATATATATGATTATACTCACTAATTAATTTAATCTTCCTCTTTCTCACATGACATTTATCTCTGTATATATATATATATATATATATAGGATGGTTTTACTCCTCTCCATGTTGCATCAGAGAAAGGCTACAGTGAAATTGTGAAAGTTTTACTAAAGGCGAATGCAAATGCTCATCAGACAAACAAAGTAATTTGTCTGATATACAACTGTACTGATCCTTTATTAAGATAATTACTGTATTTTAATTATTGCAAATACCTTGGTGTTTATTTGCACAATATTTGAAGCATTTTTAAGCTGGTATTAAAATGAGACAAATCTGTCTTTTTTCAACAATAATTTACATACTCTTTCTTAGACCTTCCAAATTACTTGTTAGCAAATTTATAACTTGTCATTTATAATTGATGTAGTTGTGTTAGGAATTTAATATATTGTTATGTTAATGTTATGAGTGAATTTTCAATAGTTAAGATTAGTTTGGTAACAATATTAAATATAGTCACATGTAGTGTTCTATTATGCAGACATAACCTATGATTATATAAATCTAATGGACTAGGAATATTTGCTACTTTTATTTTGTAATAGTTTTGTTATTAAGTTTGTGGTAGTATCTGATAATAATATTATATATTGTTTAGGATGGTATGACTCCATTGCATGTAGCATGTCACACAGGTCATGATAAAATAGTACAATTATTACTAGACCATGGTGTTCAAGTGGATGCTCAAACAAAGGTCAGTGACATATCATGTATTCATGTTGTTTAGTTATGTAATACAACTAAAATAAATGAAGCTACTTTGGTAACAAATGAAAGTTATTGTTGGACATATAAAGTTTAGAGAGGTGCTTTAGTATTTAACACAATGATATGTAATTATATACTGTTATACATGATTATATTCACTAATTAATTTGATCTTCATCTTCCTCACATGACATTTTCTCTGTATATATATAGGATGGTCATACTCCTCTCTATTTTGCATCACAGGAAGGCTACAGTGAAATTGTGGAAGTATTACTGAAGGCTAATGCAAGTACTGATCTGACAAACAAAGTAAGTTGTCTCATGTACAACTGTACTGGTCCTTTATTAAGATAATTACTGTATTTCAATTATTGGGAATACCTTGGTATTAATTTGTATGTACTTTGAAACTTTGTTAAGCTGGTATTAAAATGAGAGAAGCCTATTACCTTGCCACAAATACTATGTCAAGTACACTTTTAATCCTTTTCAGACCTTCCAAAATACTTATTAGCAAATTTATAACTTGTCATTTGAAACCTTTTTATAGCAGTCAAAGTGTTCACTATATTAACGAAGATATTTGTGGCATCATTTTTGCATAGCTTGCATTTCTTGGTGATAACGTACATACTACAATTATAATTGTTGATGTACTTGTATTTCTGATGTCTCATATATAACTGTACTGGTATTTATTTATTGCAAATACCTTGGTGTTTATTTGTACATAATTTGAAGCATTTTAAAGCTGGTATTAAAATGAGACAAGCTTGTGTTCTTTTGTCACATTAATTTACATACTCTTACTTAGCCCTTCCAAATTACTTGTTAGCAAATTTATAACTTGTCATTTACAATTGATGTAGTTGTGTTAGGAATTTAATATATTGTTATGTTAATGTTACGACTGAATTTTTAATATTTAAGATAACAGGTTTGGTCTTAGTATTAACTATAGTCACATGTACTGTTCTGTTATGCAGACATAACCTATGATTATATAACTCTAATGGACTATGAATATTTGCTAGTATTACTTTGTAATTGTTTTATTATTAAGTTTGTGCTAGTATGTGATAATAATATCATATGTTGTTTAGGATGGCATGACTCCATTGTATGTAGCATGTGACACAGGTCATGATAAAATAGTACAATTATTACTAGACCATGGTGTTCAAGTGGACATTCCAGACGAGGTCAGTGACATATCATGTATTCATGTTGTTAAGTTATGTAATACAACCAAAATTAATAAATCTACTTTGGTCACAATTGAAACTTAGTTTTTGACATTTAAATTTTAGAGGAATGTTTAGTATTAATACAATTATACGTAATTATGGTGTTTTTTATAGCAAAAATATTTGACATATCATTGCTGCTAAGCTTGCATTTCTTGGTAATAATATACATACTACAAATATACTTGTTGATGTACTTGTATTTCTGACGTATCATATATAAATGTACTGGTTCTTTATTAAACTAATTTTGGTATTTTAATTATTGTAAATACCTTGGTGTTTATTTGTACATAATTTGAAACATTTTTAAGCTCATACTAAAATGAGACAAGCCTGTGTTTTTTTCAACATGAATTTACATACTCATACTTAGTCCTTCCAAATTACTTGTTAGCAAATTTATAACTTGTCATTTATAATTGATGTAGTTGAGTTAGGAATTTAATATATTGTTGTGTTAATATTATGAGTGAATTTTCAATATTTAAGATTAGTTTGGTAACAATATTAAATATAGTCACATGTAGTGTTCTATTATGCAGACATAACCTATGATTATATAAATCTAATGGACTAGGAATATTTGCTACTTTTATTTTGTAATAGTTTTGTTATTTAGTTTGTGGTAGTATATGATAATAATATTATATCTTGTTTAGAATGGTGTAACTTCATTGCACATAGCATGCTACAAAGGTCATTATAAAGTAGTACAAGTATTACTAGTCCATGGCGTTCAAGTGGATGTTCAAACAAAGGTCAGTGACATATCATGTATTATGTTGTTTAGTTATAATACAACTGAAATAAATGAAGCTACTTTGGTAACAAATGAAACTTAGTTTTTGACATATAAAGTTTAGAGGAGTGTTTAGTATTTAATACAATTATATGTAGTTAATATTTATATATATGATTATACTCACTAATTAATTTAATCTTACTTTTTCTCACGTGACATTTATCTCCGTGTATATATATATATATATATATATATACATATATATATATATATATATAGGATGGTTATACTCCTCTCCATGTTGCATCAGAGAAAGGCTACAGTGAAATTGTGAAAGTTTTACTAAAGGCGAACGCAAGTGCTGATCAGACAAATAAAGTACATTGTCTCATGTACAACTGTACTGGTCCTTTATTAAGATAATTACTGTATTTTAATTATTGCAAATACCTTGGTGTTTATTTGCACATAATTTGAAGCATTTTAAAGCTGGTATTAAAATGAGACAAACCTGTCTTTTTTTCAACAATAATTTACATACTCTTACTTAGCCCTTCCAAATTACTTGTTAGCAAATTTATAATTTGTCAATTATAATTGTTATATTATTATGTTAATGTTACAACTAATATTTTAACATTTAAGATAACAGGTTTGGTTTTAGTATTAACTATAGTCACATGTAGTGTTCTGTTATGCAGACATAACCTATGATTATATAACTCTAATGGACTAGGAATATTTGCTAGTATTACTTTGTAATTTGTTTTGTTATTAAGTTTGTGCTAGTATGTGATAATGATATCATATGTTGTTTAGGATGGCATGACTCCATTGTATGTAGCATGTGACACAGGTCATGATAAAATAGTAAAATTATTACTAGACCATGGTGTTCAAGTAGACATTCCAGACAAGGTCAGTGACATATCATGTATTCATGTTGTTAAGTTATGTAATACAACCAAAATTAATAAAGCTACTTTGGTCACAAATGAAACTTAGTTTTTGACATATAAAGTTTAGAGGAGTGTTTAGTATTTAATACAATTATATGTAATTAATATTTATATATATGATTATACTCACTAATTAATTTGATGTTCCTCTTTCACACATGACATTTATCTCTGTATATATATATAGGATGGTTTTACTCCTCTCCATGTTGCATCAGGGAAAGGCTACAGTGAAATTGTGGAAGCATTACTAAACGCTAATGCAAGTGCTGATAAGAGAAACAAAGTAATTGGTCTCATGTACAACTGTGCTGGTCCTTTATTAAGATAATTTTGGTTTGACTGATCTAATATCCTTGCTAAGAGCACTTGTTGATTTAGTTACATTTGGAATTTAATTCATTTTTACCTTAATGGTCAACACACCTCTTTATGATGCAACTGTATTATGTATCTGACATTAATATTATATGTTGTTTAGGGTGGCATAATTCCATTGTATGTAGCATGTGACAAAGATCATGATAAAATAATACAATTATTACTAGATCATGTTATGTTATGGTATTAACTATAGTCACATGTAGTGTTTTGTTATGCAGATGTTATGTTTAATATTTAATACAATTATATGTAATTAATATTTATATATATGATTGTACTCACTAATTAATTTGATATTCTTCTTCCTCACATGACATTTGTCTCTGTATATATATATATATATATATATATAGGATGGTTATACTCCTCTATACGTTGCATCAAAAAAAGGCTTCAATAAAATTGTGGAAATATTACTAAAGGCCAATGCAAGGACTGATCTGACAAACAAAGTAAGTTGTCTCATATATAACTGTACTGGTTCTTTATTAAAAATAATTATGCTATTTTAATTATTGTAAATACCTTGGTGTTTATTTGTACATAATTTAAAGCATTTTAAAGCTGGTATTAAAATGAGACAAGCTTGTATTCTTTTGTCACATTAATTTACATACTCTTACTTAGTCCTTCCAAATTACTTGTTAGCAAATTTACAACTTGTCATTTATAATTGATGTAGTTGTGTTAGGAATTTAATATATTGTTGCGTTAATGTATTGAGTGAATTTTCAATATTTAAGATTAGATGTTTGGTCTTAGTATTAACTATAGTCACATGTAGTGTTCTATTATGCAGACATAAGCTATGATTATGTACTCTAACATACTAGGAATGTTCGCTAGTATTACTTTGTAATTGTTTTCTTATTTAGTTTGTGCTAGTATAGGACAATAATATTACATATTATTTAGAATAGTACAACTCCATTGCATGAACCATGTGACAAAGATCATGATAAAATAATACAATTATTACTAGATCATGTTATGTTATGACTGAATTTTCAATATTTAATATTAGAGGTTTGGTCTTAGTATTAACTATAGTCACATGTAGTGTTTTGTTATGGAGATGTTATGTTTAATATTTAATACAATTATATCTAATTAATATTTATATATATGATTGTACTCACTAATAAATTTGATATTCTTTTTCCTCACATGACATTTGTCTCTGTATATATATATAGGGTGGTTATACTCCTCTATACATTGCATCAGAAAAAGGCTACAGTAAAATTGTGGAAATATTACTAAAGGCCAATGCAAGGACTGATCTGACAAACAAAGTAAGTTGTCTCATATATAACTGTACTGGTTCTTTATTAAAATAATTTTAGTATTTTAATTATTGTAAATACCTTAGTGTTTATTTGTACATAATTTGAAGCATTTTAAAGCTGGTGTTAAAATGAGACAAACCTCTATTCTTTTGTCACATTTATTTACATACTCTTACTTAGCCCTTCCAAATTACTTGTTAGCAAATTTACAACTTGTCATTTATAATTGATGTAGTTGTGTTAGGAATTTAATATATTGTTGCGTTAATGTTTTGAGTGAATTTTCAATATTTAAGATTAGAGGTTTGGTCTTAGTATTAACTATAGTCACATGTAGTGTTCTATTATGCAGACATAAGCTATGATTATGTACTCTAACATACTAGGAATGTTCGCTAGTATTACTTTGTAATTGTTTTCTTATTTAGTTTGTGCTAGTATAGGACAATAATATTACATATTATTTAGAATAGTACAACTCCATTGCATGAACCATGTGACAAAGATCATGATAAAATAATACAATTATTACTAGATCATGTTATGTTATGAATGAATTTTCAATATTTAATATTAGAGGTTTGGTCTTAGTATTAACTATAGTCACATGTAGTGTTTTGTTATGGAGATGTTATGTTTTATATTTAATACAATTATATCTAATTAATATTTATATATAAGATTGTACTCACTAATTAATTTGATATTCTTCTTTCTCACATGACATTTGTCTCTGTATATATATATATATATATATATAGGATGGTTTTACTCCTCTATACGTTGCATCAAAAAAAGGCTTTAGTAAAATTGTGGAAATATTACTAAAGGCCAATGCAAGGACTGATCTGACAAACAAAGTAAGTTGTCTCATATATAACTGTACTGGTTCTTTATTAAAAATAATTATGCTATTTTAATTATTGTAAATACCTTGGTGATTATTTGTACATAATTTGAAGCATTTTAAAGCTGGTATTAAAATGAGACAAACCTCTATTCTTTTGTCACATTAATTTACATACTCTTACTTAGTCCTTCCAAATTACTTGTTAGCAAATTTACAACTTGTCATTTATAATTGATGTAGTTGTGTTAGGAATTTAATATATTGTTGCATTAATGTTTTGAGTGAATTTTCAATATTTAAGATTAGATGTTTGGTCTTAGTATTAACTATAGTCACATGTAGTGTTCTATTATGCAGACATAAGCTATGATTATGTACTCTAACATACTAGGAATGTTCGCTAGTATTACTTTGTAATTGTTTTCTTATTTAGTTTGTGCTAGTATATGACAATAATATTACATATTATTTAGAATAGCACGACTCAATTGCATGAACCATGTGACAAAGGTCATGATAAAATAGTACAATTACTACCAGACCATGGTGTTCCAGTGGACATTGCAAATGAGATCAGTGACATATCATGTATTCGTGTTGTTAAGTTATGTAATACAACTGAAATTAATAAAGCTACTTTGATCACAAATGAATGTGTTCAGTGTATGATATAATGACTGATCTAATATCCTTGCTAAAAAGCACTTGTTGATTTAGTTGCATTGCACATAGCATGCTACAAAGGTAAAAGTAGTACAATCATTACTAGATCATGGTGTTCAAGTGGATGTTCAAAACAGTCAGTGACATATGATGCATCCATCTTTAGTTAAGTAACACAACAGAAAGTAATAATGTTACTTTGGTCACAAAAAACAAATGAATGTGATAATGTGTTTCTGAATGTTTTAAGTGGTTTATCGAATGAGTGATCATAATGTCCTTACCATAATGCGCTTGTTGATGTTGTTGTATTTAAAATTGAGGTTATATTATAAAGTTTGAATCTATACTGAATAGTGATGATAATATTATATCTTGTTTAGAATAGTGTAACTCCATTGCACATAGCATGTCTACAAGGTCATTATAAAGTAGTACAAGTGTTACTAGTTCATGGTGTTCAAGTGGATGCTCAAACAAAGGTCAGTGACATATCATATATTCATGTTTAGTTATGTAATACAACTGATATAAATGAAGCTACTTTTGTAACAAATGAAAGTTATTGTTTGACATGTAACGTTTACAGATGTGCTTTAGTATTTATCACAATGATATGTATTTTTATACTGTTATACATGATTATACTCACTAATTAATTTGATCTTCCTCTTCCTCATATGACATTTTTCTCTGTATATATATATAGGATGGTCATACTCCTCTCTATTTTGCATCACAGAAAGGCTACAGTGAAATTGTGGAAGTATTAATAAAGGCTAATGCAAGTCCTTATCTGACAAACAAAGTAAGTTGTCTCATGTACAACAGTACTGGTCCTTTATTAAGATAATTACTGTATTTCAATTATTGGGAATACCTTGGTATTAATTTGTATGTACTTTGAAACTTTGTTAAGCTGGTATTAAAATGAGAGAAGCCTATTACCTTGCCACAAATACTATGTCAAGTACACTTTTAATCCTTTTTAGTCCTTCCAAATTACTTGTTAGCAAATTTATAACTTGTCATTTGAAACCTTTTTATAGCAGTCAAAGTGTTCACTATAATAACGAAGATATTTGTGGCATCATTTTTGCATAGCTTGTATTTCTTGGTGATAATGTACATACTACAATTATAATTGTTGGTGTACTTGTATTTCTGATGTTCTAAAAAATATATAACTGTACTGGTATTTATTTATTGCAAATACCTTGGTGTTTATTTGTACATAATTTGAAGCATTTTAAAGCTGGTACTAAAATGAGACAAGCCTGTATTCTTTTGTCACATTAATTTACACACTCTTACTTAGCCCTTCCAAATTACTTGTTAGCAAATTTATAACTTGTCATTTATAATTGATGTAGTTGTGTTAATAATTTAATATATTGTTATATATGTAGTGTTCTGTTATGCAGACATAACCTATGATTATATAACTCTAATGGACTAGGAATATTTGCTAGTATTACTTTGTAATTGTTTTGTTATTAAGTTTGTGCTAGTATGTGATAATAATATTATATGTTGTTTAGGATGGCATGACTCCATTGTATGTAGCATGTGACAGAGGTCATGATAAAATTGTACAATTATTACTAGACCATGGTGTTCAAGTGGACATTTCAGACGAGGTCAGTGACATATCATGTATTCATGTTGTTAAGTTATGTAATACAACTAAAATTCATAAAGCTACTTTGGTCACAAATGAAACTTAGTTTTTGACATATAAAGTTTAGAGGAGTGTTTCGTATAAATACAATTATATGTAATTAAGGTGTTTATTTATACATTATTTGAAGCATTTTAAAGTTGGTATTAAAATGAGACAAGCTCATTGGGAACAAAGCCATTTTCAGGAGGGGTTAATTCCCCCCCCCCCTCAAACATTCTAAATTAAACCATGCATTATAAGTGTAGTAATGCTATTACTTCATAGTTTAGATTAAAGTTTAGAGGTACAGTTTACTATTAAAGACATTTATATGTAATTTTATATTAGTTAGACATAATCTATGATTAGATAACTTTGCATAGTATAAAGTTTCTTTAGTATCATTTAGTAAAGCTCTTGCTATCTAGTCTATACTAAAAACGGATAGTAATATTATATCTTGTTTAGAATGGCGTAACTCCATTGCACATAGCATGCTACAAAGGTCATTATAAAGTAGTACAAGTGTTACTAGTTCATGGTGTTCAAGTGGATGCTCAAACAAAGGTCAGTGACATATCATGTATTCATGTTGTTTAGTTATGTAATACAACTGAAATAAATGAAGCTACCTTGGTAACAAATGAAAGTTATTGTTTGACATGTAAAGTTTAGAGAGGTGCTTTAGTATTTAACACAATGATATGTAATTTTATACTGTTATACATGATTATATTCACTAATTAATTGATCTTCCTCTTCCTCACATGACATTTTTCTCTATATATATATAGGATGGTCATACTCCTCTCTATTTTGCATCACAGAAAGGCTACAGTGAAATTGTGGAAGTATTACTAAAGGCTAATGCAAGTACTGATCTGAAAAACAAAGTAAGTTGTCTCATGTACAACTGTACTGTTCCTTTATTGAGATAACTCTAATGGACTAGGAATATTTGCTAGTATTACTTTGTAATTGTTTTGTTATTAAGTTTGTGCTAGTATGTGATAATAATATCATATGTTGTTTAGGATGGCATGACTCCATTGTATGTAGCATGTGACACAGGTCATGATAAAATAGTACAATTATTACTAGACCATGGTGTTCAAGTGGACATTCCAGACGAGGTCAGTGACATATCATGTATTCATGTTGTTAAGTTATGTAATACAACCAAAATTAATAAATCTACTTTGGTCACAAATGAAACTTAGTTTTTGACATTTAAAGTTTAGAGGAGTGTTTAGTATTTAATACAATTATATGTAATTAATATTTATATATATGATTATACTCACTAATTAATTTAATCTTCCTCTTTCTCACATGACATTTATCTCTGTATATATATATATATATATAGGATGGTTTTACTCCTCTCCATGTTGCATCAGAGAAAGGCTACAGTGAAATTGTGAAAGTTTTACTAAAGGCGAACGCAAGTGCTGATCAGACAAATAAAGTACATTGTCTCATGTACAAATGTACTGGTCCTTTTTTAAGATAATTACTGTATTTTAATTATTGCAAATACCTTGATGTTTATTTTTACATAATTTGAAGCATTTTAAAGCTGGTATTAAAATGAGACAAGCCTGTATTCTTTTGTCACATTAATTTACATACTCTTACTTAGACTTTCCAAATTACTTGTTAGCAAGTTTATAACTTGTCATTTATAATTGATGTAGTTGTGTTAGGAATTTAATATATTGTTGCGTTAATGTTTTTAGTGAATTTTCAATATTTAAGATTAGAGGTTTGGTCTTAGTATTAACTATAGTCACATGTAGTGTTCTATTATACAGACAGAACCTATGATTATGTAACTCCCAATGGACTAGAAATGTTTTCTAGTATTTTTTGTAATTGTTTTTTTAGTTAGCTTGTGCTAGTATGTGACAATAATATTATATGTTGTTTAGTATGGCATGACTCCATTGCACATAGCATGTGACACAGGTCATGATAAAATAGTACAATTATTACTAGACCATGGTGTTCAAGTGGACATTGCAGATGAGGTAAGTGACATATCATGTATTCATGTTGTTAAGTTATGTAATACAACTGAAATTAATAAAGCAACTTTGGTCACAAATCAAAGTTACTGTTTAACATATAAAGTTAAGAGGAGTGTTTAGTATTTAATACAATTATATGTAATTAATATTTATATATATGATTATACTCACTAATTAATTTGATCTTCCTTTTCCTTACATGACCTTTGTCTCTGTATATATATAGGATGGTCATACTCCTCTCTATTTTGCATCACAGGAAGGCTATAGTAAAATTGTGAAAGTATTACTAAAGGCTAATGCAAGTACTGATCTGACAAACAAAGTAAGTTGTCTTATGTACAACTGTACTGGTCCTTTATTGAGATAATTACTGTATTTTAATTATTGCAAATCCTTGGTATTAATTTGTATGTACTTTGAAACATTTTAAAGCTGGTATTAAAATGCAACAATTCGTTTTTTTTCAACATTAATTTACATACTTTTACCATGCCACAAGTGTACTCTTTTCATCCCTTTTAGCCCTTTCGAATTACTTGTTAGCAAATTTATAACTTGTCATTTAAAAACCTTTTAGTAGTAGTCAAAGTGTTCATTAATAACAGATGGATTTGAGGCATCAAAGTTGCTAAGTTTGCATTTCTTAGTCATAATGTACATATTACAAATATACTTGTTGATGAAATTGTATTTCTAATACATGATGTAACTTTACCATAGTATAAAGTTCTCTAGTATCACTTTGTACTACATGTGTATTTTGTTACTGTTTAGATGTAGTATATACATGATTACTCACTCTTCAATTTGATGTTTCACACGAGACATATATCTCTGTATATATATAGGAAGGTGAGACTCCTCTTTACGTTGCATCAAAAAAAAACTTCAATGAAATTATGCAATTGTTACTAAAGGCTAATGCTAGTACTGATATAGCAAACAATGTAAGTTGTCTCATGTAATATAATGATTGTATTTCCTTGACTAGAATACTTTGATATTTGCTCCACTCAGAGCATTTGACCTGACATTAAAACAAAGCAGGTGTTTATTGAATGTAAATGTATCATTGTCAGAATTGAGAGTTTGATTTAACCAATATATGAGAAATCAAATGAAGCCACATGGAAAGCATTATTAAAGGAAGTGGAAGGTCCAATTGCTAACAATCATCAAATTGGTGATGATAGTCATACGTTTCTAAAGAAACCTTATGTGTATAGTAAATATGTCTTTTCTGAATGTAATCCTTTGATAAATAAATGTGTTATTACTTATTTACTTTTAGTGTATGTACACGTAACAATGTACATGTAGTTTTAATTTTTAACATTATGTTACTGTACTGTTCTATCTACATCATGTACAGGATCTTGCCTCCCCTCCATTAACTAAAGATGTCATGGAACACACCTCTAAACCACATCTTGAAAAGACACACAAAAGTTTGTCTACATTTATTTTGTGATTATTACATAATATTTGATAGGATCAGATATAGCAGAAGTAACTACTAGCGCAACCTTGTCTCCTTCATCAGGTATAAAAGTTCAGAGTTTTATTTATTTTTCAGACATGTTTTTGTTAATAATATTTAACAATCATTGGTTAGATATGACTAAAATGGTCATTTTATATCTTCTGTTTAGTTATCTTTTGCTTCTGTGTTTTTTCCTAGGCTCTTCTAAAGCAGGAGCTGTTAGTACAAGTACTCCTGTTTCAGGTAATTAATTATGTCTAATTAATTGTTATTAATCATATTCTCATTTCTCATTTACTATAGGGATATCAAGTGATACTACTGATTCATCTTGCTTTAATACAGTAGTAAAATATATATTAGGTAATCTTTATTGTATAGTATTTGACATAATTCAAATGTATAAATGTATTGTAAGATATAATTTTATTGTACAGCCACTTGTTACAGTACATCCATTGTTTTAAATGTACCCTCTAAGACTAAAGTAGCTAATCTGATATCTTTAGTATATTACTCTATCATTCTATTGAGGTCATTGTATTATTAACATTATTATATTGTAATAATGATGTTTTTATCTTCAGACAAACAACCTAAAAAAGTTCATCTCCAACGTGTCCTTGGTCCTATTGAACATAAATGGAGAGAGATTGGAGAAGCCTTGGAAATACCTAATGGAAGAATTCAATCTATTCAAAATGATCCTCGTTTTAATGATACTTGCAAGCTTTCTGAAGTCTTGCAGACCTGGATTGATACAGAACCATCTGATGTGACCTGGAGGCACCTTATTCGTGTCATTACAGAATATCCTGTCAATGAACCAGTTCGAGCTAATACTATACCAGTTATCTTAGCAAAGCCAGAGATCTCTTTTAAATACTGATCATTTGTAGTTCTTGATCTGTTCTTATTTTGATGTAGTAATTACTCTATATTCATTTTTATCTTGATAGTACACTCTATATTCTCATTACTAGCATTAAACTCATATAAATATTAAAAGGTTATTATCTGCTATATTTGATGTAAAACAAGTTGCCCAGTTTGTTACAATGTACTGAGGTTGGGTGTTTGTAGCTTGATACTAAAGGTGCTAGGACTCATATGTTACATAGTCATCTTATATCTGATACAAGATGCCTGTATCTTTTTATCAAATCCTAAGCATTTAATTTGCAAATTGGACTTGTATATGATATATAATGTGTCACAAGATGCATATATGATCGTTTGTAATGGTTACAGTAGTGTGTAGCTGTTTTACTAACATTTAGACTACCTTTTGTTGTTATAATTAATCAAGCAAAGTTAAAGCATAACAGTGATATGTCAATTTTGTAAGATAATAATATTCATTTGACAAATACTGAATCATTGAAATACTGAATATTTCCCTTCATTAACTAATACTGTCAAATAATTAGAAGTAAAATTACCCTGTAGTACTGTTCCATTACAGTTTAAGTAACATACATTCATTGAAACCATTATTATCACTAGGACATAATATTGCATGATGACCATCACTGTTACTTCACTAGATGACTCAGCAATAAAGTCATATACTAATGTCAATAGACTTCCAATATTAGAATGAAATACTTGATTATCAGGAGATAAACTGTAGTTTCATTTCCTACTCTTATTATTTGATTACTATCATCCAAAAATGGTTGATATTGGAGTGGGTGGAGCTAACAAAGAGTCTGCAGGCGTTGGAGGTTAATTATCTTGGTCATTGTTTAGGAAAATGGTATAAAATAAATAGAATAAAAAACAGTATGTTCATGTAACTATATATTATTGCACATGAATATAACTAGAAGATGTACATTAACTACAAGAACCTTATCATTGGAGAGGAACAAAGGGGAAAGGGAAATAATGTAATTGTATTCTCTTAGCAAATTACATCATGGTCATGAGTATTCATTTGATTTAAATACCTTCAGTTTGTAGGTGTTATAATCATCTCAGCTCCACTCTACTAATTAATTTTATGGTTTAAAATCGTCAGCTATATAAATCTATAATTATCACTGATAGTTAGCTTTGTGAGAATTAAAACTCATTCAGTTAACTCAGATGTAAAAAATTATAGAGTTTATTTTTCTAAACCTGGAAGTACCTTTAAACACAACAGGTTTGTGGTACAATTATGTGCTTAGAGCTATTTACCATGGATTTTAACATTTAAAAAGGAATTTTAATAAAACTCTATTCTCTTTTAAGATTCATTGGTGTTTGTGTTTTCATGAACTATAACTTCTAAAATAATAAGTATTATATGTATTTATATAGGCATTATTCTAACATAGTAATGTGGTTTATAAAATATTTTTCTTAAGATTGTTTGTTTATTAATAAATAAAGTCTGCTGTAATACACTATGTATTTAGATGGTACTACAGTTACATCTACATGTTTTTTGAGGTGTATATATCCTGGTACAAATGAGGCTATTTACTTGAGCTTATGCATTTTATAAAAGGGCTTACTTGATATAAGAGATGTGATAATAGTAGACATAGTGTCAATTGAGGATGACTTAAAAGCTAGTGATGTACTTGTTGAAAAAAGCAGACTACTTAGTGATGTAACCCGCTTGAAAGCTAAGTTTAGCAGACTATCTCTTGTTATAACAACAAGCACAATAATAGAACATGCAAAACTTTGAAAACACAGAGAACTTAAATAGAGTGTACAGACCAAAGAAGTATAAACAAGAGTAAAGCAAACCAGACAACAAAAGAAATACAAACCAAATATGAAAAGACTGATTAACACTAATTAATACATCAGTCTGTCAATAAACAAAGGTAAGGTCTTAATTGAAAACTAAAATAATTAGTCAAATATATCATAAATACATTACATAACATACAGACAAAGTTTGTTGTAATACACTCGTTACAGTGATGACTAAGGAGTTCCATTATTTGGTTCTGTTGAGGAAACTTAGTAAATGAAAATATTACTATCTTGTTGCAATAGTTATATTATAATATTTTAATAAGCTATATTTTATTTATTATTATACTATCGTTTTTGCATGCATAATTACTTTAGCTAGTCGATGTTTATTTCATTCACTTAAATCATTCAAAGACTGTTTGATAACAAAGTCATAAAATACAATTTATTTATAGCTATTGAACAGTTCTCAATGAACTTGTGTATACTATAATAGCTTAACAAATTTATGTTATTAAATGTTACCTTTATTTAGATTGTAAACCACATTTGACCATACAGATGATGGATAATTGACACAGTCGATGTCTGTAACTCTTGATGATCTGGAAAATGGATGGTTTGCAAAATTTTCATGTCCAGCACTATAGCCAATTGCTGCACTGTTTCTAGTCCATTGCAGAAGATCACATTTATAAGTAAATATAGCATAAGAATTTGACCCTTGGGATGCAATAACAACTTGGAATGTATTACTCTATATTGATAGAAAAGTGAGCATGTTCAAAAAACGTTTAGATTCATTCACCTGAACACAATTGATGTTTCCATATGGACAGACATTTACCCATTTTGCTACCATAACCCAATCCAATTCTAAATTAACATTTTCATTTAGTTTCAAGAATGTCTCCACCTCATTGATGACACTTGATGTTGTAATAATTCCATACTCAACTATTCCTGTATCTGTCAATACAATATCATCCCAAAATGGAGCTATTATTACAGCAGATGAGAGTGGGAACAATAATGGTAAATATCCTGTAAATGATGTTCCCAAACTAAGAAACCCATTTGAGTTTATCTATATCAAAGTAAAACCTAATATGATGCTGCAAAAGATACTGACTAAATCTTACATTCAAATTATGAAAAGTATGTTTTCCTATATAAAAGGTAGAAGGCAGTTCAACTGCTATGGTACCATCATCAATATTACGAAATATGTGAGCTTGTAACCCAAGGTCAAGGAAAGTCAAATATTTGGACCCCATTCCAGATCCTGTTGAAATTAAGAAAAAGTCATAAGTATTGAAGTTTATATAATGTAAATATACAAACATCACATAAAAATTGTGTTCAGTGCTATTAATGTTTTGTGACTAATTAAAACATGATAATGAAGGCCTTGCAATGTGATATGTTTACTATGTTGGTATAGTCTCTTGATGTCATATGATAAAATTTGGTATGTTTGATAAATTTTGTTATAAAAACCAAAATAATGAGAAACAATATATTGAACATGCATAGCATATTTTTATCATTTATTCAAATCTTGAGTATTTAATTTATTTATTTGCTTATTTGCAAATAAGGAGTATTTAATTTATTTATTTGCTTTATACATTTGAATTTAAGTGTGAGTAATGTAGTTCCTAACTTTGTCTTACCAAGTGTATTGGGTGGAGGAAAAGCAGAATGACAACCAATATCAGCTACATCATTACAACAATCTCTAAAAATGTGACAAGATTTATCACAGTAGCATCCATTGTTGCTACAAGTTGTTGACAGAGAGAACAAGCAACATCCAGAATAGTTGAGATTTAGTGCCAAACACGAGCCTACAATTAATAAGAAATTTTCATTTATTTGTATTGCTCACTTACCTTGAGTACCAATTGGTGTAGGTATAACTGTAGTGCCATCTAAAGATGAAGTCACAGCATATGAAAAACTTACTGTAAAATGTGTGCTACTTGTTAACATGGAAGGACTTTCCATTGCTGTGTCTATTAAAAATATTTATAAGTTAATAATAATTCTGTTATCATAGCAGATGAATAATGTACACAGTTGGATATAAATTATTTTATCTATGCACTTATAATTTGGTGATTTGAAATTGTATAAAGTGGCATATATGAACATTAAATAAGGAACTCCAAACAGACAGAAATTCTTTTTAAGGTTCAATGATATCAACTTTTTAATAAGGTAGCAATATAGGGACATGAATTGTATAGCAATATTATAAATAATACTAGTAAACAACTGGTTTATTGAATAATGTAATAAAATGTTACTTATATTTACACTATTACAATTAACCAATGTGCTTTATAATAAAAATATTATTACTGTCATTGTGATTGGCTTACTAATTTAGAAAATGTTACTATTATACATTTGGCACATTATCAACAATTACCAAGTGATGATGGTGCACATGAACTAGTCACCTAAATGTTTGTATTTTAGTTTGATTTCCCTAAGGTAATAGTTTAGCAATACATTTGGCAATGAGAATATGGTTCTTTAAGTTAAATTATCATGCTGCACATGAATTAGTCAATACATTTTGTATTTTCAATAGCATTTTACCTATAGTAATAGTTTCAGTAGGTTTGATAATATCAGACAAAGTGTCAATCGAGGAAGGAGTGACAGCAAATGATGTACTTGCTGAGAACAGTTGAGTATTTGCTGATTGCCAAGGAGTTCCACTATTTTTTTCTGGAGAGAAAAAAAAATTAAGAATACACATACTGTTGTAATACATTATTTGTGCTTGACTAGGTTTGTGAAATAGCAATTGTTTATTTAAAGGTGTCTTAGTAATATTATAGTTAATGAAAGTCAGGCTTCATTGTATACATTCAAAATCCATTTACTTTACAAGTGTTATGTTACTAGTCCCTTATATGTAACAATTGTTATAATGAATCAGTATTTATTGAACAGTTAGTAAAATAATGTTGAAATAGCATTAGTCATATAAAAAAGGTGCTATTTTAAGGGCCAAATTTCATAACATTAGTCTGTAATATCTTCATTTAACTAAAAATTAAAAGTTGAGAAAAGTACCGTTTGTCATTTTCAGTCAATCAAAGGTATTAAGCTAATTCTTTTATTTTAGATTTATACCTTCATTTAGATTGTAAACTATGTTTGACCACATAGATACTGGATAATTGAGACAGTCAATGTTTGTAACTCTTGATGTTCTAGAGGAAGGATGATTTGCAAAATAGTTTTGTCCAGCACTATAGCCAACTGCTGCACCATTCCTAGTCCACTGCAACAGATTACATTTATATGTAAACACACCATAAGATATTGACCCTTGAGATGCAACAACAACCTGGAATGTATTGCTCTGTAATAAAGATATATATATATATATATAGTTATAATCTTGTATATAAATATAAAAAGCAATTTACTTCAGAACAATTGATGTTCAAGAATGAACAGACATTCACCCACTTTGCTACAAAAACCCAATCTAATTCCAAGTCCACATTTTCTTTTTGTTTTAAGAATCCTTCCACTTCATTGATGACACTTGGTGCACTTACTGAAGCGACAATACCATATTTTACTATTCCTGTATTTGTCAGACGAATATCATCCCAAAACGGAGCTATCACTACTGCTGATGAGAGTGGAAATGATGTTGAGGAATAGTTAGAGAATGGAGTTCCAAAACTTAGAAGACCATTTGAGCTTATCTAAATAAAACTAAAATATGATACCACAAAATATGAAAAGGTAAATCTTACATATAGAGTGTGGAAAAATTGTCTTCCAATATTCAATGCAGATGGAAGTTCAACTGCTATAGTACCATCATCAACATTTCTAAATATGTTAGTTTGAAATCCAACATCTAGGAAAGTCAAATAGTTGAACCCTATTCCTGATCCTGATTCAAGTCCTGATCCAGATTTTATATCTTTATACCATGATTCTATTTAAAATAAGAAATAAATCCTAATCAGTTATGTGAGAATAATAAAATCAGTTACAAGTACTAAATTGTGTTTAATGTTAAATAATGCTTTGTGGTTAATCTTTGTTTGAACTGTGAAATGTCTATTGTTTTTCATGTCATGTGACAAATTGTCCATTTTAATTGGCAAGCATCCAAGACAATAGTAGTAAGCAAAACAATTGCTTCTATAAACTTGGCTACCTACACATAATTGAAATTAGCTATTTGTGCAAATCAGTTGTATTAGAAAATTAATCTTTTATCAAATAATATAATAATTATAAGTTTATCAAATTTGACTGTAATGATTTTGAAAAGTATATAACATTGGCTGGTTTGGATAATTTGACTCTTTAATAACAGAGAAAGAATTAGAACTAGCTTGGGAATTTTCCAAGTAATTAATACATATACAATTGAACTGTTGTTTCTCTCCTTAAACGAAAGGTTAGTATTTTCATTCTCAATAATGGTTATTAGTAAGATGTCCTGCTTTTTGTGAAAACAAGAAACTATTTTTCTTCAAATAAAATTCAGTTGAAATTTTAGGCATACTAAAGCAACAACTACGTAGATTACAACACGATTCATGCAGTATATAAACAACAATTTGCTAGTAACCACACAAATTCATTTAGAAGATGAAACTACATACAGAAAGGAGCTTGTGAGTATAATGTTATTCATACTTAATATGCAAGTTCAAATGTCCTACAATATAGTTTTATCCAGAGATTCCCTCATTTTGTAGAATGTCCATCTAGTCTTGAGACTGAATGTTATATGCACATTTAGAATATGACCAATTAAATTAAACCACAAACATTCTATAGGCAAATATACCATGTCATCATGATAGTCTCCTTCACTATGTGTGTTAGACAGAAATAATGACATTAATTCTTCTGACATGATATTCATTTTTAAATACATTTATGACTTACGTTGTTGATCACAACTTACTTTTAATGTGTAAAAGACAGTTGAAAGTTGTGTCGTGTAAACTATACTGTAAATTTCTATAGTTTAGTAAATTTTTTAAACAGTCTTCCAGTAGTTTTTGTTTAATCTGAAATGGAGTTAGTAGTGGTCGTTCCTGTAAGTATAGTGCTATTGCACCACTAACTAAAGGAGTAGCCATAGATGTCCCAGATAGTGTCCTTGTACATGTACATTCATTACACTCATAATTAGCTCCTGTCACATTAGAACCAGGAGCAAAAAGGTCAACACAAGGACCACCATTTGTGTTGTAGTACACACCATCACCTGGAGCAGACCCAGCAATAGTAATAACTCCGACTGCACTAGCAGGACTATAATAACAAGCGCTACGTCGGTCATTGCCAGCAGCTGCAACTATTGGTATTCCTCTATTAACAATATTGCTTGAGGCAGTGTCCATTGCAGCAGAAAATTGAGCATGTAATGATGTGGAGATGATAGCTGGACGATGAGGGTTATTACTAGTAATATTTGCTGCAGCAGAATTTAATCCATATATTAGTAAGCTCATAGGTGATGAACCACTACATCCTAACACACGAACACTATAACAGTTAGCCTTCTTTGCAACTCCATAATATTTTCCACAAGCAAGGCTTGCTACAAGAGTTCCATGTCCATGGCAATCTCGACCTTTTTGGTTAGTTCCATAGTAGATGTCAGCTGGATCATATCCACTATATATGGCTCTATTACCATCAAACTCACAGTGATCATAATTAATACCTATATATACATACATACATATATTTATATATATATATATATATATATATATATATTTACACACACACACATATATATATAAAACATTAATTAATTTAAGCAAAAGATATTCATAGTATACTTTTTACCTGTATCTAAGATGTAGATGTCAACACCTTCTCCATCTCCTTCAGGTTCAAATATACCATCTAATACTGGACTGACTTGATCAATACAATCCAGTGCCCATGAAAGTGAAGCTTCAGCAAAAGTCTCTTCTTCAACAAACTCAACATTTTCAAGATCTTTTATCTGAAGTACAGTTTTATAATTAATAATTTCATAATTATTTGTGTGTATGTGTGTAAGCTTGTAATAATTCATAGGGGTAGGAACCACGGGGGCTAGGGGGCTTTAGCCCCCCTAATGTTGATTAAGGGGGGGCTTAACCCCCCTAATATTGTTAACAAAGTAAAGTTACTCTATTTTAAAAATTAATCATTCATACATGCAGGCAAAGGCTTGTTTGTAGTCAGCTGCTTTTCAGCACAAGCTAAAACTTTGACCTAATTAGAATGTATTTAGCACCTCTTTTGTTGAAGTCATTTAATCCATCCCACTTGTACTAAAAAGCAGCTGAACATTAAGAAAAGTAGAAAATTGCATCAAAGCAGTCAACTCTTAAACCTTTTTTTCTCTCAACTGGATCCTTGGAACCACCATCAAAGACACCAAGAGTAATATATATCATGATTCAGAGGTCTATATGCATATAACACAAAATTTTCCCAAAATACATTGACTAAAACCTATAGACCAGAAGTTGAAAACTTTACAAAATCAAAGTTGGCAAATTTGTATATCAAATGTAAATCAGTAAGTCATTACAAATTTGATGTAATTTTTCATGAGATTTATACTAATGTGTCACTATTACTCCATTAAGTAGTAGTTGCCTTTTGTGCAATATTTCTTTAATAATCTCAAATTGACTGATATAACACATAGAAACCAGTGACATGGAGAAACTGATAAAGCTCACATAAGAATTTTATAAACCTTACATCATTCCTTTTTTAAAGAAAGAACTATTCATTTTAACTCTCATGTTCTGAATTCCGTACTCTTTTTTATCAGTCAGATATATGGTACATTTGCTATCAAAACTAACCAATGTGAGAATTATAAAAGATATCTTCCTCAAACATACACACTTATGCAATATCTTTCACAAATTTACTAATTGTCAGGTTCATGCATATATTGCACACATATAGACCTTATAACAACTACAACGTACACACATACCCACATACCAATCCACACACAGAGATACATAGATACAGACAAAGACACACACACACACACACATACAAACATTTAAAGCTAACCTTGTTGGCCTCATCTACTGAGAGTCTTGTGACAACCATTTTAGCAAATGGACCCTCCATTTTGTGAATTTTAGAGCTCAGTGACACAGTTTGAATTTTTTCAGCAATGACTTCAAATCTCTCATGACTGGTTTCTGGTGTTAGTACAACCATATACTCTCCTGTTGTCTCTGTTCCAGGAGCAGCACGAATAACTCGACGTGTCCGCGCACCAGTTACAAGGAGAAGAACTATTATCAAAACTAGATTATGGCTTGTACAAAGCTGCATTTTTAGCATCACTAGACACTGTGCTAGTTTGGTACACGTGCACATACAATATATACAAATATGTTCATTCCTATTTTGTTTAGTCTATTGATGTTTACGACAATTGAGCCGCATCTTTAACCGCCCACTCATACGGCAACCGATGAATTTCGTTAACTTTAGCGGCGATGCGTTTGTCTTGAGGCCTTTTGTCTGAATAGTAATTGCCTGCACTTTTTGTACATGTGCGTTTAACTGAGATATGATTAAGAGCTTTTTGGGTTTGTAGTCTCTGGTAAGTTGTAGCACATCCCTCCTTTCTGTCAACAGCTTTATCACTATCTTGCTTCTCAGCCTTTGAAAGTATATTCCTAGCATTTAATAGTCTTCCATAGAAATTGCTGCTAATTGTCTTTATTGCTACAGTCAGTATTTCACCCTAAAGTCAGTATCTGCAAAAACACTAGTCATATATGTAGGGCAATTTTTTAAATTGTAGACCATATTAGTAACATCATACTGATTTGATAGTCAAAAACTTTATCTTAGATATATTAAATTTGATTATTACTAATGCTCTAGCCAGCAGTCACGATTTCTAGTTAAGTTTTTAGAACATTCACATATCTTATTTACATGTGATTTAGAATGTATTTCTGTCCAGTAATGATATCTTGTTTTATAAAATTATTGTGCTTTACATATTAAGGATTTAGTAGGTAATGAAATTGATGAAATTAATGCATATTCCATTAAATAATAATAACAATATATTTCTTTGTTATAAAATAATATTTCATCTGAAACTATTATTACTATTAGTAACAATGTAATTCAAATTAATGTAATAATAGTAAAAAATTACTATTTAAGTAAAATTCACTATGCAGTTTTATAATTGTATACAGCTATACAATTTGATTTAGGACACCTCACTCTCTTCAAAGTTAGTCCTAATTTACCTTTAGATGTGGATGCATCTCACCTCAACCTAGAAGAATGACTAAAATAAAACTAAAGTAACATTGAAATTATCATATTTAACATTCATGCACATATTCAAAAATATAAACCTGAAGATAAAGATTTAGTACATTTTCGTCTATAAAAGTAACGTATTATAAAAATGATAAGGTCTGTGTCCACGTAAGTGCAACACATACTAAATGTTAATTTTATTATTTTTGGTTACCAAGAGTACAAGTTATTAAAAAAATGTTTATGTTCATATCCAACTAAAGTATGAAATATCAACTATAAGATTTACACACACATTCAAAGATAAAGTAATTTTTTATATGCTCTGTTGCTAAAAAGATGAATATATATGATATGTCTTGAATAACATGCTTTTGTAGTTGCAAAACAGCATAAAGATACACAACGTCAATAAAAACAGTATAAAAATAGACAATACTATAAAGTCTTTTGCTTGTTACTACAATGCATGTGGCTGGGATGGCAAATGTAGACTGGTCAGTCAATGATCAGAACTGATTTCTTCTCCTATTGAAAGGTTGGTACTTCATAGAACATTGGACAACTTATCTAATTCACTTCTCTGACTTACCTAGACACAAGAACTGTGTTGTCCCAAGTGGAGTCATTATCATAATTGCATAATATTCTGTCATTTTTGTTAAATTTCTTCATTCTAAGTAGTGCCTTGATTCTGGAAGACAAACCCTTGGTGTACAAGATGACATAAACATGTTACCAAGCAACTCTTCATTTGACCAATCAAATTGTGCTCCATGGAACAATTCATTTATGGCTTCAATGATGAAAATCAACATATATATACTATGGATAGGTGTGGTTTACTATAATTATATGTTAATCATTGATACCTCCTTCAGCTCCTCACTCAGGAAATATGAACAATCAACTCCTAATTTTACAAAAAACCAAGACTATCCATGATATAACATATATATACAATTTTTTGAAAATTAGAGAAATGATGAAGTATTAACAAGATATGTGTCAAATGTACTACAGTGTTATCATTTCATAGAGATCAGTCCCATTTGAAGTTCTTATCCTTTACTACAGTCTTGGTGAAGTAGACAGTGTTTACATTCTAGAAACACACTTCTTAAACAATGTACAATTAATATATGTATGTATGTATGTATAACGGCAATAGTTTTGCAGTTTAAACCATAAATGTTAAAAAATGATGACATAAAGTACAAAATACATTATGACACTTTTATATTATCAGTAAAAAATCTAAAATTTTACTAAAAATCACACATATGTATTTTTACTTTAATTAATAAATCAAATACACAGTACTACTCAGGGATGAAGCAAAGACAGAGGCACATCAATTTATAATAATTGAAGGTTCTTATATGTCTTGTAATATGTAACTCAGTAATTACATGTATATACAACTATTTCATATATTGATGGACTATATGTGACTAACATAATATGTTCGAGAGTGTCAAATTTGTTTCTATGATTATATATCAAACAGCATTTGTAATAACAAGATGTCAAGCAATACACACATTAATAATATATCTAAAAAAAGTTAGAACAGCAATAGTTTTGCATTATAAAAAAACAAGTTACAAATTTGTTGTGGTCAAAATATATGATAACAATTATTAATATACATTTAGATAAAAAAATTTATAAAAGTTCACACATGCTCAAAAAACTCACATATGCACACATTTTTACTTCAAATAATAAATGCATCTACAAATAGTTATAGTAGTAGTTAGGTTGTAGCAAGGATAGAGATGCATCAATTGTTATTAATTTAGCATTGGAGGTTCAGTGTCTGCGTGTATAATGAGATATAATAATAAAAATTTTATAATTATTTATCTTCAAGAGGTAATTCAGTAATTAATTACATGTATATACAACAATGTCATTCATGAAATTTATATATATATTAAATGTTAAACAAATTATAAATTATGTAAAGAATACTTGTAATTAATGCATTGCAATTATTGCATTGAAGCTATCAAATACCCTCCACTACTTGCTGAAGTCCTTTATAGACCAACACTTGTATAAGCATACTTATCATAAATTTAAAAAGAAATTGACCAAATCACTATGAATAATACTTTAGGTGGATAATTTTTATGTTCATGCTACTTATGTCCTTTGCATTACATTTCTGGTGAACATATTGAATGAGATATTGGTAGTTGTCTTACCCGTTATAGTAGCAGCCAATATTAGCTATATCACTGCAGCAATCATTCCATTTATGACAGTATTGATCACATTGACATCCATTATGAGAACATTGTGGTGACAAGGACAATGAACAACATCCAGTATAGCTGAGCTCAAGTGCTAAACATGAACCTAAAATAAACATATGAACAACTTGATTTCTAGTGTTTATTTACCTTTCGTAGGTGGTATAGGTGAAGGTGTGATTGTTGTGTCTATATAAAAATCACAAAAAATGATGATTGTTATATCATTAAAGGTAAACTACGATATCAGTAATTGTAAATATAATTACTATCTCATGCATGAACTGCTAGGGAAAAATAAATGAACTTCTGTACAATTATACTGTCTCTAAAGACTTCTTTATTTGAGCCAAAATGACTACTAGAAAAATCAGGACTAAACGTAAACATTACACAATTATTGTTTGTTCTGTTCAGAAAGCTCAGTAACGATATACTTATAAAATATACATGATTAAAATAGAACATAATCATATTTTACAATTATTCAAATGTCCTTCTTTCAGGAGTGATAGTAGGTTAATTGGTCTGGTTGTTGGATAATAGTTCCGGAATGAGAATGAGTAATTGCAGTGTTTGGGGTACATTCTGAACTGACACCTGTTAGTGGGAAGTCAGTGTTCTATGACCTGACTCTGAGATCACCACGATTTCTAATAAACTGACCAGACAGTGTATCCACAACATATGAACTGGGAGTATTGGCAGCACGTCTGACTGTTTCTGGAACTTGTTGTCCTTGTGTGGAAACTTAAACTGGAGTATCCCCTTCTTCATTGATCAAATTGATGCTTTTGCTCTTAGTTGTTCTTCTTGTCCATCTACCTGAACCCTTTGATATTTAGCCAGTGTGGTATCAAATGCTTCTTGTCTGGAGTACATCAGTACACAGTTTACTTCCCATCAGAAACTCAGCAGACTTTAATTTACACCAGGTAAGTGGTGTCGCTCTGTATGTCATAAGTGCCATATAAGCATCTGTTGCATGTTCCAGTGGAGTTTTATAATTTTAACTGCTCTTTCAGCCATACCACTTGAGTAAGGGTAGTACGGACTACTAGTTAAGAAAGTTGTATGAATAAGCAAACTTCTTTATGTTCTTGGAATTAAATTGTGGTTTATTATCAGTCACTAGCACTGCAGGGATAATGTCGTGTGAATCTTTAAGTGATGAGACTACACTAGCTGAAGTAGTAGTAGTAGTAGTAGTAGGCTTTTGAACTTCTACATATCTGCAACAATGGTCCATTACAAGAGACAAAAGTGGTTTGTATCAGTCTCTAACTTAATGCGCTTCCCCAGGTCATATTTTGCAAACCTATCATACGCCAACAGCAAGAGACGTTTATTCAATCTGTGAGTGTCAATCTGTGCATTCATCTGTTGTTGCAGAATTATGGCTCCTAAGCCATAAGCTGATCAAGGTATAACTACTAGTCTTTTGATTGGCTTTTATTTGCTTAAAAACATTTTTGACTAATGTATTACATTAAATTCTGATTTTGTCTTACCAGCTGTATCAGTTGGAGTAAGTGTACGAGAAGAAGGATTTACAGGATGACAACCAATATCAGCTATATCACTACAACAATCATTTAAATCATAACAATCTTTATCACAATAGCATCCATTATTCGAACATAGTGGTGACAAGGAAAATACACAACATCCAGAATAGTTGAGATTAAGTAATAGACATGAACCTATATTCATTGATAAATGGCTTCATCTCATTGATAGTATTTAACTTACCTTGTAGTACAGTTGGTGTAGGGGTAAGTATTGTGTCTATTATAAGTAATACAATTAGGAATAATTTTTTTATTATGTAGACTAAGAAGTAAACAATACTTAAAATTTGAAATGATGTGTAATGGAAAGAATGTTTCAAATTATCAAGTATAAATCATAACAGATTTTGGTATTTATTTAAGAATTGCTACATTGTCAATTATCATAATCATTTAAGTCTGAATGTGATATAACATTATTGCAATATAATTTTTAAAACAAACATGAAAACAAATTTAATAACATGCAATGGAAAACACATTAAATGTAATAAAAGGGATTCTTATTTTACATTTTAATTCCAAACTTCAGTATTTGTAATAATCATTATTGAAAATGTATTAAAACATTACATGTTTGTTGATAACACAGTTACAAAACACACTATATTTAGAGCAATTTAGTATGCAAATAGTTAAGACAAATCAGGCTCACTCATGTGCATTACTGTACTTGAATGGCTTCCAGTTCTTTATTATAATAATTATTAATATAATTCTATTTGCATATTTGGCAAATTTTTCATCATTTTCAGTGAAATGTTAAATGACTTTTGTCAAATACTAAAGGATATATTTCTAAAGCTACATCAGATATGCTTTATTTAGATAGTAGCAAATACTTTGTTATCACAAATTAAAAACAAAATATAGACTATCTAAGAAGTAAATATGATACTCTTATTCAAAGAGTATGGACAAAGTCCTTATTATGACATTTTACAATATAAATTATACACACATTGTGAAATATTAATTTATATTAATAATGTAAAAAACGTGTGAAAAATGTTATAATTTCAAAGGCATCTGCACCAATTGAACTTCTCATGTATCCTTCACTGTTTAATGAAGTGGCAACTGTTACCATTCCAGACACAAACAATAATTGCACATGCAATGAAAAGCACATTAAATGTAAAAAATAGATTCTTATTTTATATTTTAATTATATTATATAATATTATATTTTAATATAAATATATATTATATATATATATATATATATATATATATATATATATATATATATATATGCATTATTTTAAAAGTTTTATCCATATTAGAAAGACATTTATCAGCAATTATATTCACATAGATCCAGTCTATATACACTTAAAAATGCATTAAAAGATAACATGTTAGTTGATAACACAGTTCCAAAACACATTATATTTAGAGCAATTTAGTATGGAAATAGTTAAGACAAATCAGGTTTGCTATTGTGTATTACTGTACTTGAATGGCTTCCAGTTTCTTATTGTAATAATTGTTAATATAATTCCTATTTGCATATTCGGTCAATTTTTGATCATTTTCAGTGAAATGTTAAATGACGTATGTCAAATACTAAAGGATACAGTTCTGAGGCTACATCAGATATGATTATTCTGATGGTAGCTTCACTTTGTTATATATCACAAATAATAATCAAAAATATAAATTAGCTAAGAAGTAAATATGATACTCTTATTCAAAGAGTATGGACAAAGACCTTATTATGACATTTTACAATATAAAATATACACACATTGTGAAATATTAATTTATATTAATAATATAAAAAACATGTGAATAATGTTATAATTTCAAAGGCATCAGCACTAATTGAACTTTTTATGTATCCTTATCTGCTTAATGAGGTGGCCACTGACACCATTCTAGACACAAACAATAATTGACTACATAACTATAGACAATGATTTATTGCATAAGCAATTGATTATTATAATAATATCAGTTATCATTATCAACTATATCACTACAACAATCATTCCATTTTATTACAATATTGACAACAATAACAGCCATTATTGTCACAGTTTAGTGACAAGAACATGCACTGTTACAATCATGATAAACAAATCAAAAAATTAACTTGGAGATAACAATTTGTCTTATAACCTTCCAAGATTAAAAGTTAAATTACATATATAGCTACTACTTATATCAGTAATATAAATTGGTATTAGGTTAATATGCACAATCTCAGAAATGAAAGAGAACTAAAGAAATGCTTTATTCAACATAATGCAAAAATTAAAATAAACTGTTATATGCAATAACAAATAAACTACAAATCATGTAAATATTGATATATTATATTATTTAAAAGATGATTTAATTTACGATTGCCTTTTTTTGTCAAAAATTTGCTTATATTTTCCAAAAAATTAGCTTGACTAATGTATTGTATGAGCTTCTGATATTCTTACCATGTGTATCAGTTAGAGTAGGTGTAGAAGATGAAGGAGAGGTATCATAAGCAGAAAGACAAAATATATCAGCTATATCATTGCAGCAATCATTATAAAAATGACAAAATTCATCACAAAAGCATTCATTAACTGAACATGTTGTTGACAAGGACCATACACAACATCCAGAATAGCTGAGATGAAGTGATAAACATCCTATATATATTCATTTATAAATGACTAAAATTTTATTGATAGTGTTTAACTTACCTTGATGAACAGTTGGTGTAGATGTAACTATACCACCAAATATAGATGAAGAAAACGTAGTTGAGGCACTTGTTGAAAAATTTGTATTACTAGTTAAAAGATGTGGAGTTTCATTGCTAGTGACTATATAATAGAATAAGCAATAAATATTTTACATGTAGATTAAGTAATAACCAATGCTTTAAAACATACAAATTTGAGATGACATGTAATGAAAGGAAAACTTCAAATACTCAAGCTCATGGTAGATTTTTTATTGTATTAAATTATGCATATTTATTAAAAAAACAACGGTATTTTTATCTTATTAAATAGTAATCTGAGATAATTTGGTATTAGTATACTTTGCAGCTGTAACTAAAAATTAAACAAAATAAATGAACACAACATTCATGCAACATGCTTAAAATATAATATTTTAAGTATTGTTAGGTTATTGTGCTCACTGAAAATTTTGTAATTACTCACCAGTTATGCCAGACCCTGAGCCAGATCCTGATCTGAGACCCAAGGTAGATCCTAATTTAAACCCTGAGCCAGATTCTGAACTAAATTTTGAGTCAGGCACTGATTCTGTATAAAGTGATCCATACAAATAAAAGAAAATGACAATAAACAAATTTCCTAATCATCCACATCATGTTAGTTTTTTTAAAATTGTTAAATATGTCAAAATATCAGTTATCATCAAGGCTCTTAAATCATGATGAACAATATCAAAAAAATTAACTAGTAGATGAAGATGTGTCTTACTGCCTCCTGTGAGTAAATGTTAAATTACATATATAAATACTAGTAATATCAGTAATGTTAATTCGTATTAGATTTATAGAAAAGTAGAGGAATATTTTGAATAATATTTATGAAAATTAAAATGAATGTTTTTAAACAATTTTAGATAAACTACAAATGATGTAAATAATGATATTTAATAGATTTAGTGGTAAACATGAACCTAAATGTATTCATTTATAAATGGTTACTTCTCATTGATAGTATTTAACTTACCTGGTGGAACAATTGGTGTAAGTGTAACTATACTGTCACTTAGAGATGGATTAAAAATGGATGATGTGCTTGCTGGAAACGTTGTCCTACTAGTTAGAGATGATGGAGTTTTAATACTTGTATCTAGATAAAAGATAGTAATACAATTAGGAGTAATTATTTTATTATGTAGACTAAGGAGTAGCCAATGTTTAAAATTTGAGATGATGTGTAATGGAAAGAATGCTTCAAGTTGTCAAGTATAAATCATAATAGATTTTTGTTTTGATCCTTTAATTGACTTTTATTTGCTTAAAATAACTTTGACAAATGTATTGTGTCAATGTCTGATTTTGTCTTACCAAATGTATCAGTAGGAGTAGGTGTAGGAGAGGAAAGATTCACAGGATGACAACCAATATCAGTTATATCACTACAACAATCTTTTAAGTTGTGACAGCGTTGATCACAATAGCATCCATTATTCTTACAAGATGGTGATAAGGACAATTCACAACATCCAGAATAGTTGAGATTAAGTGCTAAACATGAACCTATATTCATTTATAAATGGTTACATATTATATATTAATAGTATTTAACTTACCTGGAGTAACATTTGGTGTAGGCATAACTATACTGCCATATAAAGATTGAGTAATAGTGGATGATATGCTCACTGGAAAAGTTGTACTACTAGTCAGAGATGTTAGAGTTTCAACACTTTTTTCTACATTAATATAGTAATAAAATTATGAATAAATATTGTATTATGTATAAACCATGAAGTAACCAATGCTTTACAAATGTTTAAGATAATGTGTATTGAAAAAAACTTCAACTTACGAGCCTGTATCATTTATAATTGGCTTCATCCAAATACAGTTCATTACAATATTCATGCACATTTTTAAAATATAAAATTTTAGATATGGACAGGTTATTGTACAACACAAACTACTTACCATTTATGCTAGACCCTGAGCCAGATTCTAATTTAAATCCTGTGCCCGATCCTGACCTAAACCCTGAGCCAGAATCTGATTCTGTATGAAGTGTGGTCCATCAAATGAAAGAAAATGACAATGAACAACATTTTGAATAATATTTATGAAAATTAAAATGAATGTATTTAAACAATATTAGATAAACTACAAATGATGTAAATAATGATATTTATTAAATGTAATAAATATGTAAATGGAGCTGTTTACAGATCTATGATAGATGTTAATTTGAAAATGTTAAACTTTTTATCTTGGTAATTCAAAAGTATCTTAAGGATGTATCAGGGCTATTCAAGGAGAATGTCACAAAAGAAGTTTAATTATGTGAAGGAGAAACAGGATGATAACCAACATTAACTATATCACTATAACAATCATTCAAATTGTTACAATATTGTCAACAATAGAAGCTATTATTGTCACATTTTGGTGACAATAACCATGCATCATTACAATCATGATACACAAATCCCAAGATATAAAACTTGGATATAACAATTTGTCTTATGACCTTCCAAGAGTAAGACAAGGACAATACACAACAAATGAATAGCTGAGATTAAGTGCTAGACATCCTATATTTATTCACATATAAATGACTATATCCAATAATGTTTGACTTACCTTGAAAAACAGCTAGTGTAGGTGTAACTAGATCAACAATAATAGATGAAGAAAAGGTTGTTGAGACACTTGTTAAAAAAGTTGTACTAGTTAAAGGGTGTAGAGTTTCAATGCTAGAGTCTATATAATAGAATTAGCAATAATTATTTTAATATGTAGAATAAGTAATAACCAATGCTTAAAAACACACAAATTTGTAATGACATGTAATGAAAAGACTATTACAAATACTCGAGCATAAGATCACAGTAGATTTTTTTGGTATTAAATAATACATAAGACAATGGTAATTTTATTTTATATAATAGTAATCCAAGATAACTTGGTATTAGTATACTTTGTAACTATAAATTAAAATAAATTTAAAGCACACAAAAATATAACATTTTAAGTATAGTCAGTTTATTGCATTCACTGACAACTTTTTAATTACTTACCATTAATGCCAGACCCTGAGCCAGATCCTAATCTAAAACCTGAGCCAGATACTGATTTTGTATAAAGTGATCCATACAAATGAAACAAATGACAATGGATGAATTTCCTAAGCATCCACAATAACTTCTTTATTAAATTGTTAAATGTGACAAAAAACCACTTATCAACAAAACTGTTACATTCAAAAAATTAAACATGTAGATGAAGATTTGTCTTACTGCCCACAGAGAGTAAAAGTTTAATTTCATACATATATACTACTTGTATCAGTAATGTTATTTGATTTGGATTATCCTATCTCACACATGAAAGCAAAATAAAGTAATTAAACTATTAGTATGTTATGTAAATTAAAATGAATGTATATAAACTACTATATGCAATATTATATATACAACAAATGATGTAAATAATGATGTTTTATTGCTGAAATGGTTTATTATTTGATTGACTTTTAGTTGATAATTTGACTAATGTATTTTATCAACTTCTGATTTTGTCTTACCAGTTGAATTACTTGGAGTAGGTGTAGGAGAGGAAAGACTTACAGGATGACAATCAATATCAGCTATATCACTACAACAATCTTCTGTGTTGTGACAGAGTTGATCACAATAACATCCATTATTTGAACAAGGTGGTGATAAGAAAAACACACAGCATCCAGAATAGGTGAGATTAAGTGCTACACATGAGCCTATATTCACTTATAAATGGCTACATCTTATTAGTAGTATTTAGTATACCTTGTGAAACAGTTGGTGTAGGTGTAACTATACTGTCACCTAGAGATGGAATATAAATAGATTACATGCTTGTTGGAAAATTTGTACTACTAGTTATAGATAAAGGAGTTTCAAAGCTTGTTTCTATATAAAAAATTGTAAAACAACTTGGATAATTTATTAATTTTGTAAATTAAGAAGTAACCAGCACTTAAAAATTTTTAAGATGATTGCCAATAAAGAATGTTCCAAATTTGTATTAGGACATAACATTATTTTCTTTCACGATGTAAATAATGATGTTTTATTGCTGAAATGGTTTATTATTTGATTGACTTTTATTTGATAATTTGACTAATGTATTTTATCAACTTCTGATTTTGTCTTACCAGTTGAATTACTTGGAGTAGGTGTAGGAGAGGAAAGACTTACAGGATGACAATCAATATCAGCTATATCACTACAACAATCTTCTGTGTTGTGACAGAGTTGATCACAATAACATCCATTATTTGAACAAGGTGGTGATAAGAAAAACACACAGCATCCAGAATAGGTGAGATTAAGTGCTACACATGAGCCTATATTCACTTATAAATGGCTACATCTTATTAGTAGTATTTAGTATACCTTGTGAAACAGTTGGTGTAGGTGTAACTATACTGTCACTTAGAGATGGAATAAAAATAGATGACATGCTTGCTGGAAAAGTTGTACTTCTACTTAGAGATGAAGGAGTTTCAAAGCTTGTATCTATGTAAAAAATAGTAATACAATTAGGATAATTCTTTTATTTTGTAGATTAAGAAGTAACCAATGTTAAAAATGTTTGAGATAATGTCCAATGGAAAGAGTGATCCAAATTATTAAAATACATAATAACAAATTTAGTTATTTATTTAAGAATTACAACATTGGTAATTATCATAATCATTTAAGTTTGCATGGGATATAATATTAATGGGATATTAGTTTGTGTTGAGATATAACATTATTTTCTTTCACATGCTTATTAGTTAAAAAAAAAGTTATTATTCTTTGTAGATTGTGATGATATATCAACTTGTCAATTATATGATCATGAGAGCAGCCCATAAATTAGTTTATAGTTATTAGTTTACATTGCATGTTTGTATAATTTATTATGAATGTATTGTATGAATTTCTGATATTGTCTGATGTTTAACTTACCTTTTGGAACAGTTGGTGTGCGTGTTAGCATACTACCACTTAGAGATGGAGTAAAAGTTGATGATGCGCTTACTCGAAATGTTGTACTATTAGTTAGAGATGAAGGAGTTTCAAAGCTTGTGTCTACATAAAAAATAGTAATACAATTTGGAATATTTATTTTATTTTGTAGATTATTGATGATTATAAAAGTCATTTAAGTTTGGATGAGATATAATATTATTGGAATATAAGTTTGGGTTGGGATATAACATTGTTTACTTTCACACGCTTATAAGTAAAAATTACTAATATAATTTTTTTTATTATTCGTAGTAGGTGATAATGATTTATCAAATCATTAATAAGTATATATGATCACGATTGTTGCTCATTAATTTTTTATCAGTTGCATGTTTGCATAATTGGTTATGCTACATTCATTTGTTATAAGTTTGTATTGCATGTTTGCATTCATCTGTTGTTGCAAAATTACTGTTCCTAAGCCATTAACTGATCATCTGAACAAATCTTAGTGTTAGAGTAGGAGTTATCAATAGCCAAAATTGTTGGTAGTCAAAATCTCCTTTATCTTCGAAAATAATTGCTCATGATGAGGTCCTCACGACCTCACAGATTTAGTACTTAGAAGCTCACATAAGGTTTGTGACAGCTCTGATAAACTTGGGTTAAACTTGCCCAGTTGATTTGCATATCTATAAATCTTCTCAGCTAAGAAATTGACAGACGTTTCTTCATCTTCACAATAGCTGATGTCAGATGAAATGTTGTTTTTTATTAGAAAGTCCTTATGAAATTCACATTTGTCCCTATTTAGGTTACACCTGCATCTTTTTGTAGAGGTGCCATACTTGAGCACTTTGCAATTGGCTCCTCCACCTTTGTAATGACTCAAAAAGTTTCCATACATGTTAACTCTTCTTGAACTTTCTTCCTCGATGGGAATGGAACATTTCTAGCTGTATACAGGGCTACTGGTTAAGTTCCAGGCTTCAACTGTATCTCATAGCCATCTTGGAATCTACCCAGACCTGAGAACAAAGATGGGTATTGGTTTAGAATGGATGCTTCAATCTCATTTACTATTGGAAGCACTTGCAGTGTTTTAATTGTTAGTAATTCAAGCAAATTATGTGACACTTGCTTGACTACATGGAAAGTCTGTGTACATGACTGTTTATTGCAAGAGAGAGTACACTGGAGCTTGTAATGGTTTTTAATCTGCTCCACATAATCTTTTCAATGGTTTTATTAATTGATTGAGCCAAGTTGCTTCCATGCAGCTTCTGAAATGAATGTCACTTCTGCTCCTGTGTCTAATTTGAACACTATTGATAGCCTATTGACTTCTTTCATAGTTCTCCATGATGAGCTCCATCTCTGTTCTAATTATCTACATCAACATATACTGCATCACTCACATCTTGTCCTTGGACATGTGTGTGGTCACATCAGTTACTGACTTTTGAGTTTGTCTTTGAGAAACATTTTGATTTGAAGTGACCTATCCTGTTACATGAATAGCACATGGCATCTCTAGCCAGACATTGGTGTCTTGGGCGACAACTTCTCCTACAGCGAGCATTTTTTTCATCTGACTTACTGCAGTTAGCTTCTGACTTTCTGTAGGGATATTGTGAAGTGAATTTCCAACCACTCTTGCAATGGTCCTTCTGCATGTCTCACAGTGTCGACAATATTTAACAGCATATAACTACTAGTCTTTTGATTGGCTTTATTTGCTCAAAAATAATTTGAGTATTTGACTAATGTATTGTATAAAATTCTGATTTTATCTTACCAGCTGTATCAGTTGGAGTAGGTGTAGGAGAGGGAGGATTTACAGGATGACAACCAATATCAGCTATATCACTACAACAATCATTTAAATCATAACAAGCTTTATCACAATAGCATCCATTATTCGAACATAGTGGTGACAAAGAAATTACACAACATCCGGAATAGTTGAGATTAAGTGATAAACATGAGCCTATATTCATTGATAAATAGCTTCATCTCATTTATAGTATTTAACTTACCTTGTAGAACAGTTGGTGTAGGTGTAATTATAATGTCACTTAGAAATGGACTAAAAGTGAGTGCTGGAAAATTTGTACTATTACTTACAGATGACAGAGTTTTAACACTTGTGTCTACATCATTAAAATAGTAATACATATAATTAGGAATAATTATTTCAAAAAGTAACCAATGCTTAAAATTTGAAATGATGTGTAAAGGAAAGAATGTTTCAAATTATCAAGTATAAATCATAACAGATTTTGTTATTTATTTAAGAATTGCAACATTGTCAATTATCATAATCATTTAAGTTTGAATGTGATATAATATTATTGGGATATATGTTTGGGTTGGGACATAATATTATTTATAAATATTCAGGTACTTTACTTTTTATGCATATGTTGCTTATGCCCCTTTATTTCATTTTCTGGTGAACACTGATTTATTGTATGAGGTATTGATTTTGTCTTACAAGTTGGAATAGGTGTAGTGGAAGCTGGATGGCAACTAATATTAGCTACATCACTACAACAATCATTCCATTTGTGACAGTATTGATCACAATAGCATCCTTTGTGAGAACATTGTGGTGACAAGAACAATGAACAACATCCAGAATAGCTGAGATTAAGTGCTAAACATGAACCTTAAATAAACATATAAACATCTTGATTTGGTTTCTAGTGCTTATTTACCTTCCATAGGTGATGTAGGTGAAGGTGTAAATGTTGTATCTAGGTAAAATGACAAAAAAATGATAATTGTTATATCATGAAAGTTATAACGATCACATCACTAATTGTATATATAATCACTACCTTGTACATGAACATTTAGAAAGAAAATAAATAAATCTTCACAAGATGGTAATTTTTAAGACAAACATATAAAAATTTAAAGCACATGCAATGAAAAGCACATTAAATGTAAAAAATAGATTCTTATTTTATATTTTAATTATATTATATAATATTATATTTTAATATAAATATATATTATATATATATATATATATATATATATATATATATATGCATTATTTTAAAAGTTTTATCCATTTTAGAAAGACATTTATCAGCAATTATATTCACATAGATCCAGTCTATATACACTTAAAAATGCATTAAAAGATAACATGTTAGTTGATAACACAGTTCCAAAACACATTATATTTAGAGCAATTTAGTATGGAAATAGTTAAGACAAATCAGGTTTGCTATTGTGTATTACTGTACTTGAATGGCTTCCAGTTTCTTATTGTAATAATTGTTAATATAATTCCTATTTGCGTATTCGGTCAATTTTTGATCATTTTCAGTGAAATGTTAAATGACGTATGTCAAATACTAAAGGATACAGTTCTGAGGCTACATCAGATATGATTATTCTGATGGTAGCTTCACTTTGTTATATATCACAAATAATAATCAAAAATATAAATTAGCTAAGAAGTAAATATGATACTCTTATTCAAAGAGTATGGACGAAGACCTTATTATGACATTTTACAATATAAAATATACACACATTGTGAAATATTAATTTATATTAATAATGTAAAAAACGTGTGAAAAATGTTATAATTTCAAAGGCATCTGCACCAATTGAACTTCTCATGTATCCTTCACTGTTTAATGAAGTGGCAACTGTTACCATTCCAGACACAAACAATAATTGACCACATAACTATAAACAATGATATATTGCATGAGCTATTGATTTGTCTTACCACTTGGAGCAGCAATCAATATCAGCTATATCACTACAACAATCATTCCATTTGTTACAATATTGACAACAATAACAGCCATTATTATCACACTTTAGTGACAGGGACCATGCACTGTTACAATCATGATAAACAAATCAAAAAATTAAACTTGGAGATAACAATTTGTCTTATAACCTTCCAAGATTAAAAGTTAAATTACATATATAGCTACTACTTATATCAGTAATGTAAATTGGTATTAGATTAAAATGCAAATCTTACAAATGAAAGAGAACTAAGGAAATGCTTTATTATCATCATGTAAAAATTAAAATAAACTGTTATATGTAATAATAAATAAACTACAAATCATGTAAATATTGATATATTATATTATTCAAAGAAGGATTTAATTTTTGATTGCCTTTTGGTCCAAAATTTGCTTATATTTTCTCAAAAATTACCTTGACTAATGTATTGTATGAGCTTCTGATATTCTTACCATGTGTATCAGTTAGAGTAGGTGTAGAAGATGAAGAAGAGGTATCATCAGCAGAAAAACAAAGAATATCAGCTATATCATTGCAGCAATCATTATAAAAATAACAAAATTGATCACAAAAGCATTCATTAACTGAACATGTTATTGACAAGGACCATACACAACATCCAGAATAGCTGAGATGAAGTGATAAACATCCTATATATATTCATTTGTAAATGACTAAATTTTATTGATACACCAACTTACCTTGATGAACAGTTGGTGTAGGTGTAACTATACCACCAAATATAGATGAAGAAAATGTAGTTGAGGCACTTGTTGAAAAAGTTGTATTAGTAGTTAAAAGATGTGGAGTTTCAATGCTAGTGACTGTATAATAGAATAAGAAATAAATATTTTATATGTAGACTAAGTAATAACCAATGCTTTAAAACATACAAATTTTAGGTGACATGTAATGAAGAGAAAACTTCAAATAATCAAACGTAAGATCATGGTAGATTTTTCTTGTATTAAATTATGCATATATATTAAAAAAAACAATGGTATTTTTATCTTATATAATAGTAATTGGAGATAATTTGGTATTAGTATACTTTGTGACTGTAACTAAAAATTAAATAAAATAAATAAACACAACACTTATGCAACATGTTTAAAATTTAACATTTTAAGCATTGTTAGGTTATTGTGCTCACTGACGATTTTGTAATTACTCACCATTTATGCCAGACCCTGAGCCAGATCCTGATCCGAGGCCCAAGGTAGATCCTAATTTAAACCCTGAGCCAGATTCTGAACCTAATCCAAATACAGTTCATTACAATATTCATGCCACATTTTTAAACTATAACATTTTAGATAGGTCAGGTTATTTTGTACAACACAAACTAGTCACCTTTTATGCTAGACCCTGAGCCAGATCCTAATTTAAACACTGAGCCAGATCCTGATCTAAACCCTGAGCCAGATCCTGATGTAAACCCTGAGCCAGAACCTGATTCTGTATAAAGTGGTCCATATAAATAAAAGAAAATGACAATGAACAAATTTCCTAATCATCCACATCATTTTAGTTTTTAAATTGTTAAATATGTCAAATATCAATTATCAACAAGACTCTTACAATCATTATTAACAATATCAAGAAAAATTAAACTTGTAGATGAAGATGCGTCTTACTACCTCCTGTGAGTAAATGTTGAATTTCATATATGAATACTACTAGTATCAGTAATGATAATTGGTATTAGATTTATATGCACAATCTTACAAATAAAAAAAAAGTGAAGTAATATTTGGTATAATAATACAAAAATTAAAATAATGTATTTAAACAATATTAGATAAACTACAATTGATGTAAATAATAATATTTTATTAGATGAATTGTTTATCTTTAAATGACTTTTGTATGCTTGAAAATAACTTTGACTTAAGTATTGTATGATTTTTTTTTATTTTTTCTTACCAAGAGTTTTTGTTGTAGTTGGTGTAGGAGAGGTAGGATTTTCAGGATAACATCCAATATCAGCTACATCGCTACAACAATCTCCTACATTGTGACAGTCTTTATCACAATAGCATCCATTAATCGAACAAGGTGGTGACAAGGACCATTCACAACATCCAGAATAGTTGAGATTAAGTGCTAAACATGAGCCTATATATATATATATATATTCATCAACAAATGGCTTCATCTCATTTATAGTATTAAATATACCTGATGAAACAGTTGGTGTAGGTGTAACTATGCTGTCACTTAAAGATGGATTAATGATGGATAATGTATCAGTGAAAGTAGGTGTAGGAAAGGAAAGATGACAACTAATATCAGTTATATCACTACAACAATCTCTTAACTTGTGACAGCGTTCATCACAAAAGCATCCATTAATCGAACAAGGTGGTGACAAGGACCATTCACAACATCCAGAATAGCTGAGATTAAGTGCTAAACATGAACCTATATTCATTTATAAATGGTTACATCTTATTAATTGTATTAACTTACCTGGAGGAACAGTTGGCGTAGGTGTAACTATACTGCCATATAGAGATTGAGTAAAAGTGGATGATATGTTTGCTGGAAAAGTTGTACTACTAGTCAGAGATGTTAGAGTCTCAACACTTTCTATACAAAAAATAGCAACAAAATTGGAAATAATTATTTCATTATGTATAGACTAAGAAGTAACCAATGCTTTAAAAATTTTAAAATAATGTGTTTTGAAAGAAAACTTCAACTAATGAAGTATTGATTATGTTTAAATCAAAATAGTATATGCTATTTATTTAAGAATCACGACTTTGGTAGTTATCATAATCATTTAAGTTTGAATAAAATACAACATTATTGAGATTTAAATTTAGGTGAAATATAGTATTATTTTCTTTGTTTAAATGCACACAAATCCATGCAACAAGTTTAAATATAGCATTTTAGATATAGTCAGGTTTTTGCACTGACAATGTAATGATTGTTCACTATTAATGGCAGAATTTGAGCCAGATTCCAATCCTGTAGAAAATGGTACATTTATTTTAAAAAAATCATATCATAAATTAATATTATGATTATGAGAGTAGCTTATTAATTAGTTCACTGTTATCAGTTTTCATTGGATGTTCGCATAACTGATTTAAACTACAATGGTGAATATTGTGGTAGATCTGATGGAGGAAAACGTCTTGTCTTCATACATTAGAACTATCCAACAAATTTCTCCTGAAATGTTGTGTTCATCAGATTTGTATGGTTTATATTATGGTTTATTTCATATTGCTATATGCAATGTTAGATAAACTACAAATGATGTAAATAATGATAAGTATATTACCTGATAAATGGTTTAATCTTTTTATTGACTTACATTTGATCAAAAATAACTTTGACTAATGTATTCTATGAACTCCTGTTTTTCTTACCAAGCATATTAGTTGGAGTACGTGTAGGAGAGGAACGATTTACAGGACGACAACTAATTTCAGCTATATCACTACAACAATCTTCTAAATTGTGACAGTCTTTATCACAATAGCATCCATTAATCGAACAAGGTGGTGACAAGGACCATTCACAACATCCAGAATAATTGAGATTAAGTGCTAAACATGAACCTATATATATATATATATATATTATATTCATCGATAAATGGCTTCATCTCATTTATAGTATTTAATATACCTGATGGAACAGTTGGTGTAGGTGTAACTATACTGTCTCTTAGAGATGGATTAAAAGTAAATGATGTGCTTGCTGAAAACGTTGTCCTACTAGTTAGAGATGACAGAGTTTTAACACTTGTATCTACATAAAAAATAGTAATACAATAACGAACAGTTATTTTTTATGAAGACAAAGAGGTAATCAATGCTTAAAACAAATTTGATCATAACAAATTTTTGGAACTTTTCATAATCACTAAAGTTTAAATGGAATACAATATTTATTGACAATTAAATTTGGGTGGGATAGAACATTTCTTTCAATTAAATACACAAAAATCCATGCAATAAGTTTTAAAATATAACATTTAGATATATCCAGATTTTTGCATTGACAATGTTATGATCATTCACCATTTATGCCAGACCCTTAGCCAAATCCTGATTCTGCACGGCACATTAAAATAAAAAAAATGATCATGAAAATTTCAAAAGCACCTGAAGAAGATTTACATTTCTTAAATTGCTAAATGAAACTGTTTGCAGATCTATGATGGATCTTAATTTGAAATGGTTGAACTTTCTATGTCTTGCCTTTTTGGTAATCTAAGAATATCTTAAGGATGTATCAGGCTATTCAGAAACAATGTCACAAAAGAAGTTTGATTAGGTGAAGAAGAAACAGGATGACAACCAACATTAACTATATCATTATAACAATCATTCAAATTGTTACAATATTGTCAACAATAGAAGCAATTATTGTCGCATTTTGGTGACAATAACATTGCATCGTTACAATCATGATACACAAATTCCAAGACATAAAACTTGGATATAACAATTTGTCTTATAACCTTCCAAGAGTAAAAGTTGAATTACACATATAGTTACTACTTATATCAGTAATGTAAATTGGTATGAGTTTGACACGCACAATCTCACAAATGAAAAAGAACTAAAAGAATGCTTTATTAACATCATGTGAAATTGAAATGAATGCATATAAACTGATATATGTGATAATAGATGAACTATAAATCATGTAAATTTTGATATATTATTTGATGAATTGTTAATCTTTGTTTTCATTATATTTCTTAAAAATTACATTGATTTGTATTGTATGAGCTTGTGATTTTTCTTACCATGTGTATCAGTTAGAGTATGTGTAGGAGAGGTAAGAGAGGTAGTAGAAGCAGGAAAACAAAACATATCAGTTATATCATTGCAACAATCATTGTAAGAATAACAGACTTGATCACAAAAGCATCCATTAATTGAACAATTTGTTGACAAAGACAATACACAACATCCTGAATAGCTGAGATTAAGTGCTAGACATCCTATATTTATTCACATATAAATGACTATATCCAATAATGTTTGACTTACCTTGAAAAACAGCTAGTGTAGGCGTAACTAGATCAACAATAATAGATGAAGAAAAGGTTGTTGAGACACTTGTTAAAAAAGTTGTACTAGTTAAAGGGTGTAAAGTTTCAATGCTAGAATCTATATAATAGAATTAGCAATAATTATTTTAATATGTAGAATAAGTAATAAACAATGCTTAAAAATACACAAATTTGAGATGACATGTAATGAAAAGACTATTACAAATACTCGAGCATAAGATCACAGTAGATTTTTTCTTGTATTAAAAAATGCATATTTATTAAAAAGACAATAGTAGTTTTATCTTATGTAATAGTAATCTGAGATAATTTGGTATTAGTATACTTTGTGACTAAAAATTAAAATAAATTAAAAGCACACAAATATAACATTTTAAGTATAATTAGGTTATTGTATTCACTGAAAGTTTTTAATTACTTACCATTAATGTCAGACCCTGAGCCAGATCCTAACCTAAAACCTGAGCCAGATACTGATTTTGTAAAAAGTGATTCATAGAAATGAAAAAAAATGACAATGGATGAATTTCCTAAGCATCCACAATAACTTCTTTATTAAATTGTTAAATGTGACAAAAAACCAGTTATCAATAAGACTGTTACAATCAAAAAATTAAACTTGTAAATGAACATTTGTCTTACTGCTCCAGAGAATAAAAGTTTAATTTCATACATATATACTACTTTTATCAGTAATGTTAATTCGATTGGATTATCCAATCTCACAAATGAAAGCAAAGTAAGGGAATTATATTATTAGTATGTTATGAGAATTAGAATGAATGTATATAAACTGCTTTATGCAATATTATATATACTACAAATGATGTAAATAATGATATTATATTTGATGAGTTTGTTTAGTCATTTGATTGACCTTTAATTTGCTTGAAAATAATTTTTACTAATATATTTTATAAACATCTGATTTTGTCTTACCAAGTGAATTACTTGGAGTAGGTGTAGGAAAGGAAAGACTTACAGGATGACAATCAATATCAGCTATATCACTACAACAATCTTCGCTGTTGTAACAGAGTTGATCACAATAACATCCATTATTTGAACAAGGTGCTGATAAGGAAAACACACAGCATCCAGAATAACTGAGATTAAGTGCTGCACATGAGCCTATATTCACTTATAAATGGCTACATCTTATTAGTAGTATTTAGTATACCTTGTGAAACAGTTGGTGTAGGTGTAACTATACTGTCACTTAGAGATGGAATAAAAATAGATGACATGGTTGCTGGAAAGGTTGTACTACTAGTTATAGATAAAGGAGTTTCAAAGCTTGTTTCTATATAAAAAATAGTAAAACAACTTGGATAATTCATTAATTTTGTAGATTAAGAAGTAACCAGCACTTAAAAATTTTTAAGATAATTGCCAATAGAAAATTGTTCCAGATTTGTGTTGGGATATAACATTATTACATATTACATGCTTATTAGTAAAAAAAATAAGATATTATTCCTTGTCGATGGTGATGATATATCAAATTCTTAATTATATGATCATGAGAGTAGCCCATTAATTAGTTCATAGTTATTAGTTTACATTGCATGTTTGCATAATTGATTATACTATGACAGTGAATATTGTATTGTTCCTAGTAGATCTGATAGAGAGAAGGACCTTTCCTTCCATGCATTACCACAACCAATAAATTTTCTCCTAAAATGTTGTGTCCATTAGATTGGTAGGAAAAATCATCCCATTCAGAAACTAAAAGAGTGTACATTAGCCATTGCATAGACTCTTACTTTCATACACTACAATCTAATAACTTACAACAGAATATTTACCACATTTACTTACATATGTATCTATTCCAATGAATAGTTTGACATCTTTGACAAATGTATTGTATGAATTTCTGATTTTGTCTAATGTTTAACTTACCAGTTGGTGTAGGTGTAAGCATACTGTCACTTAAAAATGGAGTAAAAGTTGATGATGTGATTACTGGAAGTGTTGTACTGCTAGTTAGAGATAAAGAAGTTTCAAAGCTTGTCTCTATATAAAAAATTGTAATACAATTTGGAATAATTATTTGATTTAGTAGATTATTGATGATTATAAAAATCATTTAAGTTTGGATGAGATATAATATTATTGGAATATAATCTTGGGTTGGGATATAACATCGTTTTCTTTCACATGCTTATAAGTAAAAAAGTACTAATATTAATTTTTTATTATTCTTAGTAAGTAATGATGATTTATCAAATTGTTAATAATTATGTATGATCACAATTGTTGCTCATTAATTTGTTATCAGTTGCATGCTTGCATAATTGCTTAAGCTACAACATTGAATATTGTCTTGTTCCTTGTAGATATGATAGAGCGAAGGACCTTTCCATCCATGCATTACTATTATACAATTAATTTTCTTTTGAAACATCAGTCCAACATAAATTAAGGAAACGTCTTTCCATTAACAAAATTGGGAGAGTTTACATTAGACTTTTTTAGACTCTTACTTTCAAGTTTCAAGTAAGTCCATACAATTGGATTCTCTAAGCAAGTTAGACCATGGCTACTGTGTTTATTCCATTTAAATACCTTTAAATTATAAGTCAATGATCATCTCAGCTCTATATGCCTTAAAACTCTCAAGTGTATTAATACTCATAAACACTCCTATCCACACAAGTCATATTATTAATTACTTATAATTACTTTTTTGCTTTAGCCAGTAAAGAAAAAGGTGACAGCAATTGAAAAAGGTTTACTACTTGCTACAGGGATTGTGGTGTTTATATCTAAATTATGTGGGAAATAGGCTGATAAGAACTATCACATAAGTAACTATATATACATTTACTACTACATTTCACAAGAGAGAAATCTATATATTATTACAGCATTATAATATAATTCTGTATTAATGCAAATATTTCTTTTTATATATCTATGATAGTTTATTGTTTTTAGTTACAAATTTTGTCTTACCCGGCATATCAGTTGGAGTTGTTGCTGAAGAGGAAGGAGGAGCAGGATGACAACCTATATCAGCTACATCACTACAACAGTCTCCGTAAATGTGACAGATCTGATCACAATAGCATCCATTATTATAACAAGATGGTGACAGATAAGACACACAACATCCAAAGTAGTTAAGTTTTAGTCCCAAACATGAGCCTACATTAATCCATGAACAATGTCATTTTATTTTGGCATTTCTTACTTACTATGAGTAAGAATTGGTGTAGGTGAAACTATAGTACCACTTAAGAGTGAAGTGGCAACAGATGAAAAAATGGCTATAAAAGATGAAGTACAAGAGTTCCTTATAATTAATTCATAGTTATGACTCTACATTGTATGTTTGCATAATTAATTATACTACAATGGTAACATTGTGTCATTCCTGGTAGATCTGGTAAAGAGAAGGATCTTTCTTACTATGCATTACCACTATCCAACAAAAACTTTACCTTAAAAGTTGGATCTATCAGATGGTTAGGACAAATCTTCTCATTAATAAAACTGGGAGAGTGTGCATTCAATAGTTTGTAGACAATTAGTTTTGTACACTATGACCAGATGAGTTTGCAATAGAATTGTTACTAAATTTACTTATATGTGAATCTATTCCAATGAATAGATTCACATGTGGGCAAAAAAACCACTAGTTACAAACACATAATCATTTGAGAATGACACTAGGTGAGAAGAAATCTGTTTAAAAAAAGATATTGAAGTAAATAAACATGAAACAGATGATGCTGTAGATATGTTTAAAAAAGAGTAACTAAATTGCAATAAGAGATAACTAAGCTTCAATAGTTAATAATGTTGGATGATTTAAGACTCATTTAGAGTACAGAGATTCACCAAAAATCCTGTGCAAAATCAACCAAAGAAGACCTTACTGTCTATCTGCTATGAATAAGGTCTTTTAACTTTTGTTTATCTACAAGTTAGATTAGTGGAAGAAGTCATTTGCTTCTAGGTTTGATATATCACACATAGTCAATAGATTCTAGAATAATAACCACATGGATCAACTTCATGCTTCTCCAATTCAAACATATAAAGACTTGGCCCCTAGTAGCTTCTTCATTAACATACACTAGTTAATACCCAGCAATATCATACCACGAGAGTTGATAGATGCTATAGAACTTTATATTCAACATTCATGTCTACCAGAGCTACAACCACATGAGATCTTAAACAGCGGCTCATTTGACAATTTATGCTAGCGACAACTGCAGTAGATATAGTGCATTTAATGCAGTAACTGTGGTTATGTGCAACTTGTCTACAGATACAATTAATAATAACACTGAGAACCAAATGGTCTATTTACTACATCTAAATTCTTCTGGTCAATTAAATTGCAAAAAATATGTGTTTTAATACTTTAATATTTGCATATCCTCAACAGGTTTTAACATTTTTTTTCAGTTCTCAGTTTTGAACTTTATAGCTTATCAGTAGAACAATATAAATCATGAAGTTGATAATCAAGTGGGCAATATTGCTAAAATATCAACCTGAGTCAAAACCAAGGGTTTCAATCAAGGTTTTAGGCTTGATATTACTGTAATACACCTCAAAGTAATGGTCTATATATAATCAATATATATTCCATTACAACTACAATGAGGTCATATATGACACCATTATAGCTGCATGTAAAATATTTTTATTGCAGTATTAATGTGAAGAAATAACTTAGAAGATAATTTTAGTGTTAAGAATGTTGTAAATTGACTGTTTCTGACAGCAATATCACAAAAATTGTAATACTTCAATATTTTGTGCAATACCATAAATATAGGTGAAATTAAAGGGCTATTAAAAACAATTAAATCCATAATCTAAATCTTCAAAAAATGATGGCAGAGTGTATAAGATGTGTGGTAACATTGTTAAAGAGTAAACTGCACCTAGCAATGTTTTATATATAAACTATTAATGAGATATATGTGTGGTTGTGCATAATACCATCTATATGCTATTGAAACAAGATAAGTCAAAGCTAGCTTCCTTAGCTTTGACGAACACGTTAGTTGATGATCCTATATATGATATATATATTGATGTTTTCTGCTAATGTTAAAAACATGTCACCAATAACATTATCACTAACCATTTATTCCAGACCCTAAGCCAGACCCAGATCTAAAATTTGAGCCAGATCCTGACTGTGATCCTGAGCCAAATCCAGATCCTGTATAAAATGGTGAATACACATTGAATAAAGAATTATATACCAAATGCTAGATGTGATAATATTTGTATTATGATAACTGCTGGTGTAGGAGTAATTATAGTATATAACTAAGTAATAACAGATTGTAAAATAGCTGTTTTGGAAGATACTGACTTCACAATGAAATACTGACTGTCTATAGAGGTATAAAGATTGTATTATTCATCAATATTAGCAACATGTTTTAGGTAGTGACTATTTGTATAGCACAGGTAATGCATACTTCAATGAAATGTTAATACTATACCAGTTTCTATCTCCTTAATAAAGGAAGGACATTGTTATCCTTTGATGTACATTAAGGGATTCATTATTATAATATTGAAGACAGTAATATTAAAGCAGTTTTGGGTTGATTATAAAATAGAATTATAAGTGTTTATATGAGTGTTTATATGATTTAAACACATTCAAGTTGTAAGACATTAATCATCTCAGCTCATTATCATAATACTGATATTGTTATAGGTTGATTATAATCATTGTGATAAGTAACATGGCTACAGTGCTTATTCAATTTAAATATCTTTAAGTTATAAGTCAATGATCACTTCAGTTTCCACCTTGGTAATTATATGGGTTACAAGTCAAGGTGTATAAATACGCAAGCACCCCTATCCCCATAAGTTATTAATTAGTTATAATTTTTTATTTTTTAGTCACTAAAGAAAAAGGTGACAGCAAATGAAAATTTGCTCCAAGACGTTTACTACTTGCTACAGGGATTGTGGTGTTGATATCTAAATTATGTCGGAAATAGGCTGATAAGAACTATCACATAAGTAACTATATATACATTTACTACTACATTTCACAAGAGAGAAATCTATATATTATTACAGCATTATAATATAATTCTGTATTAATGCAAATATTTCTTTTTATATATCTATGATAGTTTATTGTTTTTAGTTACAAATTTTGTCTTACCCAGCATGTCAGTTGGAGTTGTTGCTGAAGAGAAAGGAGGAGCAGGATGACAACCTATATCAGCTACATCACTACAACAGTCTCCGTAAATGTGACAGATCTGATCACAATAGCATCCATTATTATTACAAGATGGTGACAGATAAGACACACAACATCCAAAGTAGTTAAGATTTAGTCCCAAACATGAGCCTACATTTATCCATGAACAATGTCATTATCGTTATATTCTCACTTACCAGGAGTAAGAATTGGTGTAGGTGAAACTATAGTACTACCTAAAAATGAAGTGACAGCAGATGAAAAACTGGCTATGAAGGATGAGGTACTTGCTGGAGGAAGTGGACTATCAACTCGTGTGTCTAACATACAAAATTTGGTATAGTGAAATCTGTATAAGATGTCACATATAAACAATAAAAAATTGTTGTAAATTCTATTTTTTAAAGATTCAATGGTATTTGATTTTTCATGAACAATAAGAAATACACTTCTAAAGTAGCAAGTGTTATGTGCATGCATATAGACATTATTTTATTTCATATTTATTTCTTAAAAATAATTTTCTTAGAAATGACTTGGTTATTATAATAAGTAAATGCTGATCCTATACACTATGCATTTAGAATGTGCTTTTTGGAGCTGCAGTTATGTTTGCTAGAAGTGAAGCTATTTATTTGAACTAATATATTTTATAGAAGGACTTACTTAATGCAGTAGGTATTACCACAGTAGAAATACTGTCAATTGAGGAAGAAGTAACAGCTAGTGATGTACTTGTTGAAAATATTAGACTAGACATTGATGATTGAGACATTCCTTTATTTGTTTCTGTTGAGAAAACTTGATGAAAATTTTACTATCTTTCTGCAACATTTTCTACTTTGTTCTTCAATTACTTACATTATAATTACTATAAAAATTATATTATTTTATGTATACTTATGTTACCATTGTTCTTGCTTGCATCACTATTTAGCTAGTCAATAATTGAGATTACTTAATGATCTAGTTCATTCAATTTGTTTATCAGTCTTTTAGTCAAAGACTGTTTGATAATAAAGTAATAACATACAATTTATTTATAACTATTGATCAGAATTATTATTGATGCATGTCAGGCTTAATTTATGACATTTAAAATTTACTATTAAGAATACAACTGTCTGTCCTTATTGACAACAATTTTTATGATGATGCCAATAACATTTTAAAGATCAATTTAGTGGATTTGAAAATAGCATTTGTGAATAAGATGAAATTCGAATAAAGATTATAATATATACTTTACATTGTAGTTTTTTAAGATACAAGTATCTTGTTACACTGATGCACTCATACATATAGTTAACTTCAACGTTCTAACAAATAATTATTGAGAAGCTCTTCAAATGAAAGCACATCCCAATATTATTTATTACATTATTGAGCCCTAAAACAGTAATAAATTGAGGCATAGCTATACCATTTTTGTACTGTGATGACTAATACTTCAATTCTTTTCACAATCAAAATAACACAAAAGTTGCTATAAATAAAATAATGCACCAGACAAAAGTGGGCTAGCTTTCCATTAGAGAAGACTTTGCTAAAGAACTATAGAATTATCACTCTTTATATCAGTACTGGTTCATAATCATATCAGTCATACTGAACTTGTGAATAATATCATAAAACATAATAGGATAATATTTTCATGTTATTCAATTTTACCTTCATTTAGATTGTAAACCACATTTGACCATACAGATGATGGATAATTGACACAGTCTATATCTGTAACTCTTGATGTTTTAGAGAATAGATGGTTTGCAAAATTTTCATATCCAGCACTATAGCCAATTGCTGCAATGTTTCTAGTCCATTGTAGAAAATCACATTTATAAGTAAATATAGCATAAGAACTTGACCCTTGAGATGCAACCACAACCTGAAAAGTGTTACTCTAAAATAAAGGAATAGCAAGTATGTTTTTAAAAAAAACGTTTAGATTCATTCACCTGAACACAATTGATGTTTCCATATGGACAGACATTTACCCATTTTGCTACCATAACCCAATCCAATTCTAAATTAACATTTTCATTAAGTTTCAAGAATGTCTCCACTTCATTGATGACATTTAATGTAGTAATAATTCCATACTCAACTATTCCTGTATTTGTCAACACTATATCATCCCAAAATGGAGCAATCACAATTGCAGATGAGAGTGGAAACAATAATGGTAAATATGCTGTAAATGACCTTCCCAAACTAAGAAACCCATTTGAGTTTATCTAAATGAAAATAAAAGCTAATATAATAAATACTGTATAAGATAGTGACTAATTCTCACATGCAAACTATGGAAAGTGTAGGCTCCTACATAAAAGGTAGAAGGAAGTTCGACTGCTATAGTACCATCATCAACATTACTGAATATGTTAGTTTGTAAACCAAGATCAAGGAAAGTCAAATATTTGGACCCTAATCCAGATCCTGTTAAAATTAAGAAATAATTGCCATAAGTAGTGATGTTTAAATAATAAACAGTCAAAAACATCAAAAAAACTTGTGTTTAGTGATAATAATCTTTTATGACTAATTAAAAACATATAATGTTATGTCACATATTTATTGTGTTTGTATAGTTACTCCATGTCATATGATAAATTGCACAGCTAATATATTATTAACATAATAATAAAAAAACTATGCATATAAAACTTTCTATACAAAATCTTAAAAGTTGTATGTATAATTTGAATGCAGTTAGTTATCATTAAATTTATTCTAGCCAGCAAATGCTACATGAATTTTTTGTTATGCCAACATCTCACAGTTGGTACTAAACCCTAGCATGTATGCCACAGAAATATCATAGTTGAGGCAAGATCTGAATGACTAAGCTCCATTAAGTATGCTATGAACTCTATCCAACATCTTTATGGATGGCTTTTGAGACAGAATGCAAGAACAAATAACTAAACTGAGAGACATCATACTAATTGAAAAAATGTTAAGCAAGGAACACCCATCTTCAAGAAAGAGGATATAGCAATAATTTCAGACAAAATGAAACAATAAAATAACTCAAAGATTAATAGAATTAAATTACTTGTGAAAAAATGGTTAGGGAATGTTGGACAAGCTACTTAGAATAACTAATTATTCTCATATCTATTATATAAAATATTTACCAATAATTTACTATCTATTTACTTTATTAGTTGACACTAAATCCTATCTTTTAGATGAAAATGAGAATAAACAATTAGTTTTCGTACATGAAATTTGTTAAGAATAATATTCTCACTTTAAGTGAAAATAAAGTATTGAACACATACAACATATTTTTTATCATCTAATCATACCATGACACATCTTGAAAGTAATTAATATACATAATTTTTTATACGTTTGAAATAACTGTGACTAATATAGCTCCAGACTTTATCTTACCAAGTGAATCAGTTGGAGGAGATACAGAATAACAACCAACATCAACTACATCATTACAACAGTCTCTAAAAGTGTGACAAGATTTATCACAGAAGCATCCATTATTGCTACAAGTTGTTGACAAAGAGATTAAACAACATCCAGAATAGCTGAGATTTAGTGCCAAACATGAACCTATTGTTAATAAATATAACAAAATTAATTTATTTGTATTGTGCACTTTTACCTTGAGTAAAAATAGGTGTTGGTATAACTGTAGTGCCATCAATAGACGAAGTGACAGTATATGAAAAACTTGCTGGAAAAATTGTGCTACTTGTAAATGAATATGGACTTTTCATTGTTGTGTCTATTAAAAAACATCAATATAAAATCCGATGATGATTAAGTTTTAATAATGTTGTTATTGCTATATAATAGTATTATATCTATATGTTTGCATTGAAATTTTATGAAGTGGCACATACAAGTATTAAATAAAGAATTTCAAATGAACTGAAATCCTTTTTAAGGTTCAATGATATTGACTTTTTATGAGGTAGTAATATAGGGATATCAACCGCACAGTAATTTTATAAGTAATACTAGTGAACACTATTACAATTAATTAATTGACTAATGTGCTTTCTTAAAAGAACTATTATTATCATTACAAATATTAATGTTATACACTTTGCACACATTTGCTATGCATGAACTAGTCACCTAAAATTTTGAATTTAATGACACAGACAAAAGTTAGGCCAAACTTCAATTAAAAAAGACTTTGCTAAAGGACTATAGAGTTATGACTGTTTATTTTAGATTAGTAGTTCACAATCATATCATTCAGATTGAACTTGTCAAAACTATAATAGCTTAGTAAGTTTACCTTCATTTAGATTGTAAACCACATTTGACCATACAGATGATGGATAATTGACGCAGTCAATGTCTGTAACTCTTGATGATCTGGAGAATGGATGGTTTGCAAAATCTTCATGTCCAGCACTATAGCCAATTGCTGCACTGTTTCTAGTCCATTGGAGAAAATCACATTTATAAGTAAATATAGCATAAGAACTTGACCCTTGAGATGCAATTGCAACCTGGAATGTATTACCCTATAATAAAAGATAAGTGAGTATATTTAAAAAATGTATAGAGTAATTCACCTGAACACAACTGATGTTTCCATATGGACAGACATTTACCCATTTTGCTACCATAACCCAATCCAATTCTAGGTCAACATTTTCATTTAGTTTCAAGAATGTCTCAACTTCATTGATGACATGTAATGTAGTGACAATTCCATACTCAACTATTCCTGTATTTGTTAACACAATATCATCCCAAAATGGTGCAATCACAATTGCAGATGAGAGTGGGAACAATGTTGGTAAATATCCTGTAAATGATGTTCCCAAACTAAGAAACCCATTTGAGTTTATCTAAATGAAAATAAAAGCTAATATAATAAATACTGTATAAGATAGTAACTTATTCTCACATGCAAACTATGGAAAGTGTAGGCTCCTACATAAAAGGTAGAAGGCAGTTCAACAGCTATAGTGCCATCATCAACATTACTGAATATGTTAGTTTGTAAACCAAGATCAAGGAAAGTCAAATATTTGGACCCCAATCCAGATCCTTTTGAAATTAAGAACAATGAGTAGTGATCATATAAATGATTGTGTTCAGTACTAATAATATTTTATGAGTAACATGATAATGTAAACTTTTGCAATGCAACATGTTTATTACATATAGTCTCTCCATGTCTAATATAATAGTAAAAAAACTAAATCTATCTCATATTTCAAAAAAATGCATATAAGACTTTCTATACAAAATCTTAAAATTTGTATGTATAATTTGAATGCAGTTAGTTATTATTAAATTTTGTCTAGCCAGCAAATGCTACATGAATTTCTTGGTTATGCCAACATCTCACATTTGATACTAAACCCTAACATGTATGCCACAGAAATATCATTGTTGAGGCAAGATTTGAATGACTAAGCTCTATAGAGTATGCTATGAAATCTATCCAACATCTTTATGGAATGTTTTTGAGACATAATGCAGAATAAATAACTAAACTGAGAGATGTCATACTAATTGAAAATGTGTTAAGCAAGGAACATCCATCTTAAAAAAAGAAAACGTAGCAGAAATTTCAAACAAAATAAGATGACAAAATCACTCAAACAAAGATTAATGGAATTAAATTACTCATAAAGAATATATTCAGGGAATGTTGTACAAGTAAACAATCTCTTTAGAATAAATAGTTAGTTCTCATATCTATTATGTAAAATATTTACTAATTATTTACTATCTATTTACTTTATTTAGTTGGTACTAAATCCTATCTCTTAGACAAAAATGAGAATAACCCATCAACTTTGGTACATAAATTTGTAACAATATATATATATATTCTCACTATAAGTGAAAAATAAAATATTGAACACGCATACCATATTTTAATGATAGGATTTAATATGCTTAATTGTTTTACAAATTTTAAATAACTGTGACTAATGTAGCTCCTGAATTTAGCTTACCAAGTGTATCAGTTGGAAGAGATACAGGATAACAACCGATATCAGCTACATCATTACAACAATCTCTAAAAATGTGACAAGATTTATCACAGTAGCATCCATTATTGCTACACGTTGTTGACAGAGAGAATATACAACACCCAGAATAGCTGAGATTTAGTGCTAAACACGATCCTAAAATTAATACATATAAGAAATTTATTTATTTTTGTTGCTCAATTACCTTGAGTAACAATAGGTGTTGGTGTAACTGTAATGCCATCTATAGACGAAGTGACAGTATATGAAAATCTTGCTGGAAACGTTGTACTACTTTCAAAGGAATAAGGACTTACCATTGTTGTATATTTTAAAAATATTGATATAAAATTCAATGCTGGTTTAAGTTTGTAATATTTTGTTATTGTAGTTTGTAAAAATGTACACTGTCGTATATAATAGTCACCTATTTTTTTAATTTTAATTGGATTTATCTAAGATAGTAGTTTAGTTATACAATTGGCAATAACAATATGAAACTAGTTAAAAATAATCAATTTCATTTTACCTAGAGTAATAGTTTCAGAAGGTTTGACAATAGTAGACAAAGTGCCAATTGAGGAAGGAGTGACAGCAAGTGATGTACTTGCTGAGAACAGCAGAGTACTTATTGATGGTTGAGGAGTTCCATTATTTGTTCCTGGAGAAAAAATCATTGTAAGTAAAAACATTCTGTTGTACTTCTTTGCACATAGCTATTGCTACATAAGCTAGTCATCATTGAGAAATTACAAAATTAAAGTCTTCAGTTAGTCAGTAATAATATTTAATCAACAGTCAATTTGTCTAAATCTTAAGGCACTTTCATATACATGTGTACAACAGGTTTGTGAGAAGTGCAGTTATTTATTCAAAGGTATTTAGCAATATTAATATTATAGTATATGCAAGTCAAGCTTCATTGCATATATTCTGAATCCATTTACTTTACAAGTGTTAGGCTATCAGTCCCTTATTGTGCAACAATTGTTATAATGAACCAATGTTTATTAAACAGTTAGTAAAATAATGTTAAAATAGTGTTAGTCATATAAGAAAAAGGTTCAATTTAAAAGGCCAAATTTGATAACATTGGTCTGTAGCATCTTCATTTAATCACAAATTAAAAGATGAGAAAAGTAGTTTTTATCCAATGCTCATTGAACATTTTTAGTGATGTTAAAATAGTATTAGTTAATGTTATTTAACAAAGAAAACATTTGGAATTTAAAAAGTCAAAATTCTATATCATAAGTTTGTAGTTTCTTCATTTAATCACAAGCAAATGTTGGAAAAAGTAGCTTTAGCATTTTTATTCAGTCAAAAATTAATAGTTCACTTTAAACTAATTTCTTAGCTTTTAGAAATATACCTTCATTTAGATTGTAAACCACATTTGACCACATAGATGATGGATAATTGAGACAATCGATGTTTGTAACTCTTGATGTTCTAGAAGAAGGATGATTTGCGAAATAGTTTTGTCCAGCACTATAGCCAACTGATGCACCATTCCTAGTCCACTGCAACAGATCACATTTATATGTAAACACAGCATAAGATATTGACCCTTGAGATGCAACTATAACCTGGAATGTATTGCTCTGTAATAAAGATATATATAGTTATAATCTTGTAAATATAAAAAACAATTCACTTGAGAACAATTGATGTTCAGAAACGAACAGACATTCACCCACTTTGCTACAAAGAACCAGTCTAATTCTAAGTCCACATTCTGGTTTTGTTTCAAGAATCCTTCCACTTCGTAGATGACACTTGGTGTACTTGCTAAAGTGACAATGGCATATTTTACTATTCCTGTATTTGTCAAACGGATATCATCCCAAAACGGAGCTATCACTACTGCTGATGAGAGTGGAAATGATGTTGAGGAATAGCTTGAGAACGGATTTCCAAAACTAATAAGACCATTTGAACTTATCTATTTAAAAAGTAAAATATGATACAACAAATTGCAAAAAGTAAATCTTACATATAGAGTGTGGAAAAATCGTCTTCCAATATTCAATGCAGATGGAAGTTCAACTGCTATAGTACCATCATCAACATTTCTAAATATGTTAGCTTGTAATCCAACATCTAGGAAAGTCAAATAGTTAAAACCTATTCCTGATCCTGATTCAAGTCCTGATCCAGATTTTATATCTTTAAACCTTGATTCTATTTAAAATAAGAAATACATCCTAATCAGTTATGTGAGAATAATAAAATCAGTTACAAGTACTAAATTGTATTTAATGTTAAATAATACTGTGTGGCTATCATAACTTGAAGTGTGAAATATCTATTGTTTTTCATGTCATGTGACAAATTGTCCATTTTAACTGGCAAGCATCCAAGACAATAATAGTAACCAAAACAATTGCTTCTATAAACTTGGCTACCTACACAAAATTGAAATTAGCTATTTGTGCAAATCAGTTGTATTAGAAAATTAATCTTGTATCAAATAATGTAATAATTATAAGTTTATCAAATTTACTGTAATGATATTGTAAAATGTATGAGTTTGACTGGTTTGGATAACTTAAATCTATAATAACAAGGAAAGAAATTAGTGGTAGCTTGGGGGAATTTCAAAGTAATTATATATTAGAATTGAACTGTTGTTTGACTACTTAAGTGGAAGGTTAGTATTATTTTCTCATGTGAATGTTTTCAATTATGATTTTTAGTAAGATATTCTGTTATTTGTGAAAATGTGCTTCTTTGAATAAAATTTACTTAAAAATTCAGGCACTGCTAAGACAACAACTACCTAGATTCCTACACTAAATGCAGAACATAAACAACTAGTAACCACATGAATTCATGAATTTATGGAAAGGAGTCTGAGGGTATAGTGCTATTCATAATTAATTATTCAACTTCAAATGTGGTCTTGAGCGATTGTCATATACAACTTTAGAAAACGAACAACTAAATTAAACCAAAATATTTGTTTGTTGGCACATACGTCACTATGAAATTATTATACATCAACCTATGAATTTGATTATACTTCATTCTATGAATTTGATTATCACTCTTCTGTTTGTTGATCACAACTTACTTGTAATGTGTAAAAGACAGTTGAAAGTGGTGTCGTGTAAACTATAGAGTAAATTTCTATAGTTTAGTAAATTTTTTAAACAGTCTTCCAGTAGCTTCTGTTTAATTTGAAATGGAGTTAGTAATGGTCGTTCCTGTAAGTATAGTGCTATTGCACCACTAACTAAAGGAGTAGCCATAGATGTCCCAGATAGTGTCCTTGTACATGTACATCCATTACACTCATAATTAGCTCCTGTCACATTAGAACCAGGAGCAAAAATATCAACACAAGGACCACCATTTGTGTAGTAGTACACATCATCTCTTGGAGCAGACCCAGCAACAGTAATAACTCCAACTGCACTAGCAGGACTATAATAACAAGCGCTACGTCGGTCATTGCCAGCAGCTGCAACTATTGGTATTCCTCTATTAACAATATTGCTTGAGACAGTGTCCATTGCAGCAGAGAATGGACCATGTAATGACATAGAGATGACAGCTGGATGGCGAGGGTTATTACTAGTAATATTTGCTGCAGCAGAATTTAATCCATCTATTAGTAAGCTCATAGGTGATGAACCACTACATCCTAACACACGAACACTATAACAGTTAGCCTTCTTTGCAACTCCATAATATTTTCCACAAGCAAGGCTTGCTACAAGAGTTCCATGTCCATGACAATCTTGACCTTTTTGGTTAGTTCCATAGTAGTTGTCAGCTGGGTCATATCCACTATATATGGCTCTATCACCATCAAATTCACAGTGGTTATAATTAATACCTATATATATATATATATACATATATATATATATATAAATATCCATGTAGAATTAACATAAACAGCAGATATTCATAGTATGCTTCTTTACCTGTATCTAAGATGTAGATGTCAACACCTTCTCCATCTCCTCCAGGTTCAAATATACCATCTAATACTGGACTGGCTTGGTCAATACGATCCAGTGCCCATGAAAGTGAAGCTTCAGCAAAAGTCTCTTCTTCAACAAACTCAACATTGTCAAGATCTTTTATCTGAAGTACAATTTTATAATTAATAATTAATTTCATGATTCAAAGACCTGTATGCATATAACACAAAATTTGTAAAAATATATTGACCAATTTTTATTTGTACATTACATACAAACCGTTGTCATGAGATTTATACTAATGTGCCATTATTACTCTATTAAGTAGCATGTGCCCATTGAATCTCAAGTTGACTGGTAAACCACAGATATGAACCAATTAACAATGACATGCAAAACTGATAAAGTCTCACAAGAATCTAATAAACCTCACTTTTTTAAAGAAGGAACTAGCAATTTAAGCTCTCAGGCTCTGAATTTCATAATTGTTAATAACAGATACGTGGTATATTTGTTATCAAAACCACCCAATGTGAGAATTGTAAAAGAATCATCTTAAAACATACAACATTCATGTAATATCCTTTACAAATTTACTGGTTGGCAGGTTCACATATAGAATGTACACCTTATAACAAGTATAACATACACACATACTCAAACACAAATCTATACATACACAGATACAACAAACATTTTAAATGAACCTTATGGGCTTCATCTATTGACAGTCTTGCAACAACCATTTTAACAAATGGACCCTCCATTTTGCGGATTTTGGAGCTCAATGACACAGTTTGAACTTTTTCGGCATTGGCTTCAAATCTCTCATGACTGGTTTCTGGTGTCATTATAACCATATACTGTTTGGTTGTCTCTATTCCAGGAGCAGCATGAATAACTCGACGTGTCTGCACTGCAGTTGCAAGAAGAACTAAAATCAGAACTTGGTTATGCCTTGTATAAAATTGCATATTAAGCATCATGATACACTGTGTTAGTTTGGCTAATCACTTGCTTTATATGTGTCACGCGTATTATACATACAAACACAGTATATACATACACATCGCCGACCATTTTTAATTGTCAATTGATGTTTGCAACAATTGAGCCGCATATCGTAACAGCCGACTGCGGCAACCAATGAATTTTATTAACTCTAGCAGCTATGAATTTGACTGATTAGTGTAGCTAAAACATATGTCTGATTATTATTTTAGTAATAGTAATTGTTAAGAACATCTGTTCGTATAATTAAAAGAGTAATTTTGAATTGCCACGTGACAATCGGCTGACTTCGCAAGTGAAAAGTGTTATTCATTAAATCATCGAAGGTGTGGAATTTCAAGTATGACGAACTATGCTATTAAAAATGTATGAAGTTTTATAGTTTGCTACTTTCTCGTAGCACTAGAGAGCCAAATTTTATATATAAAATACATGTTTGCAAACTGAATCAATTGGTGCAAATTCCGTGTAGATAGCACGTAAAACGGCAAAGCTATTTACATGTCTGGGTGCCTCAACTCATATACTACAGTGATATATATAGTGTATTGTACGTGTATGGTTAAATTGAGATATAATTAGCAATCTTCGGCTTTGTGGGCCAGAAAATTTTATCAAATCCAACTCTTCCTGTCAACAGCGTTTTCGTTATCATGCTTCTCTGACTAAATTATCATATTATTAGCTTTTATAGTCTTCCATATTGCTAATTGTCCAATTTCTGTTGCTCTAGTCAGTGTTTTATTATGTAGTCAGTATCTTCAGACAACACTGGTGTAGATATAGGACAGTTTCTTTTAATTCTATGTCATACTTATATGCATATACTATACACACACACACATATATATATATAAGTATTAAATATTTTCTGTCAGTATTTGTTATTTATTCAAAACATTTTTAGTTAAAACATGTTTCGATTTAAATTATGTTGTCAGTACAGCTTAGTCAACTGATTATTACTGTCTAATATGTGACACCGTTAAGTAACAGAGAGAGGTATCCAACTTCTTATGACACTCTTATATTACAGTTACAACATCATCCTTAACTTCAAATTTCATTCTGTTGAGTAGTGAGCATACTCTTAAAGAAAATAAAAAGCTTCTGATGGAGGTCTTAACAAATATTCACAAAGTCAGTAAGTAAAACCTATTGTTATGACTATTGTTAATGATATGCCATTAAAGAATGTAGTTTTGTTAATGATTGGTTCTTCAGCTAAAGTAACAAAGAGCTTATTTATGCATAACCTGTTTAATAATAATTATCATAGTTAGACTGAAATCAACAAAATTTTAGGATAGTCAAAATCTAACTTTATCTTAGACACACGAAGTTTGTTATGTACTGATGCTGTAGCCAACAGTCATGAGGTTTTTTATACATTGATCCAAATTTGCTGTAGCTTAGTTTTAGATAATTCACAGTTATATGCTAATTTACATGTCATTCTGAGCAGACTATTACCACTGAGTCTTAATTATAAGATTGATGCTGTTTTTATCGCCAAGCTATATTAAATAATACTGTAGGTTGGAATGTATTTCTGTCCAATAAAGATATTTATTTGTTTATAAATAATTATACTTTACATTTTAAAGATTCAGTTAGGTCAAAAAATTAATGCAATTAATTCAAATTTTGTTGAATAATAATTTTTTTGCATTATAGGAGAATATTTCATCTAAAACTATTACTAATGTTAGTAACAACGTAATTTAAATAAATGCAATAATAGCAAAAAGTTACTACTTAAGTTCAAAATGCAGTTTTACAAATGCTAGCTATCATTGTTCGTTGGTGTATCAATTAGAAATGAGACTCTTCTTTATCTTCAAAATGGTTCTCAATACGTGGGTGCATCTCAACTTGATCTAGAAGAATAAAATAAATGAAAGAGTAAAGTAACAATTACATGTTTAACATTATGAAAATCCTCACTTTTCATACAACATTAGCGTAACATCATTTAAGTTATTAATCTAAGATTGTCATATATACAAAACTGAACAAAACATTTTTTTGCAAGCTTATTAAAAAATGTTTTCACATATGACAGTGTTGTAAGCAAAAACACATATTTAAAAATTATTAAAAAATTGATAAATTAATTACCTTTTTGATTTGAAGTATTTGCTTCATAGTAAATATTTTGTATAGTAAAGTCATCTGTTCTGACACCACCATCCTTAGCAAATGAATGCTTCTCTGTCTCTGTAAAATGTTTACTAAAAATGTAAAATATTAGAAATAATATGAGTCAGATGATAATGCCACAAATTTTGATTTTAATTAAAGTTATTGATATGGGAGAAATTTGTTATAGCAAGCTATGATTGCTTTTTAAAATTTTTGTGATGATATCATTGCTTGGTCAAACTCAAATACATAATTTCTCACAGCCTTAATATCAAAATTACATCAAAACAAGTATACAAAAGCAAAAATATACTGTAGCATATGAACTACTTACTACAAAATAAAGACCAGTGTAAAAATGAACAGAGCAATCAGGAGAGCGCCAACAAATGAACCAACAATAATTCCAGCAATAGCACCTTGTGAAAGGTCCTTGTCAGTTGAAGTAGGCAATGAGGTTGAAGATATGTATGCAATGCTTGTAGTACTAAGTGTGTTCATAGAGTTTGACGAAATAGATGAAGATCCTATGTTGTCTATTTTATAGCATACATGTATACATTATACATCATATAAAAACTCACATACCTACTACACACTTAGTTCTTTGAAGTCCTGATCCTTCAGGACATGAACATTTAAATCCACCAGGCATATTCTGGCATATCTGGTTGCCGGGACAAACTGACTCTTCATTCATAAATGCTTCAAAACACTCGTCAATGTCTATAGATATAAATGTTATATTTCATTAGCTTGATATTCTAACAGTAATATGTACTAACCATTACAAGTAAATCCATCAACATCTAGAGTATAGCCATCATTACATTCACAAACAAAGCTACCATTGTTGTTAATGCAGTATTGCTCACAAGGATTGGTCGTTATATTACATTCATTGATATCTGATTAAAGAAGTAAAACAGTTATATAGTGTATCATGTATGTTATTGTGAAAGTTTTGAAATGGTTATCTTGTTTATTCATGAACAACATAGCCATAATAATGTATTTTTGGGTTAAGTGACGACTATCAAAGTATTGTTTCTTACCAGTACAATTTAATCCATTAGAATCCAAATCATAACCACTGTAACAACAACAAATCTCCATTGATGACCCAACATCCAATGCACAGAGTTGTTCACACCTGTTGTTATTTGGACACTTTCTTTCAGGATTAACTAGGAAAATTACATGGCAAAATTTAAAAGTTATGTGGCAAATTTAATTGTTATTGCAAAAATTTATTTATAAATTTGCCAAAATAGTAGTACTAGAAGACTGACTTATGGAAGTACTTAATTCATAAATCATAACAAAAATTAATACTAATTTATTGATAGCAAGTTAAGTTATTCTCTACTATACACTATAGAATCTTGTCTCACCTATACAACTTTGTGCATCATTTTGTAAAACAAATCCATTGTGACATGAACAATTGTATGAACCAAGAGTGTTTACACAAATTTGCTGACAGTCATAGAGAAATCTAGAGCACTCATCAATATCTGCATGTATATAACAATAAAACAATTTTGCAAATGCTTGTAAATATACTTACCATTACATCTGTGGTTATCACTTGATACTTCATAACCTGAATTACATTGGCATTCATAACTACCAATGTTGTTAACACATCTCTGAGAACATAGACTTACATTAGCACATTCATCAATATCTTAAATAAATGTGTAAAGTGTTAGTGACTTTGAATTGGACATACCAACACAAGCACTACCATCTCCTGTGTAACCTGAGGGACAAGCAGGACATGTTCCTCCAATATCTGGGGCTTTGTTATCAGCACACTTAGAACCATTAAAGCATGATATTTCACTGCAGCCATCAGCATCATTTTCACAAAAATCGCCATCATATGCTAATTGTTTAATAAAAACATATTACTATTACATAAATTGCATTGATACCTTCATTACAGTCACAAAGCAATAAAAGAGGATTACTAGATGTATTAATTAAACCTTCAGCTGTACAGTTTCCACCATTTTGACATCCACAAATACGTACCTGACAAGTAAAATACATAAGTTCTATGTTGTTTTAATATAACAGCAAAAAGATGTATACATATATATATTGTGAAATATATAAATTGTATAAATTATTGTAAAATCCCATTTGAAGTAACAATAAACTAGCAATGATATATAATTTTATAAATTTACTTGTGGTTGAATAGCAGAGACAGCTCCCATTGAGTCTTTGGCCATAACAGTAATTGTTAAGTCTTCTATTACTGATTTTATCATGATACTCAACATGTACATTGATCCTGTATTCTCAAAGTTATATTCAGCTGGTAGATTACCCTCAACTGTAACATTTAGTGAGTCTCCTGGGTCTGTTATATTTACAATGAATACTGATGTCTCGTTAATAGTAACTATGAACTGTTCAGCTGCTTCAATAAGAGGAGCAGTGTTGTCTATGAGAGTGTAGAAAAAACAATACAGTTTAAAATTAATGTTACAAGTATGACTTACTAGCCATTTCTTGATTCTCTACATTTTCTTCCATTGTTCTTTGAGTGTTTTGTGCTAGTTCTCTGTTACCAGTTTGACAGTAATCAAATATACATTGTATATTTTGTGGACCTCCACACACATCCTCTGCTTCTTTACGTCTGACATCATCTACTTCATCTAGAAAATGAGGTATGTGATCTGGAAATGAGTAATTGGCTATGTCTAGTCCTTTTGAATAATAAAACAAGCTCTCATCTTCAGTAACTTGCCCTATGAAAAAATGTAATATTAGTTTCTGGTATCTAATCACAAATCCATCAATCTTCCATCTTAATATTCATGAATTTATCTATCCATTCAATTATCTATACATTCTTCCATTCATTTATTACATGATTGTCCAAAGGTATGTAGTATTCGATCTGTAGTGTCATCTGATAACACAGTTCCATTACGAAAAACAAACTCATTAGTATTATCTCCATCAATGTTACCAAGGAGACCATTAGCAACTGCATTGTTTAACAAACTTTGTGGAACTAAAACAACAAAAGAAAGTAAACCAACTCTTAATGTCACATTAACTGCCACATCATTTGAGAATACTATTCTAACAGTATCATCTGCTAGTCGTTTTAAGAAGACTGTGTCATATCTTATGAAGCTATTAACAGTTATAAGTCTGGATGAGATATCAGATCCATTGACTAGAACCACAAAATCATTGTTCATTCCAATTTCCACCTAGTATAAATAAAATAGAACATATATTAGGTCATTAAATAAAGTGTCATTTTGTATATACCTGAACACTTTCTTTCAATTTAGTATCCCTACCATGACCACCCATAGCAATAGCTGAGAAGATGGTGGCTGTTGAGTTAGTTGCTAGAGCAGTCCTAGCCTGCAGTTCAAAGTGTCCTGTAATACGTGTCATTACATATTCTCCTAGTCCATTGAAAGTATATGAGCGTCCATCCAGTGTTGTAATATGAGGATCTCCAAAATTCCATCCTGTAAACAAAATACAATAAATACAACAGCAGAAAGTTGATTTAATGTAAATTATTGTGGTACTTATGTGCAATTTAGTCTGTTTACAAATGAACTTGCTTGTAATAATTAATGTGGTAACTAGTTTACAAGCATAAGGTCTTTCATAAATAACCTTTTGTCCTTACCAGCAAAGAAATGTAACCCTACTGTGGAATATTTAAAACCTATGTATTAATAAGAATTGCCACAGAACTGTTTCATATTTCATATTCTTTCAAAATGAATGCTTTAAATCAATGAACACAGTATTAATACAAATCAGAAAATAGTGATCTATAGAAATATTCAAATTTATTCAAATTGATGTATGAATATTAACAACAATTGCATGCTTACTATCAATTGGATTAACTTACCAATAAAATAAGGACATGAATTATAACAAAACAGTCTTGGACGTCGGCTATGATACACATCACAAAGAGTACTGTCTAGACAGCACACCTGCCTAAACTTTTCATCAAATTTTGCATATAATCTTGGAAAAATAAAGGGATTATATAAAGCCACTCGACTTGCAGAAGGTCCTTCATTGACTCTAAACCCAAATATTCTGTTAAATTGAAAATGCAAACACTTAATTTTAAAGCATATCATTGTGCTAAAGTAAAATCACAAATCCACAGCTTACTTATTGTAACAACAAACTCCACTGATTCCAAATTTGTAGTTAGCATAGCATTCAATATTTAGACCTTCATATCCTATAAAAAACCATCTATAATCAAAGTGTAGAAGAATTTCTAGTTGACAGGGACATGTTTGGGTAAATGAAAAGCGAGATAAATATAAAGGAAATGAAGATCCATGAAGTAGCACATCTTTGTATTTTGCTGCTAAACATCTTTGGCTAGCATCTATATGAATGAGAATTTACATCAAGTACATTACTATTATGCAATAATCAACATAATAATGTGAACCTTTCTATAACCAAATTACACATGTAATTTAGTATTTCTACATTAATGAATATATGTTTGACTTGCTATAACAAAATTAACAATAAAAGAATATCTGGATGTTTGTTATAATTATAACAATAAGAAAAATTGGAAAAGAGCAGACAATTCTCACTACATGTACACATAGCATATCATTGTTTCTTGATTCTAAGTATATCTGACTAGGATCTATATGAATGTGATTTTGTCAAATAAGCACATATATAATTTTTTAATTAAGGATAATGGTGAGATAAGCTAGTACATAATATGTAATAGTCAATAATATCTATAATAATGTTTATGTCAAATTATACGTAAAATTCATTTCAATGCACTTAATGACTTGTTGCTATACTTTAACAAATTAAAACAAGAAAGAAGAGCATCTGAATGCTTAAACAATAAAAAAATATTGAAGGAGGACAGACAATTCTTTCTATGAGTTAGTTGATAAGGTAATGAAGGCTGTATGTATTTAAACTAGATCCTTAACACATTGCACTTGTATTTATCACATACCTCTTTCATTACTAAAAAAATACACAATATTGGAGAAGCTACAATTTCTATTCAAGCAATCCAAAATACTACTGATCTCATTTCTTCTTCCAGATAGAGGGTGGTTATCAAAACCAAAACCAGGTACATTATAACCAATAGTTGATGTGTAATAGAACGTGTCCCATTTAAGATCTCCACATTTGTAAGTATAGATTACATAAGTTGATGATACATGATCTGTAATAATAACAGCTTGAAATGTATTTGTCTGTAAAAAGAAAAGGACATAAAGAAGGACAATGGAAATTGATTGAAAAAGCATAGCTTTACCTTATTTAGCAGTGTCCAGGTATCATCAGTATATAAATGTGGATAACGAGTAACAAAACTATGTGGATATGCACGAATACTTCTCCATTCAACTACAATCATCCACACTCCATTGAAAGAGACATTGTATTTCTTTTGTATGAAATGGTTGACTTCATCAAGAGTTGGTTGATCAGCAATGTTCTCATCATCAAACACTTGATAGCACACGTTACCTTTAAATAAAATTAGGTAGATGTATATGTCATATTAATTCAAGTGCATTAATTTACATAGTAACATGTCTACCAAAACAATTACAAACTGTCTAACAAACGCACTACAATTACTTACTGTATATGATGACAGAACTATTAAGAGCTTAGTGTCTTAAAATGATAGTATTTCCAGTCATGAATACACTACATTTCAATTACTATTGATAAAGTTTGGTAAGGTACACTTCAATATTACCTGAAGATTTGATGTCGTAAAAGTTCCACAATGGAGCAAAGACATAAGAAGACTTAATTCTGTGATTATTGGATGGAAACAGAAATGGCCGACTAAATAAGAACCTTTTGCTTAAAGAAATAACACCATTGTAGTTTATCTAAGATAAAAAAGACAGTAACATATTATATTATATAATCCAGTACAATAATTATCTTACAAACAATGAAGTATGTGTTCTATCTTGTATTTTAATTCCTCTCTTTGGATTAATTCGCCTTGAAGAGAACATTTTTGATTTTAGACATGTGGGGCTAGTTAGATTAATATGAGGTAAAACACATGTACAAATGTCTGGACTTGGTGATAGAGTTGGTGAAATTGTTAGTGATGGTAATGTTGACAATTCTTCAGATGAAGAAAATAAAGGTGATGTTGATAGCTGTTCAGTTGATGTCAGTGAAGGTGATATTGATGTCTCAATTGAAGACAAAGAAGGTGATGAGAATGGTTCTTCGGATATTGTTATGGAAGGTGATAGTGACAATGGTTCATCTTAGGATGACAAGGAGGATGGTATTAATTATACAGCAGGGTATATTACATGTCAAAAATAATGTCACAGTAAATGATATAGTAACTCTTATCACAATTGTCTACATGGCTATTTAAAAAGCAAAATTACTGCATTTTTATTTATGCTTAAGATATAGATATTTAGAATCATAATGATATTAGCAATGTAAATTTCTCTAAAACCATTGTACAATTATTTATAAAAATTATCGCACTGATAAACTTAGACTTAGAGGATGAAAACTGTACAGTAGTCAGTAGCTACAGAATTTTAGATGCTGACAAGCTAAAAATTAAAAGACAGTTTTTGAATTGCTATAATTAGCAGAATATGTATGACTATAACATTTAACTGTTTCAAGATGATTTAGTATAGTAAAACTTATCATATTACATTGACAGTAGGTAAAACAAGTAGTAAATGATAACTTTTATTTCTATTTTCTAAGTACTCACCACCACTACCAGATCCTGAGTCAAATCCAGAACCTGAGGCAGATCCAGATCCAGATCCAGATCCTGAGAAACATCTAGATCCTGAGATAAGTCCAGATCCTAAACCAAGCCCTGTATAAATGAAGTGATAGTAGGAATTGCTAATATTACTAAAATACAAAGAATGCAAACAAGATAGTAGGAATGGTAATCACATCATTTCTACATAATAACACACAGCACTAACAAGTAAGGATATTTTCCAACTAATCACTTAAATAATATCAGTGATATTGTTGCACTGTGTGCCTATTCTATTCTGATGTGTTTTGGATAAAACAATCTGTGTTTTCTGACAACACAATTCAATGAGCAATCAAGGCCATCTTTACATAGCAGTCTTTTTACATTTCATGATAAATAAAAAAGTCAGTGGTTTATAGAATAATTAAAATACAAGGAATATTAATCTAAAAGGACATCAGTATAATTATAGTGTCAAATCTTAAATTTAATTCCCCAATGAAATTGGGTTGACTAGACATGGCTTGAAAAGTCAGTAACATTAGTATACATAAAAAACCTATTGAAATTATTAAATTAATATAATCCGAATAATCATATATGCAAGCCTGTGTGTTCAGGCTCATTTAATGACGCACAGAAGAAGTTAATGTTGGCAGTTCACAGTGATTTTTGCAAATATATGTATAATATATATCATGGTTCAGAGGTCTATATGCGTTATATAAACCTTCTAACTGGGAATTGCTAAAATTTCGCCTGAGGTTCTTGTCAGAGGGTGATATCTTTTAAAAAATCCTGAGTTGGCAGGTTTAGATAACCAATATTGATCGAGAAACCGTGCAATATGATAAAACTTATCATGAGATTCACATTAACATTGCCATTACGCTCCATAAATTAGCACGTGACCATTGACCAATAGTTAAATAAATTCTCTGGTTTGCGGTTTATAACTTTAGAGACCAGTCAATAATGACGGAACTCATAGCGTTTGTCATCAGGTCAGTATAAACTTGCTGCTTTGGGGTTCATGAAGAAGAAACTAGCTATTTAACTCGGAAGGAATTATTTAAGCTACTAGGTATTTTCAAATATTAACCTGCTATGAGGTCAATATGCATTATATATATATATATATGTTTAAATTTTGAATGGGAGTTTTGGTACAATGTAATTACATAGTACCAACACTTCTATTCAAAGTGTATGGCATGGCTACATATTCCATCATGATATATATATATGTGTGTGTGGAATTATTTACAAATAAATCTTCTGAGTTTGCCACTTTGTCGTGGTCTACTTTAACACCTTTTAAGAGATCAAACAGCTATTTATCAGGTCTTTTATGTCCAATAGAAGCACATGCACTGTAACTCTTAAAACAAGACAGAGAGTAGTTCCTATTGTTGATGGAGGGGTTGGCTATACAAGACTATAAAGGTCCCTTACCTGATCATTATTTAAAAATTCAGAAGTTTCATGTAGGGATAATTAACATTTATATCTCAGATATATCAGATAATGAGACTAAACTCTAAAGATTGTCACTATTATCATAGGCCTGATTTAGATGCAACGCACTGAGTTGAAAGAAGGTAAACAGTTTCTCACATCATGAGTTTTGACTTTGACTCAGTTTGATTTACAAAAATACAATTTAACTCAGTGCATACATAGACTTTACTAGCTAGTATAGGAGTTTTGATATTCAGTAAACTGAAAAATAAATTATCTACAAAGATTAATGGTTTCACGTTTTTAAAAGGAAGTATTTATTATAACAGATACCACACAAGGTATGCCAACATTTTCTCAAATTGACCTAATAGAGTTTCACTATAAATTTTTGGTGTCATTAGTCTAGACAACCAATATGAAAGTAAACATATATGGAATTAAATTAAATATAATTTATGGAATTAATTCCAAAAATTAGCTAAAGTAATCACCTGATGACTTTGTAGTGGATAATACATACATATATAGAAGATATTTAATTAGTAACAAATCAGGAGTTATGATGTATATGTAACTGTTTGTAATCAAATTTTATATACAAGGTAAGGCTATGTGTCTATTAGTTCATGAGTTTCTGGTCAAGTGTCCACCAATGCACATAGACATACAATAAAGGTCTGAGGGGTCTAGTGCCACGACCATAAACCATATGCAAAAGAGCACTGCAATTCCATTGCCATCTTCTATTTTTTTAGAATTTAGAGACTCTTTAATCTTTATCACATCTACATATCTAACATTATTGAAATTGATTGCGATTGAGAAAATAGTTATATATAGATTGACTAAAAATCTGAATTAACACAATTTCCTGACAAACAACCTCTCTAGAATAATGATCTCAAAGGTTTTGGTCTAATTTGCTTTTAGAATGATATTTGGAGTAACCACACACAAATGAGTGTATGAGTGCATACATGTACCATAAAAAGTTTGACTTATATATGTAAAGGTATAATATTATTTGTTATTGTGCATGCTTTAGTAACTTGTAATGCATAATAGTAGTGCAATATACATGGTTTTTTAAAAGTTATTTCTTGAAAATGAAGGTGTGTACTTGTTAGAGGTTCTTATTTAGTTTATGTCACATGACTATAAACATACATGGGAGGTATTATGATATCTCAATAAATGTACAAAGTAAGCATAATGATAAGGACTCTATTTAAACTGTTAGGCATGTAAAGAATTGGTTGGGAAAATTTTATTAAATATATCTATGTAACGAAATGATCACATCATGAAGTAAACAAGTACAATGTCTATTTAGTAGAAAGTGTTCCATGTGATGATGACATACTCATTTACTGACTTTTACATTAACAATAACAATTTATATATAAGGAAGTCAGAATGTTATATAATTTAAAAACATTTGTATATACTGAGAATGTTTTTGTTTAAGAGAATTTTTTGCACGTATTACAGTTAATAGACTTGTAATATAAGAAATTTTTATTCACTTGTAAATTTTTTACATTAGTCATTGTGCAACAGTTAATATGCACAAAGTTATTAACATTAAGAAAGCAACATTATTATGCACTGTAATTTTACATTGTATAGATAAACTAACCTGTAATATGCAGTAGGCAGTTAGGTGTTTTGTCTCGTAAATTAAAAGGCAGACGATTAAAGTTTAGTACATTTTTTAAACAATCTTCTGTTAGTTTGTCCATTATCTCAGTTGGAGTCAGTAGTGGTTGTTGCTGTAAGTATAGTGCTATTACACCACTAACTAAAGGAGTAGCCATTGATGTTCCAGAGAGAGGTTTTGTACATGTACATTCATCACACCTGTAATCAGCTCCTATGACCTCTGAGCCAGGAGCGAATATATTGACACAAGAACCAACATTTGTGAAGGAAGACACATCATCTCCTCGAGCAGAGCTTGCAACTGTAATAACTCCTGGTGCACTAGCAGGACTATAACTGCAAGCATCATCAAAATCATCATTGCCAGCAGCTGCAACAACTGGTATTCCCCTATTAACGATATTACTTGACACAAAGTTAATACATCTAGAATATGAGCCACCCAATGACATTGAGATGATACTTGGACGACAAGAATTACTGCTTGTGATACTTGATGCAGCAAAATTCAATCCATCTATAATAACACTATAAGGTGCTGAACCACTACATCCTAATACACGAACACTGTAACAATTAGCTTTTTTGGCAACACCATAATTCCTTCCACAAGCAAGACTTGCTACATGAGTTCCATGTCCATTACAATCTCTACCCCTTCGATTTGTTCCATAGTAGTTGTCAATTGGGTCATAGCCAGCATATATGGCTCTATTACCATCAAATTCACAGTGGTTATAATTAATACCTACATAATCAAACATAAATTTATAGTAATATTATCCATATCTTTACTACCTGTGTCAAGAATGTAAATGTCAACACCTTCTCCATCTCCTCCAGGTTCAAACATACCATCTAATACTGGACTGACTTGGTCAATACGATCCAGTGCCCATGAAAGTGAAGCTTCACCAAATGTCTCTTCTTCAACAAATTCAACGTTTTCAAGATCTTTTATCTAAAAATATGATTTTATACATAGACGTACACACACACATATATAATCTTTTACTTTGACATACATTTTATAACACTAACCTTATTGGCCTCATCTAATGACAGCTTTGTGACTATTATTTTAGCAAACAACCCCTCCATTTTGTGCATTTCAGAGCTCAATGACTCATTTTGAATTTTTCTAGCAATAGCTTCAAATCTCTCATGACTGGTTTCAGGTGCCAGGACAACCATATACTGACCAGTTGTATTTTTTCCAGGAGCAGCGCGAATAACTCGACGTGTCTGCACCACAGCTGTGAAGAGAGGAAAAATTATAAATAGAATTTTAAACTGCATCTTTAATACCTCGATACAAAGTACAAGTAGTTTAGTTCGACAGTTTTATACTAACTCTGAGCCACGCCTTTATTTCGAAATGTTGGATTACAGAGAAAACGTAGGGTATCATAGTTTGTGGGAAAATAAGTTTTAACAAAAACGTTTTTCTTTAAAATATCAGATTTATATGATATTTGACAAGTAAATAGTATCTATGTCATATACACATACAACCTACATAGATACTTGTACAAATATCACCAGTAAAACAAAGCTATGTTGTCCAGCTATGATCTTAATATAATTGAGTGATCAATGTACTAGTTCAGTTAACATTATGTCCAGTAACATCATTATTAAGGACATACCAATCATTGTAACTGATGGCAATATTCAAAGTAATGCCTGTAATCACAGTCATGCTATGATTACTGAAATAACTAGATCTTTCATATATACTTGGTGTACTTGTACATCTGTAACATCTATAATCAGCTCCCAGTGACACTAGAGCTTGGATCAATGCTACTAAATCAAGAACCATCATTTGTGCTGTAGTAAACATAATTGTCTCCAGCACATTTATTGAGTATCAAAGTGCCTATCTCAGAAACATGGACTATGTATGTAAAGGTAATATAATTTATGTATATGAAGTTAATATAATTTGTCATTACCTTTACTTTAATAACTTAAACTACATTAACGTAGTGGATATTAGAATATGTGTATATGTAGTCTCAAATGTTATTCCTTGAAATAACAAAAAGTGTGTGCTGCAATTTTTGAGTTTATACTCATGTGCTATTACATCCATAAAGTTAATTACCATTGCAAAGTTGTTTAACAGCTAATTATGCACGAATTCTGAATTGTTTTAACAATTAGAGTTCAATTATGCCAGACAGAGTGCTTTCAAGAAATTAATGGCCATTCCATTTTAATTCAAATTTTTAGTCAATTCATGTCTCATTTAACAATGTAATGTGTCAATGTAAACAGATGGATGGACTGTAGAAACTACAGTACTCTATTGTATTAGAACACTCTCGTCTACTCCATTTCATCATAATGAAAAAATACAACCCATTTTTATCACGTATTGTTTCCAGTCATGTCACTGCAGATAGACCACCCAGTCTTATACTGGTCCACTTCAAATGTTTTGACTGAAAATAACACTCTTACCTTGTTAATAAAACTTAATTACAGTAAGTACACATATGTACATTATACTGCTGACCTGTTCTTGTCCTTAATTATATTATTTATATAATTATATTATTTAGATGTTTTATGTCTATAATAGGACTACTCATTTAATCAGAATAACTGGTAATAATTCAATATAATAGTAGAAACCATGTAATGTGAAATTAGATCAGGCTATATGAGGAATTGTTTGTATACATAATACTATATATGTTAGGAGACCTTCCTTTTTATAAAATTGTTAATTAACCATAGCTGCCTTTTTTGGAGCATGCATGCCATAGTGATTTGAACACCTGCCGCTGCTATATTTGTACTGAATAATTTCATGAATCATGCTATGTTGAAGATAAACCTCTCTGCTGCATCTTTTACATTTGTCCAAGAGTCACTACTGTTTTTAATTGGGCTACACTATTGTGTTAATAGTGTCGAAAATGAGGATGTAGTTTTATTAGCCAATAGCACTGTAACATGTGCATTGTTCTAAAAGTGATGCATCATTTTACTATATAAAATTGTTGTGGGAGTTTCACACATGACTATCACACTCATTACTGCGCTATATATGCAATGGTGCATAAAGCTATAAGAAGAGTAAACAGATTATATTATATACAAGTTGCTAAGTTTAACTGACTGACTGTTTGACTAGCTTTCATAATCATATAGAGTCACTAAAGCTATGCAAAGAATAATTACATATTGACCTGGCCATATGTAAGAAATTACAAGAAAATACCATCAAATGTACTACTAATACCTATGTACTAGGAAATATTATAGCATCTGTTAAAGCCATATATGGAATGAAATGGAGAATCTATAAGATGAATGCTAGTAGGTCAAATAAACAATTAGTTAACTAATGAAACTAATTACTGAAACTATGAAGAATCAATAATTATAGACAACATACAATGTCTGTTTACTAATCCTAACCATCATCACATAGAGAAGGGATAAGAATGAGTAACACTTAACCTAAATAATAAATTGCTAAATTAATTGTTTTAATAGTTATCTACAGTTCAGTTCATTTTTTGACTATTTTATTATGTTGTGTCATTTTTTATGCTATTGATATAGCTTTACTAATAATAAATACCAAAAATGGCAGTAGCTTACAAGTGTTTTCATATGAATTTTATCATTCTTTTGCTACAATGCTCTTATACCAAATCTTACTTGCGCAAAGCAGAATAGCACCAAAAATATAAGAATGATGTACAAAGCAACAGCAATCTCATTCAGCAAAAACTAAATCTGAAAAGTCTGTTTTAATCACATAATACATAAAAGAACTCAATTGTAACTTTAAGTTATTCCTACATATAAACCTTCTGATTTTTTTATATTTACAAGAATCTTTATTTTATTAGAATCATATAGCTGGCCTCACACTAAATAAAATTTAATGGAAATGCTATTATCCACCTCGTTTTCAGAGCCTTCATCCTTCCGGTGAATCTGCAAGTAGATGTTTTAACCATGTGATCTTCTGTAGTGTAGAAATAGAAGGAGAGTTGTAAGAGTTATAAAAATAATATGAGAACAAGGAGACAGGAAATTGAGGTCATGATCAGTAGAGACTCTTCAAACCTTTTGTCTAAACAACCAATATGAACTGGTTCAACATTTAGATCTATACATTTATCTCTAGACCTTATGCTGGGATCACTAAATTCTAGACCATGTTAAGATTTACAGACTTCAAAACTGTATATAAGCCATATTAGTGGAGGTTACTGACTGTACACTGTATGAGAATTTATTAATCCCATTTTAAGTCTAGGTATATAAGAGTGGGTCAAGGGTGGTGCTGGGGTGCATAGGCACCAATTTACTCTATAATAACATTCATAGTTAATCATTTCTAGGTACACACTTTGGTTTTAAAATTAAAAACAGACTTAATAAGAAATGGTTCACCATGGCAAAATGGAGACTCGCCCAACCCAAAGTAAGGAATAGTTTCAAAACTACTTCAACATCATCATGGCATAATTCAATCAATTGTCGACGTAGCCAGCACTGCTAACCAAGATGGAGGCTCTAGGGCTAAAATTATCCGGTCTCTAGTCTCATGGCTAATACTATACTTTGGCGAGTCAGACATACATAAGCTATATATCAACAATTGAAATTAGACAAATCATTGAAGCAGTTCATAATGATAAATACACATCTTTGAAATAGCACATTTTTGTATTTTGCTTCTAAACATCTTTGGCTAGCATCTATGTGAATGAGAATTTACATTAACTACATTACTATTATGCAATAATCAACAAAATAATGTGAATCTTTCTACCACCACCTCCACCAAAATTACACATGTAATTTACTATTTCTACATTAATGAATATGTGTTTGACTTGCTAGAACAAAGATCAACAATAAAATGGCATCTGAATGCTTGTTATAGTTATAACAATAAGAAAAATTGGAAAAGAGCTGACAATTCTCCCTACATGTATACATAGCATATCATAGTTTCTTGCTTCTCAGTATATCTGACTAGGATTGACATGTGATGTTGTAAAATAAACACATATACAAATATTTTAATTAAGCATAATGCTGAGATAGGTTTGTACATAATAAGCTTGTAGTCAATAGTATCTATAGTAATTTTTATGTCAGATATTTAAAATATCAGATTTAATTGATATTTGACAAGTTAATAGTATCTATATCATACAACACGTACAACCTACATAGATAGCTGTAACAAATATCACCAGTAAATGTACTAGTTCATTATGTCCAGTAACATCATTATTAGGGAAATACTATATAATCATTGCAACTACTGGCAATATTGAAAGTGATGCTTGTAATCACAGTCAAAGAAGTAACTTTATAGATACAGTTGGTGTACATGTATGTTCGTAACACTTAGATTAAGCAAACTCTATCAAAAGACTGCATGAAATATGTACTACAATGTAGTGATTTACATAGCAAGACACAATTCTTTTATTATACATCTCTAGTAAGTTGCTCTAAGTAAGTAAATAATAATATGATTATATAAAAATATAGCAGTCATTAAAATGAATATATGTAGGAATATGCCTATCTATATACATTTCATGAAATATTACAAAAAATATTTAGTCAATTGTTTGTGATCTTTTGAAAATATTTATATAATGTTAGTGATATAAATGACATGTTAATATATTTTACCTAATAGTTAAAATAGATTCTTTATGTCTACATTGTATGCATTTATGAAATATTACATACCTTATATGTTTTTAGTGACATGACATGAATTATTTATTATTGAAATAGGTAAAATAAATATAATTATTGTCTTATACTTCTACATTTATATGTCAATGTTTCTAAGATATAGACTTAACTTGTATATCACATAAACCTATTGCATACAATATATGTTGTCTCTTGTCTCATTTCCTTGAAATATAAAAGCATGTCTTATAGTAAAGTTAGAGATCAATCATACCATACATGATGTTTTTAAGAAAATTAATGGCCATTTTATTTCAATTCAAGCATAAAATCAAGCCACTTTTGTAATATGCTCATATTGCTAGGTGATTGTAATAATAATTTTTGTCATATAAAGGTTTTTATGATTGTTAGAATAGAAAATTTATAATTTCATGCAATTTCCTGATGTTTAGTCAGCTGTATGTCATTTGATGTATTAATTATGTTTACATATACACCTCACCCTTGAGTTTCCCATTCCTTTCCAATTCACTAGTACTGTAATCACTTACATAGTAATTATTATGTCATGTCTTATAGCATCTTCAGTGTTGTGCATGAAAGTTATTGTATTTTCTAATAAGTACAGTACCTTTTCATAATCTCTATTGTTCAAAAGTTTGAGTCAACACTTAAACTGTCGACTGCTAAGTTATATTTAGAGGTCTAATCAAGACAGGAAGCCAACAACCAGATAATTATTAGAGAATCTAGTAGAGGAGCTAGAAGGAAGAGTGATTGAACTGCAAGGAAAGCTCATGGAAGGAGAGGACACAAGACAGTTGGTAAAGGAGGTAGACCGACTTCAGGAATACCTATATAGCTCAGTTAAAAGATGCCATACAAAGGCAGAAAATAAAACATTGGAGGACCTTAGGCATAGAGGAAGCTCTGGCAGACAAGTTACCAATTACAATTGGTAGCAGTGAGATTTCTGATAAAAATAAGTGATATCAAGACAGCAGACTTACAACAGGACTATCAAGTATTTTGAAATATTTTATCTGATCATGTTCAGGCAACTATCATGCAATACTGAATCTGAACATGTTTTTAGCTCACATGTACGATTAGAACAAGAAGATAGTATCACCAGTGTTCCAGTTGCCAAAATTAATATTGGAAACATTCCATGAAATTGAGTCACAAACATTGGACATTGAATCAATCCAATTGTATTCCTCAACAAAAAATATAAACAGTTATAAATAATGTTTAAATTTTGACTTTGACATAGATTTTACTGATTGATAATATCATAAACATTTTTGTCTAAATTACATTCATTTTTGATGATTTCTATTGAAATTTTGTTTAGTTCAGAACATACGGTATAATTAAATTAATGCTCTAGTCAAAGGTGAGAAGGTAAATTACGTATCTATCTAAAACTATCTTAGTTTAGTTCCATAACAATCACAGTTGTATCCTGTTTTTCAATATATTGGAACAGACTATTATTATATACTAAACTATGATTTTAGTATTTGATATTAATTTGGTACCAAAGTATTTAAAATAATACTGTAAATTGTTGATTAGAATGAACATTTATCTAATAATAATAATATGTATTTTGTAATTTTTTGTCTTAAGAATTAAAATTGGTCTAGAATTTGGTTAAAGTTATATTATTAAAATACATGGACAATAAATTGAAATAACTTCCATTATAACATTTTCATCTAAAACTATTACTACTACTAGTACAATGTAATTGAAATGAATGTGATACTACTAAAGATTTATTATTTAGTTAAGTTCACTGTGTATTTTTACAAAACATGTCATTGTACACTGGTGTACTGTTAGATTTGGGTCTCTTCACTCTCTTCCAAATGGTCCTGATTTTTCTTAGGCTGTGGGTGCATCTCACTTTGTTCTAAAAGAATAAAATAACTAAAAAACTAAAAATTAATATTTTAAAAATAATGAAATTAACAATTTGACCTTGATTATAGTACTTATTTGTCATAAAGCCAGAACGTGCCACATTTTATTGTAAAATAAAAGAAAATTTAACATAATAGATTAAGCTGTTAATTCATTAATTCTCCATTGAATCACTAGTGTAAGATTAGCCACATGTAATAAAGTAAGCAAAATATTAGTTTTAAAATGACAAAAATGTCCTTACATACGATAGAGTATAATACAAAGTATATGCATACTGAAAAATGAAAAAAATTAATGTTATTACCTTCTTGATTTGAATTATATGGTTCATAGTAAATATTTTGTACAGTAAAGTCATTAGTATTAGCGTCATCCTTCTTATCAAAAGAATACTTCTTAGCCTTGATTAACTGTTTACTAAAAAATATGATAAATATATTATTATTCAATCAGATGATGATGTAATGGTTTGTGATTTTGGTTAACATTACAAGAAGGAAGAAGGTTGCCAGAGCACAATATGATTGTTTTCATTTCATTATAATGTGAATGTTTGACCAATTTCAAATACATAATTACCCAGAACCTTTGTATCAAAATTACATCGATTCTGCATGCAATATGTAGACTAACATAATCAAGTACTTACTATAAAATAAAGACCAGTATAAAAATGAACAGAGCAATTAGGAGAGTACCAACAAATGAACCAACAACAATTCCAGCAATAGCACCTTCTGAAAGACCTTTGTCAGTTGAAGTAGGCAATGAGGTCGAAGATACATCACTTGTAGTGGTAAGTAAGTTCATAGAGCTTGACAACATAGATGAAGATCCTATGTCTTCTATACAATAGTTTAAGTACAGACCATTTATGTAATAGATTTTAAGGTAGCATGCATATATGAATATCATACATCATCATGTGTCAATGCACATACCTGCTATACATATAGTTCCTTGAAGTTTTGATCCTCCAGGACATAGACAGTTAAAGCTACTTGGGATATTCTGGCATATCTGGTTACTAGGACAAATTGGCTCTTTGTTCACAAATGCTTGAAAACACTCATCGATATCTATAAATAAAATTGTTATATTAAATTATTAAAAGCATTATTTTATCACAGAAATATCTACTGACCATTGCAGGTAAATCCATCAGCATCTAGAGTATAGCCATTATTACATTCACAACCAAAGCTACCATCATTGTTAATGCAGTGTTGTTGACAAGGATTAGTTGATATATTACATTCATTGATATCTGATGAAAGTAGAGAAATAGTTGCAATTTTTAGTAATATTGAGAAAATTAAAAAAAGTCATTCTTTCGTTTATATACTAGTGATATTAGCATAATTAAGTACTCATGCATTAAAATCCTTTGAATCATTATGATTATAAAAATAAATGTCCTTACCAGTACAATTAAATTTATTAGAATCCAATGCATAACCACTGTAACAAGAACATATCTCCATTGATGATCCAACATCCAGTGCACATAGTTGCTCACATTTGTTGTTATCTGGACACTTTCGTTCAGGATCAACTGGGAAAAAGTTATATGACACATTTAATTATTAATATATTATTACAATATTTAGAAATGCATTAATAATTATTTATTTGTGAAATTAGAAGCATTATAGAAAGACTGATTTATGAAAATATTTCTGATTTAATATTAATAGTAACTTGTCAATAGTAAGCTAACTATGGTCTCTAAATAGTCAAGATATGTTGTTTTTGTCTTACCTACACAAGTTTTTGTATCATTTTGTAAAATAAATCCATTGTGACATGAACAATTGTATGAACCAAGAGTGTTTACACAAATTTTTTGACAGTCATAGAGAAATCTAGAGCACTCATCAATATCTGTTTATAAAATTATTAATAATAATTCTGTAAATCTTCTAAGTATACTTACCATTACATGAACGGTTGTCACCAGATAATTCATAACCTGAATTACATTGACATTCATAACTACCAATGTTGTTAACACATCTCTGAGAACATAAACTTGATAGAGTTACATTAGCACATTCATCAATATCTTAAATAACAAGTGTAAGTTGTTAGTGATTTTGAATTAGACATACCAACACAAGCACTACCATCTCCTGTGTATCCTGATGGACAAGCAGGACATGTTCCCCCAATAGCAGGAGCTTTGTTATCCTTACATTTAGCACCATTAAAGCATGATAGTTCACTGCAACCATTAGCATCATTTTCACAAAAATCTCCATCATATGCTAATTGTTTAATAAAAAACATATTACTATTACATAAATTGCATTAATACCTTCATTACAGTCACAAAGCAATAAAAGAGGATTACTAGATGTATTAATTAAACCTTCAGCTGTACAGTTTCCACCATTTTGACATCCACAAATACGTACCTGACAAGTAAAAAATGATATACTCATATATATATTTAAATTTTACCTGTGGTTGAATAGCAGAGACAGCTCCCATTGAGTCTTTGGCCATAACAGTAATTGTTAAGTCTTCTATTACTGATTTTATCATGATACTCAACATGTACATTGATCCTGTATTCTCAAAGGTATATTCAGCTGGTAGATTACCCTCAATTGTAACATTAAATGTATCTCCAGGATCTGTTATATTCATAATCAATATTGATGTCTCATTAATAGTAACAATAAACTGTTCAGCTGCTTCAATGAAAGGAGCAGAGTTGTCTATGAGAGTCAAGAAAAGGAGAAGGTACAGTTTAAATGTAAATGATACTAAGTATTACTTACTAGCAATTTTTTGATTTTCTTCATTTTCTTCCAATGTTCTTTGAGTGTTTTGTGCTAGTTCTCTGTTACCAGTTTGACTGTAATCAAATATACATTGTATATTTTGTGGTCCTCCACACACATCCTCTGCTTTTTTACGTGTGACATTATCTAGTTCATCAAGAAACTGAGGTTTGTGATTTGGAACTGAAAAATTGGCAACACCCTGTCCTTTTGAATAATAAAACAAACTCTCATCTTCTGTAACTTGCCCTATGAAGAAAACACAATATTATTTCTTGTCATTTAATAACAAATTCATCAATCTGCCTATCAATTCATGTATTTATCCATCCTTCCATTCATTCATTACATGATTGTCCAAAAGTATGTAGTATTCGATCTGAAGTATCATCTGGTAACACAGTTCCATTACGAAAAACAAACTCATTGGTATTATCTCCATCCATGTTACCAAGGAGACCACTAATATTTGTATTGTTTAGAAAACTTTGTGGAACTAAAACATTAAAAGAGAGTAAACCAACTCTTAATGTCACATTAACTGCCACATCATTTGAAAATACTACTCTAATAGTATCATTTCCTACTCTTTGTAAGAATACTGTGTCATATCGTATGATGCTATTAACAGTTGTGAGATTGGATGAAATGTTAGAACCATTTATAAGAACAACTAATTTATTGTCCATTCCAACTTCAATCTATTATAAATGAAACAGAACATACAATATATTATTAATATTAAATAAAGGATCAAATTGTATATACCTGAACTCTTTCATTCAAATTACTATCCCCACCATGACCACGCATTGCTACAGCTAAGAAGATGGTGGCTGTTGAGTTAGTTCTATTGTTAGGGGGCAGAGCAGTCCTAGCCTGCAACTCAAACTGTCCTGTGATACGTGTCATTACATATTCTCCTAGTCCATTAAAAGTATAAGAACGTCCATCCGGTGTTGTAATATGTGGATCTCCAAAATTCCATCCTGTAAATAAAGTAAAATAATATGATTGCTGATTGTTAAGTAAATTGTGTTATTGTAGTAATATCTACAAACATTGAAGTAAGCAGGAATAGACTAGAATGAATTGTGTTAGTTGTTTATAAATGAACTTGTAATAACTTTATAACTAGTTTTATAAGCATTTCACAATGATCTTATTTTCTTAAGTAATGTTTAATGTTTAAACAACCATTAAAAGGCATTATGAAAAAAAATAAAAGCAGGTTTTTTGTATTTACTATTAAGTTCTGTGTATGTCTTAACTCAAACTTGTTCTAAAACGCCTTCATTTTTTCTTTTTCTGTCATTTAAAACATAATATATTCAGTAAACTAAATAGCTAAATAACCGAAAGTGTGAGATAAAGTCCTACAAACCCTTAAAAAATATTACGTTTATATCGTTAATGCAGCAAATATTAAATTGTAGCTTATAGCTTTTCAAAATATATAATTATTCTATATTGTGAAATAGTCCTGATAAAGATCTGAAATAGTGTCTGCTTAAACATATTCAAAATCATATAAACTGACAAACTAATTCTTATTGCCAATTGGATTAACATACCAAAAAGAAAAGGAGATACATTATAACAAAACAGTCTTGGACGACGACTGTGATACACATCACAAAGAGCACTATCTACACAGCAGACATCTCTAAAGTTTTCATCAAATTGAGCATATGAAGCTGGAAAAATGAAGGGATTATATCGAGCTACTCGACTTGCTGAAGGTCCCTCGTTGATTCTAAACCCAAAAATTCTGTGAAAATGAAAATTTTAATTTAAAAGCATTTTATTGTCGTATAAGGTAACTAATAATAATATACAATATCCACAACTTACGTATTATAACAACAAACTCCACTGATTCCAAATCTGTAGTTAGCATAGCATGCAATATTTGGACCTTCATGGCCTATAAAAAACCATCTAAAATCAAAGAGTAGGAGAATTTCTAGTTGACAAGGACAGGTTTGTGCAAATGAAAAGCGAGATATAAATAAAGAAAGTGATGATCCATGAAGTAGTACATCATTGTTTCTTGCTTCTAAACATATCTGACTAGGATCTATGTGAATGAGAATTTATATCAAATAAGTACATATCAAAACATTTTAATTAATGGTGAGAGAGGCTAGCATATAATATGTAATAATCAGTAAAGTCTATTAATGTTTATTCAAGCATACATAACATTCATTGTCATTCATAATTTGCTAAAATGCTATAACTTTAACAAAATGGAACAACAAAAGAGAGTCTGGATGTTTATTTTATTATAACAATAAGAAATAGGAGAAGGGAAGAGCTACATATTAGTTGATAAGAGAGTAAATGTTATTCACATCTATTTAAACTATTTTCTTAATACAATGCACTTGTATTTATCACCTACCTCTGTCATTACTAAAAAAATACACAATATTGGAGAAGCTACAATTTCTATTCAAGCAATCCAAAATACTACTGATCTCATTTCTTCTTCCAGATAGAGGGTGGTTATCAAAACCAAAACCAGGTACATTATAACCAATAGTTGATGTGTAATAGAATGTATCCCATTTAAGATCACCACATTTGTAAGTATAGATTACGTAAGTTGATGATACATGATCTGTAATAATAATGGCTTGAAAGGTATTTGTCTATAAAAAGAAAAGGACATAAAGAAGGACAATGGAAATTGATTGAAAAAAGCACGACTATACCTTATTTAGCAGTGTCCAGGTATTGTCAGTATAGAAATGTGGATAACGAGTAGCAAAACTATGTGGATATGCATGAATACTTCTCCATTCAACTACAATCATCCACACTCCATTGAAAGAGACATTGTATTTCTTTTGTATGAAATAATTGACTTCATCAAGAGTTGGTTGATCAGCAATGTTCTCATCATCAAACACTTGATAGCACACTTTACCTTTTGAAAAATGATCAGGTAAAATTATATTGGAGCTGTAGTGCATGCATAAAGACTTCAATATTACAATATTTACAATGAATCATAGGTAATTATGAAAGTATTTCATTATCATGTATTGAATTGGAAGGATTTTAGTTGCCAACATTATTGTTCATTAGATCACTTGTGTACATTTAGCTTATGTAGCCTCACTTATTTATTTGTAATAAAAATTACGATCTTTATTGTCTTGGTATTTATTATTACTATACAATTAATTGTCTTGGTATTTTTAACTATTCATATAATATTGTATATTATACATAATATAGACAAGACAACTCTTCTATTTTACCTGATGTTTTTATGTCATAAAAGTTCCATAGTGGAGCAAAGATATAAGAAGAGTGTATAAGAGGATCAATGGATGGTAGGAAGAAAGGTTGACTGAATAAGAACCTTTTGCTTAAAGAAATAACACCATTGTAGTTTACCTAAGATAATAATAACAATCACATATTTATTATTTCATTACGATAATTGCTATAATATCTTACAAACAATGTAGAATGGGTTCTAGCTCCTATTTTAATTCCTCTCTTAGGATTGATTTGTTTGGAAGAGAACTGTTTTGGTCTAAGACATGTTGGATTAGTTAGATTAATGTATGATAGAACATTGGTACAAATATATGGAGTTGGTGATGGAGTCGTTGACAAAGATAGTGAAGGTGACAGTGATGGTATTGATATAGACAATGAAGGTGATGGAGATACTTCTTCAGATGGTGCTAGTGAAGTTGTTGTAGATGCTTCTTCAGATGAAAAGAAGGAAGGTGATGGGGATACTTCTTCAGATGGTGCTAGTGAAGTAAAAGTTGATGCTTCTTTAGATGAAAGCAATGAAGGTGATGGGGATACTTCTCCAGATGGTGCTAGTGAAGTTGATGCTTCAATCGATGAAAACAATAAAGGTGATGATGATAGTTCTTCAAATGTTGTTAGTGAAGGTGAAGTCAACGTTTCTGTATGTGATAACAATGAAAGTTATGAAAAACATCTTCAAATAAAATTAGTATAGATATAATTGATGTTTCTGATGTGAGTTCAGAATTTTTTTATAGCTATACTTTTATGTATATATACATACATATATAAAAGTATAGCAAAGTCAAAAATAGTTAAATAGTTAATATGCTATAAGGATATCTGTTTATCCAGTCCCTATACAAACCACTACAAAGGTAAGACATCTAAATAAGACATCCTGAAGTAGATAACTTATATAAAAAATAGTTTTTTATGTAGAAATAACATTCATAAAACTACTACTTTCGTAGTTATTGTGGCATAAAAAAGATGATAAAATGTTGTGCCAACTTACCTTGAGTAACAGTTGGCATAGGTGTAATTTGTTATTATTATAGTTTTGATCGTAAATATAAATAAATATACAAAAAACTCATGCAACATTCTTAAATACAATATTTGAGGAATTTTCAGCTTGTGTACTTAGTCACACAACTTTATACTAACTAACCATTTAATCCAGATCCTGAGCCAGAACCTGATTGAAACCCTGAGCCAGATCCTGACTGTAATCCTGAGCCAGATCCTGATACTGTGTTGCATACAAATAAAATGTAATAATTTATTTTAAATGAAATAGCTGTGACTACTTAATAGCATGAGCTTTGTTTTATCCCTACCAAGTGTATTTGTTGGAGTAGGTGTAGGAGATGAAGGATGACAACCAATATTAACTATGTCACTACAACAGTCTCTAAAAAAGTAGCAGGCTTGATCACAATAACAATCATTATTTCTACACGTTGGTGACAAGGACCATACACAACATCCAGAGTAGTTGAGGTTAAGTGCTAGACATGACCCTATATATGAATGTATTGATAATTACATTTCATTTTTAGTGTTTATCTTACCTTGAGTAACAGTTGGTGTAGGTGTAACTATACCACCACTTAGAGATGAAGTAAAACCAGATGAGGCACTTGTTGAGAAAATTGTATTACTAGTTAGAGTGGGTGGAGGTTCAACACTAGTGTCTATGTAAGAAATAGTAATAAATTAGTTATTATGAGAGTATGCAGATAAAATAATAACCAATGTTTAAAAACAAACAAATTGAGATGATATATAATAAAAAGAATATTTTAAATTATGAAGCATAGATCATAACAGATTTTGCTATTTATTAAAAATTTTTAATGTTAGTAATTACAATAACAAATGATCCAAGTTTATAATAACTTTATGGAATTGATTTTTAAATAATGTATGTGGCTGAATAAAATTTTTATTTTACTTCACATGCTTATAAGTGTGAAGAAGTTCAATGAAATTTTGCTATCAGTATAATTAAGGTGGTAAATATAATTAAAATAAATTAAATACACAACCTCATTGAAGAATCTTAAATATAACGTTTTATAAGAAGCCATTATAGTAGTAGGACTTTACAGTTTAAAAATAATTGCAATTATATCATGTACACTGAGCATTAACTTCAATGATATTTATATCATGTCAAACTATACCTTCATTTAGATTATAAACAACATTTGACCATACAGATGATGGATAGTTGAGACAATCAATATCTGTAACTCTTGATGTTCTTGATATTGGATGATTTTCAAAATAGTTTTGTCCAGCACTATAGCCAATTGCTGCATTGTGTCTAGTCCAACGCAGAAGATCACATTTATAAGTAAATACGGCATAAGAAGTTGATCCTTGAGATGCAATTACAACCTGGAATGTGTTTGTCTATAAAGAAAAAATAGTCATACACGTCTTATAATGAAAGGAAACTTACGTGAACACAATAGATGTTTCCATATGGACAAACACAGGAATTGTAGAATATGGAATTATCACTTCAGCAAGTAATACAAGTATCATTGATGACGTGGAAACATTTTTGGAATTAAATCAAAATGTCAAGTTGGAGTTAGATTGGGTTTTGGTAACAAAGTGGGTGAATCAATCGAATATCATCCCAAAATGGAGCTACCACTACAGTAGACGACAATGGAAATGAAGTTGGTCTATAGTTTGAAAATGATGTGCCAAAACTGAGTAGACCATTTGAGCTTATCTAGAAAATAATGTAAGGATCAATATTTTGTTAAAAATAATTTAGTGACTAAGTCTCACATATGAAGTATGGAAAATTTGTTGTCCAAAATGAAAACTTGAAGGTAGTCTGATAAGTCTAGTGCCATCATCAACATTACTAAACACATTTCTGTGTGGACCAAGATCGAGAAAAACTAACTCATCAAGTGAACCTGACCCAGATCCAGATCCTAACATAAAGAAATATCAAAAATATGTAAAAGTTGGAAAAAAAGGAAATACATGAAGTTTTCTGTGTTACTCTACTATATAATAATAATAATTATATTTGTAGTATGTCAAACATAGTATGGAATAAATTATGGCAAAAAGCAAAAGCAAGAAACATTACTGAAAATCTAATAAAAATAATGCTAAGAATTTATTATAAAAATTTGCTAACTATTCAGTTTTAGTGTCCTAATTTGTAAGCTTGATGTTTGCTATCTATTGCTGAGATAATTGAACTAAAAGAAAATTTTGATATGTTATAACAAATAGGTATTGATTTATGTCACTGAGACAATTCTCGTGTCTTTATATAAAAGAAGTTGCAATTGTTCACATATAAGCATTTTATATGAAGTAAACAAAAGAACCTTTCATACAAAATGAGTACTCTGCTAACTATCAAACAGGAAGACATATTCTACTTCCATGAATACAATCATACTGTGTAGTTGTGTTAACTTGACCTAACATTTGTTACATACTCATATATGTAGGTGTTTCTATAACAAACAACTTTTATACCACTCATTAATGAAATCGAAAGAACTTATCATTAGCACTGGAAACTGAAAGCTTTTTCAAACAAACGATCTTTACTTTCTGACTGAATTAATAAGCATGTCATAAAAATTGTATTAAACTCTAACTATACAATCTTTCTAAAAGTATCAATTCATTTAAATTCTAATATTCTACATTCAAACATTAACCACCTAAGAAATTTATGTGTACTATATACAGACAAACTCACAATAATGGCTAAAGATTACATTGTTATAAATGTATATATTATATTTATACTACATAAAGAACTTTTCATACATAGAGTCAGAGTTCTAAACTAGTAACTATCTTAAAAACAACATAGTAATGAATAGCACAATCATAAATATAATTTATTTGAAGGACTTTAGCATGACTAGTTAATTTTTAGTTGTGTTTAAAATCTTACTAACAAATATTGTCATGATCATTATAACATGAACAATCATTTTATAACTTATTATAAGCAATGTAATCTTTACTTTCTGGCTTTACTTCTATGGTGCTGATTATAAATTAAATTAAAAGAACTATTTTCTCTTTGCCATGAGTAAGAGTAGACTGATCTTTTAAACAAAAGGCAATACTATTTTCTTGAATATATAGAACCTTTTCAATATAATTTACCCAAAATAACAGTTTGTGTAGGTCTGACTATAGTAGGTGAAGTCTCCATTGAGGATGGAGTGACAACAACTAATGTACTACTTGTTGATGGTTGAGGAGTTCCACTATTAGTTTCTAGTGAGAGATAAAATGAGTCAAAAAAATATTAAATTAATCCATCATTTTTTAAATATTGTCATCTATCACTCAATAAAAAAGCAAGTGTCTGTTGGGCAGTCTTCTAAAAAATCTCAAGTTGGGCAGATTATATGGACCCATCAATAATAACAAAGTCAATAAAGCTTGTCATAAGGATAGTATAAAACTGCTACTATGTAATCTTTCTAGACGGGGCAAGCCATTTAAATTCTAACATTCTATAATTCAAATTTAAAACAGCTAAGAGGTCTGTATGTACTATATATTACTCAATAAAATAAGATGTGGTAGTTAAGCAATCTTCTTACAATATCTTACGTTGGGAAGGCTAATGGACCCATCAATAATGACAGAGTCAATACGTAGCTTTTAACAGCATACAAAACAAAACATACTAGAAGACTTAGTAGTAGGACTTTACAGTTTAAAATTAATTGCAATTATATCATGAACATGAAGTTTAATGATGTTTGTATCATGTCAAACTATACCTTCATTTAGATTATAAACAACATTTGACCATACAGATGATGGATAATTAAGACAATCAATATCTGTAACTCTTGATGTTCTTGATATTGGATGATTTTCAAAATAGTTTTGTCCAGCACTATAGCCAATTGCTGCATTGTGTCTAGTCCAATGCAAAAGGTTGCATTTATAAGTAAATATAGCATAAGAAATTGATCCTTGAGATGCAACCACAACCTGGAATGTGTTTGTCTATGAAAAAAGAATACTTAAGCAAGTTTTATAAAGAAAGAATAAATTACTTGAGAACAATAAATATTTCCAAATGGACACACATTCACCCACTTTGCTACCAAAACCCAATCTAACTCCAATTCAACATTTTGATTTAATTCCAAAAATGTTTCCACGTCATCAATGATACTTGTATTACTTGCTGAAGTGATAATTCCATATTCTACAATTCCTGTGTTTGTCAATCGAATATCATCCCAAAATGGAGCTATCACTACAGCAGACGACAGTGGAAATGATGCAGGTATAAAGCTTGAAAATGATGTGCCAAAACTGAGTAGACCATTTGAACTTATCTAGAAAATATATAAGGATTGATATTTTGTAATTTAGTAACTAAGTCTCACATATGAAGCATGGAAAATTTGTTGTCCAAAATGAAAACTTGAAGGTAGTCTGATAAGTCTAGTGCCATCATCAACATTACTAAACACATTTCTGTGTGGACCAAGATCAAGAAAAACTAACTCATCAAGTGAACCTGACCCAGATCCAGAACCTAACATAAAGAAATATCAAAAAATATATAAAAGTTGGAAAAAAGGAAATACATGAAGTTTTCTGTGTTACTCTACTATACAATAATAATAATTATATTTGTAGTATGTCAAACTTAGTATGGAATAAATTATGGCAAAAAGCAAAAGCAAGAAACATTACTAAAAATGTAATAGAAACATCACTAAAAATTATTATAAAAATTAGGTAATTATTCAGTTATAGTGTGCTGATTTGTAAGCATAACGTTTGCTATCCAGTGCTTAATTGCTTCTTAATACAGGACACAAAATTATAGATTACTAGGAAAATTTAGTTACAAAGAAGATTGTTGGGATTCTTGATATCTTATAACATTGATATGAGCATATGAGCATTGATATATATCATTGATATATAAAATATTCTTGTAACTAATATTCATGTATTAAAATTCTCATGGTCTGAACTTGCACACAAAAGTTTTATGACATGAAAACTTCTGTACAAAAATGTTCAGATGTAAGATGAGAATTGTATGTTATGACATCTATCATAAAATATGGGAAGAAATTGTTGTAGTTTTAGAATGTGATAGACATGCAAAAGAAAATGGGCAGACATCATTTTTGGTAAGAAAAAAAGACCAGAAGAGTCATTCAACACTTAAAAAATAGTAACAAATATTTATTGTTCCTACAAATAAGAGGATATACCTATAGTAGAGTTACTGGAAGGAAATGCTTTACTGACTTAATTCAAAGTGGCATACAGATTTCATGTACTGTGCTATTGCATGTGATTCTTACAGAAATAATATTGTAATTGTATTATTCATCATTATTATTATTCAATGTACAAATAATTTTGTACAAAATATTTCTGTAATTAGAGATAAATAATGAAACTGTTTTAACAATAAAATCTCTTGATTTATTTAATAAGGAAATAAAAGGTGAAACCAATTAAAGTTGTTCACATGAATCTTTTCAGATAAATTATTTTTACCTCCTGGATTTATTTGTATAGCACTGATAATAAATTAAACCCAAAAAGCTATTGTCTCTTTGCTATGAGTAGAGTAGACAGATTTTTTGAAAAGAAGGCACTTCTTAAATTGGTAGTACTACTATTTACTTCAGCATATATATATTATTATATAAATTACCTAGAATAGCAGTTTGTGTTGGTGTGACTATAGCAGATGAAGTTTCTATTGAGGAAGAAGTGACAACATATGATGTAGTACTTGTTGATGGTTGAGGATATCCACTATTAGTTTCTGGTGAGAAATAAGAATAATCAAAAACATAATAAATTGTTATCTAATTACTTGTATTCTCATCTACCACTTTGTAAAACAGTATATGGCAATTATCTTTAAAAATCTTAAGTTTGTCAGATTATGTAACACTTATAGACCAATTAATAATGACAGAGCCAATAAAGCTTATCACAAGTTTCATATCAAACTGCCACTAGTACTATGTACTTTTTAATGAGTGAACAAGTTGTTTACGCTTGAAGGTTCTATATATAAAATATGAACTTGTTAGGTGGTCTGTGTGTGCTATAGAGAACCAACACTCACATTCAAAATGTAAGGGCTAAATGAAGCTCATTATAACATTCTAAAAAAATAATTTTCTACATAAAGTCAGTTCTCTAAACTAGGAACTATTCTAAAATTGAACATGCTCATGAATAGCACTTGGCACGATTAGTTATAATTCTCAATTGTGTATCTTAGTAACAAATATAGTCATGACCTTATAACAAGAATGATCATTTTGATTTTATTACAATTACATCTTTCACACCAGCTTCAATTATATTCACATCTTGTCAAATTTTACCTTCAGTTAGATTATAAACCACATTTGACCATACAGATGATGGATAATTGAGACAATCAATGTCTACAACATTTGATGTTCTGGATAATGGATGGTTTTTAAAATTGTTTTGCCCAGCACTATAACCAATTGCTGCACGGTTCTTAGTCCATTGCAGGTGATCACATTTATAAGTAAATATAGCAAAAGAAGTCGATCCTTGAGATGCAATTACAACCTGAAATGTGTTTGTCTATGTAGAAAAAAGTAAAGCATATATGAAAGAGAATAAAACAATTCACCTGATGACAATTGACGTTTCCATATGGGCACACATTCTCCCACTTTGCTACCATAACCCAGTCTAATTCTAAATCAATGTTCTGGTTTAGCTTCAAAAATGCTTCCACTTCATTGACAACATTTGATGTACTGGTTGAGGTGACAATGCCATACTTAACTATTCCTGTATTTGTTAAACGAATATCATCCCAAAATGGAGCTATCACTACTCCAGATGATAGAGGGAATAATGTTGGTGAAAAGCTTGTGAATGATGTTCCAAAACTAAGTAGACCATTAGAGCTTATCTAAATCAAAGGAAAGGCTAATATGATATGACAAAAGAGAATAACTACATCTTACATATAGTGTATTGTAGGTATGTCTTCCAATGCTAAATGCAGAAGGGAGTCCAACAGCTCTAGTACCATCATCAATATTACTAAATATGTTAGTTTGAAACCCAAGATCTATGAAAGCTAGATATTCAGATCCAATTCCAGATCCAGATTCAGATCCAGATTCTGATATCATATCTCCAGATCCAGATCCAGACATTGATTCTGTTGAAATTAAGATATAAATCATTAATGATATTCATATTAAAGTTATAAAAACAGTTTTGACTATCTTGCACAAAAATAACTATAGTGCTACTATATGTAATGCAGGTTTACAATTAATTCATCAAAGCTTATGAGTCATTGGTGATGATCAATAGTGATATGTTTGACCTTGTATTATTGTCTCTTTGTGTGATATGTGAAGTGTTCATTTTTGTCATAGGTTTATATACAAATGAAAATATATAACAGCTAGATTCAGACTTAGAGAAATTTTCCTACAAGGAACCATTATACTGTCAAATCTTAAGACTTAATCAACCAGCAAGCCATCAAAGTAGTACTATTATTTTTCAATACTATTAACTTTCAATCAAGACATCACTTGTATCACACATATCAGTAACCAAGATCAAAGTACCAATATATATATAATATATGTGTGTGTGTGTGCGTTGACATCTGTTGCTGACTCCATTATGCCACATTCATTTATAATGGTACACTAGTCATTAGACCTCCAATTGTACATGGTAGGTTGTTTGCACTATTAATTTATCCACAAATTTTACATTGCAAATATTTTTTCTGCTAGATTAGTAAAATTACACACACACATACACATAATTTATAGTACAAGTGTTAATATGAAATCACTCTTTTTAAAAATTGCTATCAATATATCTCACAACCCTCTTACCAACAGAGCAGTATTCCATGACTAGAATATTCTAAACACTATAAAATTGTAAGGCCTTCCTGTTCTTTACCTAGAACATTTATAAGTCATCTTCAATTTAAAATGACAACTATTTACTAAAAAATGCTCTAAGTTCACCACTTTGCTGTCTATTTCAACACCATGAAGACCATATGATCAAAAATAAAACATTTATAGTAACTCTAAAACAAGACAGACAATGGAAAACACATTTCTTTGATCAATATTAAAAAACTCAGAAATATTATGCAGGAATAACTAATATTGTGCCTTAGTCATATTAAATAATCCTAATAAGACTCTAAACCCTATCTTTTGACTTTAAAGGGTTAATTGTTATAGGTTAGTATATACTTTAAACCATTTTCCATTAGTTTTTGTGTGACCAGACTTTAGATTCTACATTAAAATTGACTTTTAATCAATACTCAAAAGTTAATAGCAGCAGAGAGGATGCTCTCATCACAAGCTTTGACTTAGCATGATTCATACAATACAATTTAACTCAGTTGATATAAAGACTTTACTAGATAGAACAGTTGTCCTGAATATCATGTAGACTCAAAAGTGCATTACTAAGAAAGATTATTTTGTAATTAGTTTAGACAACCAAAATCAAACTAAATATAATGTATGGAATTAATGCCACCAATTAGCTATAATATGATCACCTCATCAATGTGTACTGAATATTATAGACATATATCGAAAATATCTAATTTGTTATAGGTAACAAGTAGTGTAATTGTTTAACAATAACTAAAACTAAAACTATTTTTGTATTGGCCAATTCATTATTGTTAACAATAACAAACGGTAACTAAAATTAACCAGCCATTGATTTACAATTAATAACAAAAACTAAAATTACACAAAAGTAGTTGTGAATTTTAGCCATTTTATTTTCAGATTTTATGCAATCAGATCAGCTAACCATTCAAATGTGTAATCAGTTAAACACAAACTAAAATAACGATCAAGTGGCAATAACCTTGAAAGAGAAGTATTAATCAAAAATAACAAGGATTATTTGCATATTTTGCATGTAGTAAATTTGTTATCTTCTTTGGTTTATTGATTTATAATAACAATAACTAAAAACTAATTACTAAAACTAAAAGTAAAATTCTTGGAGTTTTTGTGAACAATTAATAACTAAATGCTTTACAATAACAATAACAATAACTAAAATTCAAATCCATTACTTTTACAACACTAGTAACAAGTCAGCAGTAATGATGTACATATAACTGCTTGTAGTCAAATAAAGTAGGGGTATGTATTTATTAGTTAATGAATGGTTCAGACTACATTATGCAATTAGTCCATATGAAATTGAGGTGAAGGATTGACAAATAAACATGCAATGAAACTGAGGGCAGAGTTGTCTATTAAAATACCATTATTAGAAACAATGTTCAAAAGAGCATGTCTGTCTATATTTCTCCATTCTGCTAATGTGGAGTAGAAAGAGATTCATAAGATTAAACTCAGTGCATACCTTACCAGGTAGCATATTAGTATGTGGACACACTGAAAATAAAAGTACATTACCAGCTAATTAGGTTTAATTGTATTTGTTTTAATTAGGTTAATAAAAGGAAATACTTATTTATAACAGATATCATAAAACATAGACAAAACATTTCCCAAAAATACTTTATATAACTTCATTTGCATTTTTGCAATTCTTATGATTCTGCCCAATTTATAAATTCTAATCAAATTTTATTTCATATATGTTGTACACTAGATGTTATGTATGCTTGTACATTCATTGTATAAGTATTATATATGATTGTATATAATCAGTCAACGTGTGACAGATTATATGCACATAGTTAATAACAATGAAAGTGACATGTTCATACATTATAGTTTATATTGTTTAAAAGAACTTACCTGTAATGTGCAATAGACAGTTAGGTGTTGTGCCTCGTAAACTAAAGGGCAAATTATTATAGTTTAGTACATACTTTAAACCATCTTCCGATAGTTTTTGCATAATCTGAAAAGGAGTCAGTAGTGGTTGTTCTTGTAAGTATAGTGCTATTGCACCACTAACTAAAGGAGTAGCCATTGATGTTCCTGATAAAGTTCTTGTACATGTACATTCATTGCAGCTGTAATCAGCTCCTATGACGTCAGAGCCAGGAGCAAATATGTTGACGCAAGAACCACCATTTGTAAAGGAAGACACATCATCTCCTCGAGCAGAACTAGCAACAGTAATAACACCTGGTGCACTTGCAGGACTACGATCACAAGCATCACCTCCATAATTGTTACCAGCAGCTGCAACAATTGGTATTCCCATATTAACAATATTGCTCGACACAGTGTTAAATGAACTAGTATATGAGCCACTCAATGACATGGAGATAATAGCTGGATGACGTGGGTTCTTGCTGGTGATATTTGATGCAGCAGAATTTAATCCATCTATAACAACACTCCAAGGTGCTCTACCACTACATCCTAATACACGAACACTGTAACAGTTAGCTTTTTTGGCTACACCATAATGTTTTCCACAAGCAAGACTTGCTACATGAGTTCCATGTCTATTGCAATCTCTACCTCTTAGATTTGTTCCATAGTAGTTGTCAACTGGGTCATATCCAGTATATATGGCTCTATGACTGTCAAATTCACAGTGATCATAATTAATACCTATATAATTTTAGACACCAACATTCAAAGTAATATGATAGATATTACAACAACACCTGTATCTAAAATGTAAATATCAACACCTTCTCCATCTCCTCCAGGTTCAAATATACCATCTAATACTGGACTGACTTGGTCAATACGATCCAGTGCCCATGAAAGTGAAGCTTCAGCGAATGTCTCTTCTTCAACAAACTCAACATTATCAAGATCTTTTATCTGCAAAACATGATACACACACATACAGATTATGCTTTGCATATACAGATTATGTATATATTATATATATCTATATCTATCTATCTATCTATCTATCTATCTATCTATCTATCTATCTATCTATCTATCTATCTATCTATCTATATATATATATATATATATATATATATATATATATAAATTATCTTTTATTAGTCTAACCTTATGTGCTTCATTTCTGACAGCTTTGTCACAATTATTTTAACAAACAGACTCTCCATTTTATGCATTTCAGAGCTCAATGACTCACTTTGAAGCTTATTAGCAATAGCTTCAAATCGCTCATGACTAGTATCAGGTGTCAGTACAACCATATACTGACCTGTTGTCTCTATTCCAGGAACAGCACGAATAACTCGACGTGTTCGTGCTACAGCTGCTAAGAGAAGAACTAAAATTAGACTTTGAAAATGCATGTTTAGTTTCGCGATAAACTGTGTTGTACGCCACTTTTATATATATATATATAAAACTTAGCCACGCCTCTCTTTTAATACCGTGTTAAGCATTATTACATTATTAAGCATTGAGGTACGTCTTTCTTTACTCTACTATGTTTTAACTTGCAACATTTTTATGTGTAACAATAATCCAGACGAACGAATTACTTTAGAAATAACAATATAATTAAGTGAAAATATAACAGCCATTAAAATGAATATATGTATGAATATACCTATCTATATACCTATCTATATACATTTCATGAAATCTTACAAAAAGTATTTAGTCAATTGTTTGTAGTCTTTTTAAAATATTTATATATGTTAGTGATATAAATGACTTTGTTTGTGTGAAGGTTTATGTATTGTATGTATTTAAAAGTAACCAGTAAAAGTTTATTTGTGATGTAATCATTTCCTTAAATAGATGTGTATGTTATAAATCTCCCAAAACATTCTTTACATACTTAACAGTTAAAATAGATTGTGTGATATAATCATTTCCTTACATAGATGTGCATGATATAAATCTCCCAAAACATTCTTTACATACTTAACATGCAGTTAAAATAGATTCCTTATATTGTATGCATTCAGTTTCTTAATATAATTATATACCTTAGATGTTTATAGTCATACGACATGAACTATTTGTTAATGAAATAGGTAACAATAAATATAATTATTCTCTCATACTTCTACATTTATATGTCAATGTTTCTAAGATATAGACATAACTTGTATATCACATAAACCTACTGCATACAATATATGTTGTCTCTTGCATCATTCTTTGAAATATAAAAGCATGTGTTATTCTAAAGTTAGAGATCATGCAACCATACCAGACAGGCTGTTTTTAAGGAAATTAATGGCCATTTTATATCAATTCAAACTATAAACCAATTCACTTTTGTAATATGCTTTTATTGCTATAATAAATATTTTTTCCATATAAAGGTGTTAGTATTGTTATGATCAAAAATTTATGACTTCATGTGGTTTCCTGTATCATTGGTTACACCTCTTCATGCTGTGTCAGCTGTATGTCACTTGATCTCTTAATTATATTTACATATATACCTCCCAGGTCACCTTTGAGTTTCTCATTTCTTTTGAATTTGCTATCTAACTTCTATCATCTACATAGTAACTATTATGTCATGTCTTATAATATCTTTGGTTTTGTGTATGGAAGTCCTTGTTTTTTCTAATAAGTATAGTATTTTTTGATAATCTCTATTGTTCAAAAGTTTGAGTCAACAATTAAATTGCCGACTGCTAAGTTATATTTGGAGGTTCAATTATGACAGGAAGCAACAACCAGATAATTAATAGAGAGTTTGATTTCTACTGAAATTATGGAATTTTGTTTAGTACAGAACATTCTGTATAATTAAATTAATGCTCTATTCAAAGATCACAAGGTAAATTATTTATCTATCTAAAATTATCCTATAACATTCACAGTTGTATTCTGTTTTTCAACTTATTATAAGAGATTATTATTATATACTGAATTTTGATTTTTAGTATTTGATATTAGTTTGGTACCAAAGTATTTAAAAATATTGTAAATTGTTGATTAGAATGAATATTAATCTAATAATAATAATAATAATAATAATAATAATAATAACATGTATTTTGTAATTTTTTGTCTTAAGAACTGAAATTGGTCTAGAATTTGATTAAAGTTATATTATTAAAATACATGGAGAGTATATTGAAGTAACTTCCATTATAACATTTTCATCTAAAACTATTACTACTATTAGTACAATGTAATTGAAATTAATGTGATACTACTAAGGACTTATTATTTAGTTAAGTTCACTGTGTATTTTTACAAAACCTGTCATCGTAAACAGGTGTATTGTTAGATTTGGGTCTCTTCACTCTCTTCCAAATGGTCCTGATTTTTCTTAGGCTGTGGCTGCATCTCACTTTGTTCTAAAAGAATAAAATAACTAAAAAACTAAAAATTAATAATTTAAATATAATGAAATTATCATATTTGACCTTGATTATAGTACTTATTTCTCATAAAGCCAGAACCTGCTACATTTTATTGTAAAATAAAAGAAAGTTTAATGTTATAGGATCAAGCTGTTTATTCATCAATTCTTCATTGAGTCATTAGTGTAAGATTAACCACATGTAACAAAGTAAGCAATATATCTTTTGTACCCTTAAATCATTTTATTAGTTTTTATATTGAAACAATGTGCTCACTTATGACAGTATTTTAAACAAAGTACATACATACTGAAAAATGACAAAATCGAATGTTTACCTTCTTGATTTGAATTATATGGTTCATAATAAATATTTTGTACAGTTAAGTCATCAGTTTGGATACCACCTTCCTTAGCAAAATGATACTTCTTAGCCTTGGTAAACTGTTTACTAAAACATTAGGAAAAAATATATTATTACTTATATAGTCAGATGAAGATGTAATGGATTTTGATTTTGCTTAACATTACAAGAAAGAAGAACGTTACCAGAGCACAATATGATTGTTTTGATTTCACTATGACATGAATGTTTGACTAATTTCAAATACATAATTACACAGAACTTTGGTATCAAAACTACATAATTATGCATGCAATATGTAGACTAACATAATCAAGTACTTACTATAAAATAAAGACCAGTATAAAAATGAACAGAGCAATTAGGAGAGTACCAACAAATGAACCAACAACAATTCCAGCAATGGCACCTTCTGAAAGACCTTTGTCAGTTGAAGTAGGCAATGAGGTCGAAGATACATCACTTGTTGTGGTAAGTAAGTTCATAGAGCTTGACAACATAGATGAAGATTCTATGTCTTCTATACAATAGATTAAGCACAAACCGCTCATGTAATAGATTTTAAGGTAGCATGCATATATGAATATCATACATCATCATGTACTAATGCACATACCTGCTATACACATAGTTCCTTGAAGTTTTGATCCTCCAGGACATAAACAGTTAAAGCTACTTGGGATATTCTGGCATATCTGGTTACTAGGGCAAAGTGACTCTTTGTTCATAAATGCTTGAAAACACTCATCAATATCTATAAATAAAATCGTTACATTAATTTATAAAAAGCATTATTTTATCACAGTAATATCTACTGACCATTGCAGGTAAATCCATCAGCATCTAGAGTATAGCCATTATTACATTCACAATCAAAGCTACCATCATTGTTAATGCAGTGTTGTTCACAAGGATTAGTTGATATATTACATTCATTGATATCTGATGAAAGTAGAGAAATAGTTGCAATGCTTAGTAATATTGTAAAAATTAAAAAAAGTCATTCTTTTGTTTATATACTAGTGATATTACATTGTAGCATAATTACGTACTCATTATAATTATAAAAATAGATGGCCTTACCAGTACAATTAAATTTATTAGAATCCAATGCATAACCACTGTAACAAGAACATATCTCCATTGATGATCCAACATCCAGTGCACATAGTTGCTCACATTTATTGTTATCTGGACATTTTCGTTCAGGATCAACTGGGAAAAAGTTATATGACACATTTAATTACTAATATATTATTACAATATTTATAAATGTATTAATAATTATTTATTTGTGAAATTAGAAGCATTATAGAAAGACTGATTTATGGAAATATTACTGATTTAATATCAATACTAACTTGTCAATAGTAAGCTAACTATGGTCTCTAAATAGTCAAGACATGTTGTTTTTGTCTTACCTACACAAGTTTTAGTATCATTTTGTAAAATAAATCCATTGTGACATGAACAATTGTATGAACCAAGAGTGTTTACACAAATTTGTTGACACTCATAGAGAAATCTAGAGCACTCATCAATATCTGTTTATAAAATTATTAATAATAATTCTGTAAATCTTCTAAGTATACTTACCATTACATGAGCGGTTGTCACCAGATAATTCATAACCTGAATTACATTGGCATTCATAACTACCAATGTTGTTAACGCATCTCTGAGAACATAAACTTGACAGAGTTACATTAGCACATTCATCAATATCTTAAATAACTAGTGTAAGTAGTTAGTGATTTTGAATTGGACATACCAACACAAGCACTGCCATCTCCTGTGTATCCTGATGGACAAGCAGGACATGTTCCCCCAATAGCAGGAGCTTTGTTATCCTCACATTTAGCACCATTAAAGCATGATAGTTCACTGCAACCATCAGCATCATTTTCACAAAAATCTCCATCATATGCTAATTGTTTAATAAAAACATATTAATATTTCGTAAATTGCATTGATACCTTCATTACAGTCACAAAGCAATAAAAGAGGATTACTAGATGTATTAATTAAACCTTCAGCTGTACAGTTTCCACCATTTTGACATCCACAAATACGTACCTGACAAGTAAAAAATGATATACTCATATATATATTTAAATTTTACCTGTGGTTGAATAGCAGAGACAGCTCCCATTGAGTCTTTGGCCATAACAGTAATTGTTAAGTCTTCTATTACTGATTTTATCATGATACTCAACATGTACATTGATCCTGTATTCTCAAAGGTATATTCAGCTGGTAGATTACCCTCAATTGTAACATTAAATGTATCTCCAGGATCTGTTATATTCATAATCAATATTGATGTCTCATTAATAGTAACAATAAACTGTTCAGCTGCTTCAATGAAAGGAGCAGAGTTGTCTATGAGAGTCAAGAAAAGGAGAAGGTACAGTTTAAATTTAAATGATACTAAGTATTACTTACTAGCAATTTTTTGATTTTCTTCATTTTCTTCCAATGTTCTTTGAGTGTTTTGTGCTAGTTCTCTGTTACCAGTTTGACTGTAATCAAATATGCATTGTGTATTTTGTGGTCCTCCACACACATCCTCTGCTTTTTTACGTGTGACATTATCTAGTTCATCAAGAAACTGAGGTTTGTGATTTGGAACTGAAAAATTGGCAACACCCTGTCCTTTTGAATAATAAAACAAACTCTCATCTTCTGTAACTTGCCCTATGAAGAAAACACAATATTATTTCTTGTCATTTAATAACAAATTCATCAATCTGCCTATCAATTCATGTATTTATCCATCCTTCCATTCATTCATTACATGATTGTCCAAAAGTATGTAGTATTCGATCTGAAGTATCATCTGGTAACACAGTTCCATTACGAAAAACAAACTCATTGGTATTATCTCCATCCATGTTACCAAGGAGACCACTAATATTTGTATTGTTTAGAAAACTTTGTGGAACTAAAACATTAAAAGAGAGTAAACCAACTCTTAATGTCACATTAACTGCCACATCATTTGAAAATACTACTCTAATAGTATCATTTCCTACTCTTTGTAAGAATACTGTGTCATATCGTATGATGCTATTAACAGTTGTGAGATTGGATGAAATGTTAGAACCATTTATAAGAACAACTAATTTATTGTCCATTCCAACTTCAATCTATTATAAATGAAAAAGAACATACAATATATTATTAATATTAAATAAAGGATCAAATTGTATATACCTGAACTCTTTCATTCAAATTACTATCCCCACCATGACCACCCATTGCAACAGCTGAGAAGATGGTGGCTGTTGAGTTAGTTCTATTGTTAGGGGGCAGAGCAGTCCTAGCCTGCAACTCAAACTGTCCTGTGATACGTGTCATTACATATTCTCCTAGTCCATTAAAAGTATAAGAACGTCCATCCAGTGTTGTAATATGTGGATCTCCAAAATTCCATCCTGTAAATAAAGTAAAATAATATGATTGCTGATTGTTAAGTAAATTGTGTTATTGTAGTAATATCTACAAACATTGAAGTAAGCAGGAATAGACTAGAATGAATTGTGTTAGTTGTTTATAAATGAACTTGTAATAACTTTATAACTAGTTTTATAAGCATTTCACAATGATCTTATTTTCTTAAGTAATGTTTAATGTTTAAACAACCATTAAAAGGCATTATGAAAAAAAATAAAAGCAGGTTTTTTTTTGTATTTACTATTAAGTTCTGTGTATGTCTTAACTCAAACTTGTTCTAAAACGCCTTCATTTTTTCTTTTTCTGTCATTTAAAACATAATATATTCAGTAAACTAAATAGCTAAATAACCGAAAGTGTGAGATAAAGTCCTACAAACCCTTAAAAAATATTACGTTTATATCGTTAATGCAGCAAATATTAAATTGTAGCTTATAGCTTTTCAAAATATATAATTATTCTATATTGTGAAATAGTCCTGATAAAGATCTGAAATAGTGTCTGCTTAAACATATTCAAAATCATATAAACTGACAAACTAATTCTTATTGCCAATTGGATTAACATACCAAAAAGAAAAGGAGATACATTATAACAAAACAGTCTTGGACGACGACTGTGATACACATCACAAAGAGCACTATCTACACAGCAGACATCTCTAAAGTTTTCATCAAATTGAGCATATGAAGCTGGAAAAATGAAGGGATTATATCGAGCTACTCGACTTGCTGAAGGTCCCTCGTTGATTCTAAACCCAAAAATTCTGTGAAAATGAAAATTTTAATTTAAAAGCATTTTATTGTCGTATAAGGTAACTAATAATAATATACAATATCCACAACTTACGTATTATAACAACAAACTCCACTGATTCCAAATCTGTAGTTAGCATAGCATGCAATATTTGGACCTTCATGGCCTATAAAAAACCATCTAAAATCAAAGAGTAGGAGAATTTCTAGTTGACAAGGACAGGTTTGTGCAAATGAAAAGCGAGATATAAATAAAGAAAGTGATGATCCATGAAGTAGTACATCATTGTTTCTTGCTTCTAAACATATTTGACTAGAATCTATGTGAATGAGAATTTATATCAAATTAGTACATATCAAAACATTTTTAATTAATGGTGAGAGAGGCTAGCATATAATATGTAATAATCAGTAAAGTCTATTAATGTTTATTCTAGCATACATAACATTCATTGTCATTCATAATTTGCTAAAATGCTATAACTTTAAACAAAATGGAACAACAAAAGAGAATCTGGATGCTCATTTTATTATAACAATAAGAAATAGGAGAGGAAAAGAGCTACATATTAGTTGATAAGAGTGTAAACGTTATTCACATATATTTAAACTAGTTTCTTAATACAATGCACTTATATTTATCACATACCTCTGTCATTACTAAAAAAATACACAATATTGGAGAAGCTACAATTTCTATTCAAGCAATCCAAAATACTACTGATCTCATTTCTTCTTCCGGATAGAGGGTGGTTATCAAAACCAAAACCAGGTATATTGTAACCAATAGTTGATGTGTAATAGAATGTATCCCATTTAAGATCACCACATTTGTAAGTATAGATTACGTAAGTTGATGATACATGATCTGTAATAATAATAGCTTGAAATGTATTTGTCTATATAAAGAAAAGGATATAATGAAGGACAATGGAAATTGATTGAAAATAGCAAAGCTTTACCTTATTTAACAGTGTCCAGGTATCATCAGTATATAAATGTGGATAACGAGTAGCAAAACTATGTGGATATGCATGAATACTTCTCCATTCAACTACAATCATCCACACTCCATTGAAAGAGACATTGTATTTCTTTTGTATGAAATAACTGACTTCATCAAGAGTTGGTTGATCAGCAATGTTCTCATCATCAAACACTTGATAGCACACTTTACCTTTTGAAAAATGATCAGGTAAAATTATATTGGAGCTGTAGTGCATGCATAAAGACTTCAATACTACAATATTTACAATGAATCATAGGTAATTATGAAAGTATTTCATTATCATGTATTGAATTGGAAGGATTTTAGTTGCCAACATTATTGTTTATTAGATCACTTGTGTACATTTAGCTTATGTAGCCTCACTATTTATTTGTAATAAAAATTACTATGTTTATTGTCTTGGTATTTATTATTACTATATAATTGTCTTGGTATTTTTAACTATTCATATAAAATTGTACATTATACATAATATAGACAAGAAAACTCTTCTATTTTACCTGATGTTTTTATGTCATAAAAGTTCCATAGTGGAGCAAAGATATAAGAAGAGTGTATGAGAGGATCAATGGATGGTAGGAAGAAAGGTTGACTTAATAAGAACCTTTTGCTTAAAGAAATAACACCATTGTAGTTTACCTAAGATAATAATAACAATCACATATTTATTATTTCATTACGATAATTGCTATAATATCTTACAAACAATGTAGAATGGGTTCTAGCTCCTATTTTAATTCCTCTCTTAGGATTGATTTGTTTGGAAGAGAATTGTTTTGGTCTAAGACATGTTGGATTAGTTAGATTAATGTATGATAGAACATTGGTACAAATGTATGGAGTTGGTGATGGAGTCATTGACAATGATAGTGAAGGTGACAGTGATGGTATTGATGTAGACAATGAAGGTGATGGAGATACTTCTTCAGATGATGCTATTGAAGTTGAAGTCGATGCTTCTTTAGATGAAAGCAATGAAGGTGATGGGAATACTTCTTCAGATGGTGCTAGTGAAGTTGAAGTTGATGCTTCTTCAGATGAAAACAACGAAAGTGATGGGGATACTTCTTCAGATGGTGCTAATGAAGTTGAAGTTGATGCTTCTTCAGATGAAAACAATGAAAGTGATGGGGATACTTCTTCAGATGGTGCTAGTGAAGTTGATGCTTCTTCAGATGAAAACAACAAAGGTGATGGGGATATTTCCTCAGATAGTGCTAGTGAAGTTGAAGTTGATGCTTCTTCAGATGAAAACAATGAAAGTGATGGGGATACTTCTTCAGATGGTGCTAGTGAAGTTGATGCTTCTTCAGATGAAAATAATGAAGGTGATGATGATAGTTCTTCAAATGTTGTTAGTGAAAGTGAAGTCAACGTTTCTGCATGTGATAACAATGAAGCTTATGAGAAACATCTTCAAATAAAATTAGTGTAGATATAATTGATGTTTCTGATATGAGTTCAGAATATATAAAATTCCAATGATCAACAATGTCCATAATCTTGACACAATAATAATATAATACTCTCAATACTATTTAATAACTTATAACAAAGTACAAATTTATAAATTTTAGTGCTCCTTTCTTAAGACTTACACCAGATTCTAATTTTACTTTTGCTCCATGTTAATATGGTTAAAAAGGTGTTTGCTTTTAGTAAGACATAATATTTATATGATTTTTGAAATTTACTTGTCCTTGAAGATGATCCTAATGCATAAAATCACAAGTAAAAATTGTGACATTTTTTGGCTTATAATAATGAACTGTGCAATGAAAGTTAATCCTTAAACAAGGTGTATAGGTATTGAAATATGATGTAATAAACATACTAAACCATGTTATAATTTCAGTATTTAGTCAGGTTTGTGTTCTAACAGTTAACTTTGTACAAGTTACCATTTATTCCAGACCCTGAGTCAAAGCCAAATCCAGATCCTGATCCTGTATAAAAACGATACATAAAATATTATTACTATGCTTGTATCAGACTAAATATGAATATAAATATAAACATAAATATAAATATATATATATATATATATATATATATATATATATATATATATATATATATATATATATATATATATATATATATATATATATATATATATAACACTACAAAGGTAAGACATCTGAATAAGACATCTTAGAGCATATTACTTATATAAAAATATAGTTTTCTATGTAGAAATAATGATCATAAAACTACTATTTTCATAGTTATTATGCATAAAAAAGATGATAAAATGTTGTGCCAACTTACCTTGAGTAACAGTTTGTGTAGCTGTAATTATACTAACACTTAGAGATGAAGTAAAACCAGATGAGGTGCTTGATGGGAAAGTTGTATTACTAGTTAGAGTGGGTGGAGGTTCAACACTAGTGTCTATGTAAGAAATAGCAATAAAATAAGTAGTAATTATTAAATATGCAAATTAAATAATAACGAATGTCTTAAAAAACACATTGATATGATATTTATTAAAGAAATGGAACATTAGTAATTACAATAACAAATGATCTAAGTTTATAATAAATTTAAGGAATGGTTTTGTTTAAAATGTATCTGGTTGAATAAATTTTTTGTTTTATTTCACATGCTTATAAGTGTGAAGTGCAGTGATTTGTTACCACTATAGTTTTGATGATAAATATAATTAAATTCAAAACACTCTTCAACGTCCCTAAATATAATATTTTAGAAATTTTCAGCTTGTGTACTTAGCTACAACTTTAAATTCACTAACCATTTATGCCCGATCCTGAGCCAGAACCTGATTGTAATCCTGAGCCAGATCCTGATACTGTGGTGCATACAAATAAATAAGTAGTAATTCAAATTACACACATTTAATTTTAAATCATAGGAGTTTATTAGAATAAAATAGCTGTGACTACTGAATAACATGAGTTTTCGTTTTATCCCTACCTAGTGTATTTGTTGGAGTAGGTGTAGGAGATGAAGGATGACAACCAATATTAGCTACATCACTACAACAGTCTCTAAAAAAGTAACAGGCTTGATCACAAAAACAATTATTATTGCTACAAGTTGCTGACAAAGAAAGTACACAACATCCAGAATAGTTGAGGTTGAGTGCTAAACATGACCCTATATATGAATGTATGGATAACTACATTTCATTTTTAGTATTTAACATACCTTTGGTAACAGTTGGTGTAGGTGTAACTATACCACCACTTAGAGATGAAGTAAAACCAGATGAGGCACTTGTTGAGAAAATTGTCTTACTAGTTAGAGTGGGTGGAGGTTCAACACTAGTGTCTATGTAAGAAATAGCAATAGAATTAATTATAAAGTGAGTATGCTGATAAAATAATAACCAAGTTTTAAAAAAACATATTTGAAATGACATGTAATGAATAAAACATTGTTTTACTTCAATGCTTATAAGTATGAAGTTCTATGAAATTTTTATCACTATGCTTTTGACATTAAATAAAAATCTAAAACATAAAATGCATGCATAACCCAGAACTTAAATGATTTAAAAGCATACAAAACATACACAACATGCTTAAATATAACATTTTAGGAATTGCCATCTTGTGTACTTAGTCACAACTTTATAGTCACTAACCATTTATGTCAGATCCTGAGCCAGAACCTGATCTAAATCCTGAGCCAGATCCTGATACTGTGGTGCATACAAATAAAAAAAATAGTAATTCGAATTACAGACATTTAATTTTAAATCATTGGAGTTTATTAGAATAAAATAGCTGTGACTACTGAATAACATGAGTTTTTGTTTTATCCCTACCAAGTGTATTTGTTGGAGTAGGTGTAGGAGATGAAGGATGACAACCAATATTAGCTACATCACTACAACAGTCTCTAAAAAAGTAACAGGCTTGATCACAAAAACAATTATTATTGCTACAAGTTGCTGACAAAGAAAATACACAACATCCAGAATAGTTGAGATTGAGTGCTAAACATGACCCTATATATGAATGTATGGATAACTACATTTCATTTTTAGTATTTAACATACCTTGGGTAACAGTTGGTGTAGGTGTAACTATACCACCACTTAGAGATGAAGTAAAACCAGATGAGAAACTTGCTGGGAAAGTTGTCTTACTAGTTAGAGTGGGTGGAGGTTCAACACTAGTGTCTATGTAAGAAATAGCAATAGAATTAGGTTTTATGTGAGTATGCAGATTAAATAATAACAAATGTATAAAAACAAACAAATTGAGATGATATATAATGAAAAAAAAATTTCAAATTATAAAGTATAGACCACAACAAATTTTGCTATTTATTAAAAATTTGTAACATTAATAATCGTATTAACAAATGATCCAAGTTTATAATAATTTTAAGGATTTGATTTTTAAAAAAAATGTATGTGGCTGAATAAAATTTTTATTTTACTTCACATGCTTATAAATATGAAGAAGTTCAATTATATTTTGCTATCACCATAATTTAGATGGCAAATATAATTAAAATAAATTAAATATACAAACCTCAAGCAACATTCTTAAATATAATGTTTTAGGAACTGACAAATTGTGTACTCTATCACTACTATGTAGGCACTAACCATTTATGCCAGATCCTGAGCCAGATTCTGATTGTAATCCTGAGCCAGATCCTGATACTGTAGCGTATACAAATAAAATGTAATAATTCAAATTGTACATATTTTAATTTTAATCATTGAAATTATTTTAAATTAAATAGCTATGACTACTGGATATCATTAGTATTGTTTAATCCGTACCAAGTGTATTTGTTGGAGTAGGTGTAGGAGATGAAGGATGACAACCAATATTAGCTATGTCACTACAACAGTCTCTAAAAAAGTAACAGGCTTGATCACAAAAACAATCATTATTGCTACAAGTTGCTGACAAAGATAATACACAACATCCAGAATAGTTGAGATTGAGTGCTAAACATGACCCTATATATGAATGTATGGATAACTACATTTCATTTTTTAGTGTTTAACATACCTTGAGTAACAGTTGGTGTAGGTGTAACTATACCACCACTTAGAGATGAAGTAAAACCAGATGAGAAACTTGCTGGGAAAGTTGTCTTACTAGTTAGAGTGGGTGGAGGTTCAACACCGGTGTCTGTGTAAGAAATAGCAATAGAATTAATTATAATGTGAGTATGCAGATAAAATAATAACCAAGTTTTAAAAAAACAAATTTTAGATGACATGTAATGAATAAAACATTGTTTTACTTCACATGGTTATAAGTCTGAAATTCCATGAAATTTTTATCAATATATTTTTGACAGTAAATAAATTTTAAAAATTAAATGTATATAGAACTGCATGCAACATGCTTCTATAATATTTTAGCAGTTGGCAGTTTGTGTACTCAGCCACAATTTTATAGTAACTAACCATTTATGCCTGACCCTGAGCCAGATCCTGATACTGTGGTGCATACAAATAAAAAAGTAATAATTCGAATTACACACATTTAAATTTAAATCATTGGAGTTTATTAAAGTAAAATAGCTGTGACTACTGGATATCATGAGTTTTCGTTTTATCCCTACCTAGTGTATTTGTTGGAGTAGGTGTAGGAGATGAAGGATGACAACCAATATTAGCTATGTCACTACAACAGTCTCTAAAAAAGTAACAGGCTTGATCACAAAAACAATTATTATTGCTACAAGTTGCTGACAAAGAAAATACACAACATCCAGAATAGTTGAGATTGAGTGCTAAACATGACCCTATATATGAATGTATGGATAACTACATTTCATTCTTTAGTGTTTAACATACCTTGAGTAACAGTTGGTGTAGGTGTAACTATACCACCACTTAAAGATGAAGTAAAACCAGATGAGAAACTTGCTGGGAAAGATGTCTTACTAGTTAGAGTGGGTGGAGGTTCAACACTAGTGTCTATGTAAGAAATAGCAATAGAATTAGGTTTTATGTGAGTATGCAGATTAAATAATAACAAATGTATAAAAACAAACAAATTGAGATGATATATAATGAAAAAACATTTCAAATTATAAAGTATAGACCGTAACAAATTTTGCTATTTATTAAAAATTTGTAACATTAATAATCGTATTAACAAATGATCCAAGTTTATAATAATTTTAAGGATTTAATTTTTAAAAAAAAATGTATGTGGCTGAATAAAATTTTTATTTTACTTCACATGCTTACAAGTATGAAGAAGTTCAATTAGATTTTGCTATCACCATAATTTAGATGGCAAATATAATTAAAATAAATTAAATATACAAACCTCACGCAACATTCTTAAATATAATGTTTTAGGAAATGACAAATTATGTACTCTATCACAACTACGTAGGCACTAACCATTTATGCCAGATCCTGAGCCAGATCCTGATTGTATTCCTGAGCCAGATCCTGATACTGTAGCATATACAAATAAAATGTAATAATTCAAATTGTACATATTTTAATTTTAATCATTGAAATTATTTTAAATAAAATAGCTATGAATACTGGATATCATGAGTTTTCGTTTTATCCCTACCAAGTGTATTTGTTGGAGTAGGTGTAGGAGATGAAGGATGACAACCAATATTAGCTATGTCACTACAACAGTCTCTAAAAAAGTAACAGGCTTGATCACAAAAACAATTATTATTGCTACAAGTTGCTGACAAGGAAAATACACAACATCCAGAATAGTTGAGATTGAGTGCTAAACATGACCCTATATATGAATGTATGGATAACTTCATTTCATTTTTAGTATTTAACATACCTTGGGTAACAGTTGGTGTAGGTGTAACTATACCACCACTTAGAGATGAAGTAAAACCAGATGAGAAACTTGCTGGGAAAGTTGTCTTACTAGTTAGAGTGGGTGGAGGTTCAACACCGGTGTCTGTGTAAGAAATAGCAATAGAATTAGTTATTATGAGAGTATGCAGATTAAATAATAATAAATGTATAAAAACAAACAAATTGAGATGATATATAATAAAAAAAACATTTCAAATTATAAAGTATAGACCATAACAAATTTTGCTATTTATTAAAAATTTGTAACATTAGTAATCATAATAACAAATGATCCAAGTTTATAATAATTTTAAGGAATTCATTTTTAAAAAAATGTATGTGGCTGAATAAAATTTTTATTTTACTTCACATGCTTACAAGTATGAAGACGTTCAATTAGATTTTGCTATCAGTATAATTTAGGTTGTAAATTTAAATAAAATAAATTAAATACACAAACCTCATTAAAGAATCTTAAATATAACGTTTTAGGAAATGACAAATTGATTATTCTGTCACAACTATGTAGTCACTAACCATTTATGCCAGATCCTGAGCCAGATCCTGATCTAAACCCTGAGCCAGATCCTGACTGTAATCCTGAGCCAGATCCTGATACTGTGTTGCATACAAATAAAATGTAATAATTAAAAGTGTACATACTTTAATTTTAATCATTGAAATTATTTTAAATTAAATAGCTGAGACTACTGGATATCATTAGTATTGTTTTATCCCTACCAAGTGTATTAGTTGGAGTAGGTGTAGAAGATGAAGGATGACAACCAATATTAGCTATGTCACTACAACAGTCTCTAAAATAGTAGCAGGCTTGATCACAATAACAATCATTATTTCTACATGTTGGTGACAAGGACCATACACAACATCCAGAGTAGTTGAGGTTAAGTGCTAGACATGACCCTATATATGAATGTATGGATAATTACATTTCATTTTAGTGTTCAATTTACCTTGAGTAACAATTGGTGTAGGTATAACTATACCACCACTTAGAGATGAAGTAAAACCAGATGAGGCACTTGTTGAGAAAATTGTATTACTAGTTAGAGTGGGTGGAGGTTCAATACTAGTGTCTATGTAAGAAATAGATATAAAATTAGTTATTATGAGAGTATCCAGATAAAATATTACCTAATGTTTTAAAACAAACAAATTTGAAATGATATATAATGAATAAAACATTGTTTTACTTCACATGGTAATAAGTCTTAAGTTCTATGAAATTTTATCACTATATTTCTGACAGTAAATAAATTTTAAAAAATTAAATGCATACAAGACTGCATGCAATATGCTTCTATAATATTTTAGCAGTTGGCAGATTGTGTACACAGCCACAATTTTATAGTCACTAACCATTTATGCCAGACCCTGAGCCAGATCCTGACTGTAATCCTGAGCCAGATCCAAATACTATGGTGCATACAAACAAAAAGTAGTAACTCAAATTGTACACTTTTAATTTTAAATCATTGGAATTTATTTTCATAAAATAACTGTGACTACTGAATAACATGAATTTTGTTTTATCTCTACCAAGTGTATCTGTAGGAATAGGTGTAGGAGATGAAAAATGACAACCAATATTAGCTAAATTTTATATTTTCAAATATTTAATATTTTGCCATCATTTGGAAGGTTCTCCAATATTTTAAAGTCATGTAAAGTTACTTAATGTAACAAAATAAAATATTGAAAAGTGAGAAAGGAAGTTGTTACGTTATAATTTATTACTTAAAAGGTATACAATGCACTGTAATGTATAGTATTGCTTAAAATTTCATAATCATTTCAGAATGGAATGCATGATTGTGTATTAGCAATTGAAGTCAATATCATGTCGGGAAAAATAGTAACAACATTAACACTAAAATGCAGCTGACAATGGCTATGTTACTCAACAGTTACTCTAGAAAGAAAACATGCCAAGACCATAACTCTTACTTCTAGCAAGTCTATCTTTGCAATTTTACTTTAGATCAATTAGAAAGGACAAAATCCAGAAAATATAAATTGTAGATGTTATAAGTCTACCTCACATGTATGACCACGTGGAAGGAATAACTGGGTTTACAAATTTACCTACTTGGGGTTTCCCTTGTGCTCAACTACGCAAGAATGCTATTAATTCAATTGATTATAATTCTTCATGCTGTGAGTCTAATAGTTGTTATGTTTATTTATATTAAATTGTTGATCTGAAAGAGCGTTGCACAGTCGACAACCTACCACTACATGAAGATTGGTAAGAATAATCTAAAAATACATATAAGTGTGCCAGGCAGTGTTATAATCAGTTTGGACTATGTTTTATGTATATATGTAACAGGTTATGTTTGTTTTCATCGCTTTAATATAATAATTATTGTTCTGTGTGACTTTCAAGAGCGATGAATGAAATTATACCTTATTCTCTTAACTGTTGATGAACATAGCAACCTATAGATTTTATTAACCATACATTTAAATTGACAATAGGTGTAACTGACAATGCTCCAAGCTTCTCACTAGCTAGCTCTTCCATATTTTAACATTCTATAGCTAATAGTCTTTCACTTATATTACTACTAATTATTTAATCTTTGTAGCTCAAGTCAGTGTTTCACTTTGAAATCAGTATCTTTTGAAACAATTGATAGGATAATATTTTCATTTATAGTCTTGTTAAAGCATTTGAATGACAATTTAAAATGACAAGTGAATGTCCTGAATTTAAGACTTTGTTGGCTACTTTGACGTGATCATGTGATAAAATGCCTACTAATCGCAATAGCGATTACAATTATTTGTGGGAGGGATAGTCTATGTGAGACTACAAAGATTCTTATCTGGCCACTATATAGAAACCCAGAATTTAGTAACATTCGGAGCAGAAGTACACATCTCATTCTCACTAGTTAAACAACATTGCTAGATTCCATTATGCTTCTGACATTTCACTTCTATAGTGCACAGTAAAAGGCAAGAGAGAGGTTTATCACATGATGAGTTTTGACTTATAATGACTCAGCATGAGTCATTAATGCAATTAAGTCACTGCATTTGTTGGCTTCATTAGCAAAGAGTGTTAGTGATTATTCCTAGACAGTACATTTCTATATAACTAAGGTTAATTGAGCAAATTTAAAAAAGGATATACTTCTCATAACAGATACCATATAAAATATAACCATTCCTTACAAAAGACATGACATGGTTTCACTTTGTTTGGTTTCATCATAGATACATGGTTTCATCAATACACAGCCAACATGAAAATTGAAACAACTATGTATGGTCAGCACATTATTAAATCTAAATATTGGTATAATATTAGGGAGTGAATATTATAGAGTTGTTTGTAAGACATGCAATTAGTCAGAATAATGAAGTGAAAATAAAATCAACTTTTACATAAAAGGTAAGGGTGCATATGCATTAGTTAAAGCATAGTTTTGAGTACATTTTCAGACTTATCTATATAGACGTTTTGGTCAAGACATTTCTGAGACTCAGAATTGAGTTGTCAATTTGCAGTTCCTTGACTAGAAAACATCAAAACATGGCTGCCTTTTTCCTTAGAATTTTATGTTGAATACTCAAATGTTATAAATGCTATAGAGTACTGCATTACCAATGTCCATCTCTAATGCACCTATAATTATATAAAGTTTAGGGGTTCTTTGATCTAGACCACAAGCAACATTGTTGATAGAGATTAAGTATATGGATTGACTAACTGTCTGACTTATAATAGAATGGCCACTATATTGTCCTGCGAAGCAACTGAAAAGGCCTATATATAACTGATCAATGATTTGAGACCAAATTAGTGTTTCAGGTCAGGTAATTATTGTAATACATGTAATACATGTAATTACACAAGGAGTATGAACCCTAAAATTACATCACACATTTTTGTCATTTCAAGCAATAACTTAAAATACAATATATAAACAATATATATATATTTTAATAGTAACTGGTACTACTTAAACGTAAGTGATAAATCAACCTTTTATGACTGAGATAGATATTCTTCAAAAAGTAAAAACTATTAACAAGGAAGGCAGACTGCATGACACCTTAAAATGTACTAAGTAGGCTTAATGTAATTGTGATTCTGTTTAACTGTTATGCTTGTAAAGAGCCATTTGGGAAAGATCTATGAGTAGTGATATCATTATAGATTAAACTTGTATGATATCTGTCATGTATACAGTGTATACCACAAGTTTATTATAATTCAATAATCAATAATTGATAATAATTTAGTAATTTTAACAATTGGTATATCAATTATTAAATGGTATGTTATTTACAAAATATAAGTCAGGTAAGTCGCAATTTTATATTGCCTATTCTTATTACAGCTGGAAATTGGAGAAAAAATCTCTGTTTAAGAGTGTTTCTGTTGTTTTAGGAAGAGGATACTATATAATTAAGAGTTAATGAAACTCTGTTCAGCAATTTAGGGTTATATAAGTAGCAGTATTTTATTCGTTGGTTCACATGATAAACATATACTGACCACAACCAAATCATATTTATACCTCCTCCTTTATATATAAAAATTAAGTGATTAAATAATTTCTATATAAAATCAATAAATGTACATTAATAGCACCAACATATTATAAATAATTACATGTCAAGATAAACATTCACACAAAATAGCTACACTCTAAAAACTAATATGTCACTTTAACAACTAATTTGTACATAACATGGATGGATTAGTATGGAATATAGAATTCTAGATCTTGTGAATTACTCACTTTATAATTAATTGGTATGTTGTACACACAACAACAAACTATATGGTGAGTAATTCATATAAATCCACCAACATGATGTATAAATTAAAGTAACATATAAGGTTTTACACTGTACATAGAATATAGAATTATTTACCAATCTTCATGTTTGGTATAATTACTGCATTGCCGTTCATACTATGGTCTTATTTCAGAGGCTATATATCACACCTATCATTAATTACATTAAGCAATGTGTGCACGACAGTCAATAATCAATAACAATGACATATATAATTGTAACATTTTCATGCATTGTAATTTTACAATAGTTAGTGGAACTTACTGTTAATGTGTAAAAGACAATTAGGTGTTGTGGCTTTTAAACTAAAGGGCAAATAACTATAGTCCAGTGTATATTTTAAACTATTTTCTGTTAGTTTTTGCTTAATCTGAGATGGAGTCAGTAGTGGTTGTTCCTGTAAGTATAGTGCTATTGCACCACTAACTAAAGGAGTAGCCATTGATGTTCCTGATAAAGTTAATGTGCAGGTACATTTATTACAGCTGTAATCAGCTCCTACCACATTAGAGCCAGGAGCGAAAATATTGACACAAGAACCACCATTTGTGTAGTAGTAAACATCATCTCCTTGAGCAGAGCCTGCAACAGTAATAACTTCTGGTGCACTTGCAGGACTACGATTACAGGCGTTTCCCCTATCATTGCCAGCAGCTGCAACAATTGGTATTCCCATATTAACAATATTGCTCGACACAACATTAACTGAACTAGTATATGAGCCACTCAATGACATTGAGATAATTGCTGGACGACGTGGGTTCTTGCTGGTGATATTTGTAGCAGCAGAATTTAATCCATCTATAACAATACTCCAAGGTGCTGAACCACTACATCCTAATACACGAACACTGTAACAGTTAGCTTTTTTGGCTACACCATAATGTTTTCCACAAGCAAGACTTGCTACATGAGTTCCATGTCTATTGCAATCTCTACCTCTTAGATTTGTTCCATAGTAGTTGTCAATTGGGTCATATCCAGTATATATGGCTCTATGACTGTCAAATTCACAGTGATCATAATTAATACCTATATAATTTTAGACACCAACATTCAACAACAAAGTAATATGATACTACAACAACACCTGTGTCAAGAATGTAGATGTCAACACCTTCTCCATCTCCTCCAGGTTCAAATTTACCATCTAATACTGGACTGACTTGGTCAATACGATCCAGTGCCCACGAAAGTGAAGCTTCAGCGAATGTCTCTTCTTCAACAAACTCAACATTGTCAAGATCTTTTATCTGCAAAACATGATACACATGCACTGTAAAAATTGGGTTGTTACCACAACAACCTTAACAACCATAAGGAGATAGTGGGTTGTTCCCAGAACATCAGTGAGATGTTGTGGTTTGTTAAAGGTTGTTATACATGCAAACTACTTGTTGTGTTAATATATGATCTTAAGGCAAGTTAATGAACAGGAAGTTAAGATGTACACATATATTTCCTTTGAAAGAGTTCAAGACAAATTATGGCTGCATATAGTCTAGCTAGCTAGACTAGGCTGCATAGTATTCACTAAATGTCTTTTAATAATAATTTTCGAAACCCTTATATTACTACAGTGAACAACAGTGGTACAATCCAGTTCTTTTTAGTTGTTGAAGCTTTGCATATACAGATTATGTATATATGATATATATCTATATCTATCTATCTATCTATCTATCTATATATGTATATATATAGATTATATATATATATATATCTACAGATATATATATATATATATATATATATATATAAATTATCTTTTATATAAAGCTAACCTTATGTGCTTCATCCACTGATAGCTTTGCAACAATCATTTTTGCAAATGGCCCCTCCGTTTTATGAATTTCCGAGCTCAATAACTCATTTTGAATTTTTTCAGCTATCACTTCAAATCTCTCATGACTAGTATCAGGCGTCAGTACAACCATATACTGACCTGTTGTCTCTATTCCAGGAGCAGCACGAATAACTCGACGAGTCTGCACTGCAGCTGAAAAGAGAAGAACCAATATCAGAACTTGATTACGTCTTGTGTGAAATTGCATATTTAGTATCACGATAAAGAACTGTTTTGGACGATTTTTTATACTAACGGTGAGCCACGCCTATAAATTCTAAACGACGGTTGCAGTTCCTTTGCTTACTGAATACTACAGAACAAACAGGACTTAGTAACGGCTATGCATCAGATTTTACATTGAGACACGTCATTCTGTTGAACTAAATTATAGGCACTGCTATTTTTCTACAGCCTTACAATTTTTTAACGTAAATGTTTATCCACAGAACCAGGATTAATCTGCAATATAAATCATGTTGTTCATAATAATTAATTTTTTACAGAAATAATATTAATATCTCAAAAAAAGGCATAAAAAATTTAACAAGTAAGTAATTATAAGTACAATGTAGTATGACTACTGCCTACGTATCTCGTGGTGGGAGGACATTCATAACACACTTTAAGTCACGTTAACTCACGTGATCTAAATCCTGACACGTTTTTCCAACGTTTCTTTATAGCTCAGAGTAATCAGTGTAGCATGGATTATCAGCATCGTGTTGGGTCAAAGACGGGTGGTGGTGGAGTGGCAGGATGGTCAGAAACAAGCAGAGACAGAAAAGAGAGGCTTAAAAAGTTAGCCATGGAAACCATTGATATCACTAAAGTAAGTCTTTGTAGCCGCCATTTTGTCTTATATTGTAATTTGTGAAAGGGCAAATTGTTTGATGACTTAGCTTTTAATTTTTATAGAATGTCCCATTTTGAATTAAATGGTTCTAATAGCAAGTTATATTGATTTAGAATGAAACATTATCTCTGGTATGCTAGCTTTGTTCACTTTTAGCAGGCCACTCCTACTGTCCATTGACATTGTTATATATAGACACCTTGCATGTGACATGATTACTGTTTTCTTGATTTTTGTAATCATCATAGTTTCATTGAAGCTGACTTCTATATATACTAACAGTGCTTGGAGGTATTTAACATGCTGCAACTTAAAAGTACATAATACTAGCCGCTTTCCAGAACCTGCAAAACATAATATCTTAACCTTTATATGTGAATTTAATTATAATGGGTGTGCCTGTGAATACTAATATAATTAATACCTGGAGTTAATTCTAAAGGAGCTTGGTTCTATGTCGTTTTAGAGTGTCTTTATTACTATGCTAAGCTTTATACTTACCTGTGACACCATCCTGACTTCACACAGAGTGGAGGGTCAGAGTACATTCTTTACTTGTGTTTGTTTACAAGCTCTTGAAGTACATTTGTCAGAGTGTTGTCTTGTACACTTATTATCTTCTTGTCTAAAACTTCTAGTCATTATAACAGATACAATATACTCTATAGAAATTTAAAAATATATATTTTCAATTTGTTGACTGTACTGTGATGACAAAAACAAATGTTTGTCCTAAGGATTTGTAGAAATGATTCCATCGTCATTTATAAGGGAGTTTTGGTTCTTTACTAGCAAGAAATAACTGTATCCCTTACATTTACTCAAATATAAAATTTGAGTGTACTGCCTAAAAGACTTCTATGAAAAGACAAGACGAACTTGTTGGATTAATAAAAATATTTACTGTATTAATGTGTACTGAATTTAATGTTTCTTGTATATAAAGTTAAGTTGGCTTCAATAAAATTAATGTGGGCGTGCATCAATAAAATAATTGATACTTCCTGTTTGGTCCAAGGTTCTATAAAACTAGAGCACATACTTTAACATGCCCAATAATAGAAGCGTGATTTCATTATTTTTGTATTAATATGTCTTCTGTGGTTGTAAGTGGTTATATTCCCACTGATTTCTAAAATCTTGGTATATCCTGTTTGGGATAACTTCACTATCAACATTTAGCCAATTATGACTGATATTTTGATCTTATAGTACATATAATGTGTATAATTCACTAATAATAGACTTTGTAAGTGTATTAATTGAGTTTGTGATATTAATACTGTTTTTTCCCTCTTCATAGGATCCCTATTTCATGAAGAATCATTTAGGACAATATGAGTGTAAACTATGTTTAACAATACATAACACTGAGGTATGACCAGTTACCTACATCATGTTATTCACTATTGTTGACACCTATAGCAATACATATACATATACTTATATGTAACAAGTTCCTATTGTCTCTATAGGGCAGTTACCTAGCACATACTCAAGGGAAGAAACATCAGTCAAATTTGTGAGTTGTTTTTATATCAATACATGAGAATAATTAACTAAATATAGACTTAGTTATAGAGAAATTGATTGTTTTGTGTATGTATATATGACACATCTTTGACTTTTATTACATTATGTTATTAATAGATTATTACCATTACTTTATCTAGAGCTAAGAGAGCTGCTAAAGAGGCTTCTGAAACCCAAAGTATTCTTCCTGCATTGGTATGTACACATGCAAGTGTGTTGTTTATTGTTCGTTTCTAATATGCTGTGTTAACCCCTTTTCATTCCATGCAATTTTCTGTGAAATATGTAGTAGTAGTAGCTGTTGATCATTTAATTTCATTCCATTTCACATGTTGTTGGACAAATTGTTAATTTAAGTGGAACGAGGAAGCTTTCTTGATGCCAAAATAGCTTGATAAGACACACCCACACTTTCTATTGTCAAACAATTATTTGAACTTGTATATTGTAACTTGAAATTTGGTCCCTATCTGTCATTCCTGTTTTATTATTTGAGCTTTCTACTGTTAAAAATCTTTTAAATTTAATTAATTATAGTTATGAATGTAAATAATGTGTATGGCACCATTGACACATGCAATTTGACATGCATAAGATTATATATATATTGAAAAGTGATACCTTTGATCTTATTTAAGCGTTGTTATAATTTTTATTTTCATTAGGAAAAACCAAGAGTTGATGTTAAGAAATTCATTAAAATTGGCAGACCAGGATACAAAGGTTTGATCTAATATAGTGTACATTATATTTGGAATGTACAGTGAATGTAACTAGATCATGATTTATTGTCAATATATACTTAATATCAATATGGGAATTGTTGCATTAGACGTGCTTACGGGAAACCCCAATCACCTTATGTCATAGCATTTTTTGGATTGTCAAAATCATTTTCTGAGTGGTAATCTTTATTTTAACTTGTTGAAGTCTATCTAGCAGATATGGAAGGGTTTTGGGTTTTAGAACAATGCCTCGCGTACACATCAAGTTTCTTCTGACTTCCACCTCTTTTCCCTTGTACCTGTAATCCCAAGGATGTTTTGCTGACAAGTGCTCCCGTAAATTAGTTGTTCCACCATGAAATGCCAAATCCTTTCCACAAAGGTTACATTTGGCTTTCTTTCTCCCATTGCACTTAACAAACCAGGTCCACGTGTCTGATCTACTGTCTTGTTGAGGCACCGGCATAGTTGCCATCAAGGATAGAGAGAGAAACACCAGCTACTTTGCAAAAAAAATAACCACGTGCTTATGATGAGTGTGTTCAGGTTAGGTCAAAGGTTTTAAAACTTCGAATGTAATCGAAAGTTTGAACCTTTAGCACAAAAATTAGACATATATATATATATATATATATATATATATAGCCACAAAAATATATAACATGCTTATTCCTACACTATACTACAGTTTCAAATAGAGTTATGGACGGATTACTTTCAATGTGATTAAAAACGTCAGATAGCCACTTTATCTCAACCTCTTGAACTTTACCACCTACACCATAGACACGTAATAAAAGATATGCCTCTTTGACTTGCTGTGCTAACTTAAGTTCCCTCCATTAATACATTAATACTGATATAATTTAGCTTAAACCGGAGGACACTGCCCTTTCTGGCCTATGTAGATTTTTAAACTTATTTTGTAGCTTTCTTTTCCAGGTGGTCTAAAATTAAAACACAATTAGCAATTCATTAACCAACCACTTACATATGGTTTACCACCTGGAACTTGATCAGCAGCTGAAGGATACACCTCAATGAATTTTGTTGCTATCTTTTCGAGTTGTACAGATGATGGATGAGTTGTGTGCACCATAATTACACACACACAATTACAATTATAATTACAAGTGTGGAGGTAAAGTAGGCCTGGTTCCTTCCAATTATAGTGAGTAGACCAGCTATTGTATTGTAGTTATCTGTTGTTGTAGTTGAAAGTGGAGCTGAAACTATAGATAATCCTTTACACACCTGTATTATTTTATTTTTATTTTTATTGTTGTTGTTGCTTGTCTTGTCTTGTCTTGTCTTGCTTGTCTTCCTTCAAAACTGTGAGTTACCTTGTCTATTTTTGTTTAGTAACTGTACGCTATGTGATAGTAACTGTACTACTACATTCTATAACATATTAATACATTATTAATTATATCAGTATTTAGTTATCCTACCCTGTACCATCCACTATTAACCATGGATAGATATTCAACCAGTGATGTAAAAACTTCGTTTCTGAGATATCTTATATCGGGAAACTTTCACGTCGGGATATTTTTGCGAATTAGTAAAATTGTGCTTTTTCGTGAATATAAATCTTGCGAATTTACACCATATTTCCACCTGCAACTATTACCGTTTGACCACACCCTAAACACGTTTTCTCACAGAACTTTAGTTGATAGTGGTCCCAAAGGACCAGGTAGAGGAAAAGGTTCTTCCTTCTTTATATATTTAAAGAGAGTCATGTGGTTACTATTAGTTTTACTCTTTATTTGCTACACCCATAATTGAGTTATCTGCGCAACCATTTGCCACGCCCATAATTGTGAGAAATTGACGAGGAATATTTTTCCGATGGAGTTAAATTCGCGAAATTCGCAAAAATTTAGCAATATGAATGTTTCCCGATATACGGTACGCGCGACTCAGCACGAGGTACTAGAACTGGATGATTGCTCTTCCATTGATGATTCTTCTGGTTCTCTTGAGACGTCTCCTGCATCACTAGCTTCTTCAGTTGTGTCCCCAATGGAAAAAGAAGTCAAAAGATGTTGCTTTTTTGGCCAGTTCACTTGACATACTTCACAAGGTGCTATATTTCACAACATGCTATAATAATTAAAGTTTGAAGTAATGCACATGCAGAAATTGTGTTGCAATTAATTACTAGTCGTGTGACAAGAAGCTGCTATTAATGTGAATCATCTGAGCCAAAAGGAGAGTTTCTGCGGCAACATCGAGACAATTTAGCTTATTGAAAACCTTGCTGTTTACATTGTTTAGGTCCCAAGTCAGTGCAATCCTACTATAGTTGAAACACATTTTCATTCTTTCCCTCTCGTTTTTGTTTAAAAGTAGTTCATTGATTACAATGTACACATGTAATATATTGTTATAATTAACAAAAAATTTAAATGAGGAGACATAGCTGATGATGGTATAGTTGGTGATGTAATGGTGTACCTGCTAATGGTGATAATAATGGTGTAGTTGGTGATGTAATGGTTAGTTGGTGATGTAATGGTGTACCTGTTAATAGTGATGGACGATGGTGATGGTTATGTTTCAATGGGAATAGCAGATGACAATGGAGCCACCTTCCTGTGCAAAAGCTACAAGCATGGATAATCCTTAACGGCAGAAATAGGAGATTCGTCATTTTAAAAGTAATTTTGCATGCGTGTGCTCAAATCTGATCGGCCAGAATGTTACTCCAAACGTGAAGAATTGAAAAAAGCTTTATATGAACGTTACGTTACTTTGCATGATTACGGTACATTAATTATAAGTGTAAATGTATTAACTATACATTACCAAAATGTTAGCTTGGTTAACTATTGTAGTGTGAATTATACTGCGTTCACAAAATGAGGATGGTACAATTCTGTTGTAATATACCGAGTTGTGTCCCGGACTTTAGCACTGTTCACATGCGAACAGCAAATACTGCACTATTACTTCATCATACTTCGAACTCCACCCAGAAAATGTTAGTGTTTGTGTTATTTATTCAAGCAAACGAGTTCAGTAGAAAACACAGAAGGATAGCCACTATTAAAAAAAAGGATTTTGCTTCTTAGGAAGAGGATATCAAGAAGGAAACTAGAACATGTGATGGTTGTTCTGACTCTACTGAACCAGCCTGTTGTGACATCTCCCAGAAATATGAAGTTGTGCATGAGACACGTACAGTTATTGTTGATTGCCTACTCGTACCCAGGCTAATCACCTGGTAACTACTGTTTATGCATGTGTTTAATTTCCACAGATTTTTTTGGAAAATAGTATACTCTAGGAATCCTCTGTCAACTATGATGTCAAAATTCCTTTTACCTTAATTTTAGATTAATTATGATGGCTACTTGTAGTACTGATAGAAACTTTTCTGCTGGTCTACTGTATGCTCTAAAGAAGTTAGGAACCAGCTGTTTGAATGCCTCTAAGTCTGCAAGAGATTTCTCTAGAGACACAATTCGAAGTTTGCACTTAATACAAATATATAAAGAGACCATAATCTCTTGAAACGATAACATCAAACAAAAAAATTATTCGAGAAACCCAGTTATTTTGCATCCCAACAGCACTGAACAAGTTTGTTGCTCTTTTGGCTTCCACTGAATCACTGCATAACCGACAAACTCGACTAGCCATGCTTAAACTCGTGTAGTGAATGAAACGTCATCATTATAAACTCAGCCCATTGATTCGTCATTTAATTAAAAAAGTAGTAATTATGATGTCAATATGTCTCAATAATTATGCGCATGCGCAAGCACTAGTCACCAGGCGTTGTACTCTTTACTAGTCCAAGGTTGGATGACGTTGTAGATGGATTCTTACTAAGTGGGGTGTACCAATGTGTATAGGGGCTATTGATGGTTCACATATACCCATTTGTGACACAGTAATGAACCACACAGATTATTACAATTGTAAGGGTTGGTATTATGTAATTTAGCAAGGCATAGTCGATCATTCCTACTGTTTTATTGATATTAATGTTGGCCAGGTAGTGTGCATGATGCATGTGTCTTTACTCATTCATCTTTATATTCAAACATAACTGAGAAAGGCTTGCTACCAGATAAAAAGTGGATGGAATAAATATTCCTTTGTTTTTAATAGGAGATTCAGCGTATTTCCTTAAAACCTGGTTAATGAAACCATTCACATACAATTCATCATTAACTCAACAACAGCAATATTACAACTATAGGTTATGTAAAGCTTGCATAGTAGTTGAAAATGCTTATGGTAGATTAAAGGCAAGATGGCGTAGATTGATGAAAAGAAATAACATGCGTATAGAGATTATTCCAACAGTTATATCTGCTGTATGTATTCTTCATAATATCTGTGAAATTCATGGAGAAACTTTTCAAGAGTGTTGGTTTCAAGATATACAAACCAGTAATGCTCTTCAACAACCTAATGTTACAGCTACAATTGCAAACCGAACAGAATAGAGAGCTAAACAAGTACAGATAGGTCTAGTATCATATTTTAACAGTGACCACATTTATTTAATTAGATAACAATGTACTATCAATTATTATGCATAATTGTTATTGATGTTCATCTTCAATGTCTAAACCATACATACGACCAGTACTATACGATGATAGACCCATTGGCATATTTGTTTGGTGTCCAGGATAATATGAATGACCCATTAATATCTGTAAACATTTCACCTGAAATTCTCTATCTTTCCTCCGCTGTTGTGCTTCCCTCTCCAATACTTTCTCTTCTAGCTGCAATCGTTTTTCTTCTAGTTCCATCATTTTTATGTCACTTTGTGTTTGCCTCTCTAGCATTTGCTCAATTGAACCCACAACTTTGCCATCGGTCTTTATGGAACGTTTTCTCTTTTGGGTAGGTCCAGGATTAGGAGTAGATGGTCTAAGAGTGGGTGGTCCAGGAGTAGGAGTGCAGGATGGTCCAGGAGTACAAGGTGTACAGTCAGAAGGTGCTGAAGTGCCAGTAGAAACACTCAAAGGTGATTCAACTCCAGTAGCACCATCATCCAACTCTTATTCAATGTCACATACCTCTGCTGTAGTAGCTGTACTAGTATCAACAACTACTTGTGGTTGTGTTGCTGGCTTGAGTCCCAATATTGCATCAAGCGGGTCAAAATAATCCCATTGCTTATTCCCTTCTTCTTTTTATCTTTAACTTTCCTTTTATCTTTAACTTTCCTAGAAAGTACTTATGCTGATATGCATAAGTACTTTCTAGCAAGATGGGATAAAACTGTTCGCAGGCGTGTTTGTAAATCTGTCACTGAGATATTTCAATAGACTCACAGGAAATCAACTACTTTTCAAGAAAAAGGGTACACAAATCAGATAAGGTCCTACGTAAATACACAACTGAAAAGAGCAAAGCCTCAAGTCATGAAGACAAAGGCCCAAAAAAAATCATAACAAAAAAAAAACACACAATAAACAAAGAGATGGCTAAGGGAAGGACAAGAAGGAAGAGCTAGGATGAGATACATTAATTAAACCTATCAACACATATACAGTAATCAACACATGACACACAACTGCCTAATTACACCATCGTGAGTCCCATAATCGTAGAGTTTCGAACCTTCCTTTATTCAGTGGCTTGGTCAGTATGTCAGCAATCATGTCACTTGTTGGACAGTATCTCAGCTCAATTATTCTCTTCTGTAAAGTCTCATGAACATAGTGGTAACGAATATCAATGTGCTTTGTCCTTGCATGTATAATAGGATTTCTTGCAATGTTCAGCTACTCCATTTTGTTCCGGTGTGTGAGGTACAGTCAGCTCATGACGTATCTCCTTTGACTTTAGATAAGTCTTGAATTCTCCCAACAAATACTCTCCACCATTGTCTGTTCGTATGGCTCCAATTCTTTGGCGACATTCATTTGTAGTGAGTGCCTTGAACTCTTTGAATTTTTCGAACACTTCTGACTTGTGTTTAATGAAGTAAACAGCACAGCAACGTGAATAATCATCGATGAAGGTTACAAAATATCGTCGTCCACCAATTGATTCTGTGGGCATTGGTCCACAAACATCACTATGTACCAATTGAAGCTTTCGGGTTGAACGTATTTCTCCCACTGGCTTAAACGGGGCTCGATGCATTTTACCTTCCACACATCCTTCACAAAACGACAGCTTTGATGCTTTTGAGATCTTATTCCAGTTGCCAATTTCTTTTGAACAATGTCTTGAGGTTCCTGTCCATTCACATGCCCTAGCCTTTGATGCCAAAGATACATCTCATTTGTTTCTTTTGATGCTGTTGTAACTGAGGCTTGTTCTTGAGAAATGGCAGATTCACAGTCCAAATAATACATCTTTCCTGTTAACGAACCCATACACACATCTCTAATCCAGCATCTCAATTGACCAAATTTTACAATGTTTCCCCTTGCAGCTGCTGCTTTTATAGAAAACAAATTACAGGTCAGCTTGGGAACGTACAGTACTTCATGAATGACAGACTCTTTGGCTTACTTATTTTGAATAGCATGTTAACCCTAACTTTTCCATTGCCAACAGCATTGACCACATAACCATCGCCCAACCCGACCTTCTCTGGCTTCTTGAATTCACAGTAATCTGACAACAGTTCTTTATCCCGTGTTATATGACTTGATGCTCCAGAGTCCACCAGCCATTTGTCCTTTTGAGAGGAGTCCTCTGAGCCAAGTGACACTACAAACGCTCCTGGACTGGCTGAATCCACGTCCGAGTGTTTTTCTTCTGCAGGTTTATGCGTAGGTCTTGGTCGTCCTTGTTCCTTCTTTCTTGGACTGCTACGACGAAAGTGACCTTCCTCACCACAATCAAAACATTTGAGCCTACTTGCTTGCTTTGTTCTCTTCTGATGAGCTCCCACTAGCGCTGAGGCCATGCCACGATTGACACCAGACAACGTAATAGATCTACTTAAGTGTCCGTTTATCTTCTGTTCCTCATGAATTAGGGCTTGTTGGACAAAATTTAATCTCACATCATCAATGCGAGTCTCCGGACTTTATTGTCTGTTTGTACATTCTGACTTTGTCTTCAAGTTCTGAGTTGCCGTTCTTCTATATAAGCAATCATATAGTGTTTAACTTTTCTAAAGTAATTCTTGATGTTGGCATGTGTGATAGTTGAATGCATCGAGGGTGTTCTCCCGTAATGATGGTAATGTGTAGTTACAATAAGCTTTAGTATGCCGTTTGGCTTGACTCCAAACATATCTATAGGGTTTAGTTCAGGGTGAAATTTGGGAAGAAAGACACAAATATGTCCTTTGTCTTCTAGGTAATGCTCAATTCAAGATAGATTTCTCCTTTGCAAAGTCATTCATTGCTCCAAGAATTTGCTTCATTCCTTTAGGAACACCTAAAATTCTGAAATTCATTTTTCCATTTAACACTTTGTCTTCAAACAAGACATACCCTCGTTTCTTCAAAATTTCACCTGCTACCCATACTTGTCCTGGTCTATAATTTTTCGCATAGACTTTGTCTCCAACCTTGAATACTGATTTTATATTAAATCATGTTTGTTGATATTGTCTAATTACAGGCAAGAAAGCCTTAGTTTCTGATTTTTTCTCTCACATGCAGCAAATACTTGTTAATTATATACCTTCATTCTAGTTCTCCTACTTAATTATTTTTTTTCTTTCTGTGGTTTACAATGAAACTAAGTAACTTTTACTGTTTGCTTTGAAATGTTTACTTGTGTAGAAAGTCTTCACCTCATTTTGTATACAAGTTGGCACATTCCAAGTAGTTCTTGCCACAAATGCTTTTGGTATGGGTATTGACTGCCCAGACATTTAAGGCCGATTCACACTGGAGTTGTTAACGTAGGTAATGTAGCGTAGTTGCATTTACACTTAATTTGACGCAATGTTATGAAGTCGAATTTAAGGTGTGTCCAAATAGGCGTTACAGGAAATGGCCAATAAATCTAAAAGAAGGAAGTTACTGCTGCTGTTATTGTTACATAGAAGAAGGAAAAGTACTCGGATAGGACTTAAATCACACTGGGTGAGGGAGATCTTTCGATCCAGGACTGCATTGGGTGAATGTCATGCTTTAATACAAGAAACGAGATTGGTTGACCACACTAGTTTTTATAAATATTTTCATATGTCCCCAATGAAGTTTGATGGATTATTGTCTTACATTGGACCAGTAATAACTAGAAAGGTAAATAGAATGAGAAGGCCAATATCACTGGAAATTATTGGAAATTCAATTTCATACAGTAACTGTTGGATTTTTATTTTTGCTTGGGCTTTCTGTTGTGGGTGGAACCTTTTCAAAGTCAGCAATACCATTCTACCAAAAGAAAACTCTTTATCATTGCTGGTATCATAGTCTGATCGTGATAATCTACTTTCTTTTAGCTGTTTTAATATTTCGATTTCTATGGGATCTGCATCAATTCTTCGTCTTTTTTGGGATTTTACTCGTGTGTCATATGACTTGACTGCTGGACTCCTAAAGTTACAATGAAAGAGTGAGATTGATAATGATATGTGTACCAACCTCTCTTTGTTTGTACTAGAACTTTTTTCACCATCAACATCACGTAAACTTGATTCCTCAGATACCTCTATCACATCATTTTGTTGTCGTGTCAAGCTGTCACTATCGCTAGGTTTGCCTGCGCCTTCAATACTACATGTACTATTGTCTGTAACTTGTAGTTTTGTTGCTGTACTAAAATGTTATTCATACGCACACGTCACTTCATACGTGCTCACTTTCTATGTCTGATGAAGTCTTTTAAGAAGTCCATCAAATGATAGAATTCCCACTCCTTGTGTACTTCATCAGTACCTGTGGTTTTTTTTATCTTTTTATGCTCTTTGGTATATCGCTTTCTTAAAGTTTTCCATTGTTTACTAGCCAATCAGCTACAGTATATGTGCTATGACAGGTTACTTTTAGTTGCTCTACTTACCGGTAGTGTTTAGTTTTTTTGAAATTGATGTCCATACGTTCTCTTTTCTCCAACTATTTTTAAAATCACTTGATTTGGTGTTATACAAACACTGGTAGTCTTTAACAGCGATTATAAGCTCTTCATCAAATTTGGCCATTTTGATTTCTCCCACCACATGTATGCTGAAATTTGATTGGTCAGACTTTACCAATTTCGTTAAAGAATAGAAAAATGTTCTATATGAACGTTACGTTAATTTATACACTTACGGTATGTTAATTGTAAGTGTGAACGCCATGCATTGCGCTATGTGGACGTTGCTTACGTTAATAACTCCAGTGTGAATCGATCTTTAGAGATTAATTCATTGGGGACCACTCTCCACTTTAGAACAAAATGTTCAAGAGTTCGGAAGAGGTGGGAGAAATGGAAATAGCAGAAGCTCTAATGTTGAATGGGGTCCAGAGTAGATTTGTAGATGAAGATCTAAAGCTTATGGCTTAAATGGGAATATATGTAGATATGCGTTACTGTATGTTCTTATTTGCTTTCATTAATTCATATATTAATATAACTGGTTGTCATTGGTGTGATATTTGTGAACAGTCAAGTAATTGTAACATGTATATGTGTAATACATGAGTTTATGTATTGTCCAATTAAACGAAACTCCGTCAATTAAACAAAAGTAATAACATCAAGAACAATAACTAATGGTTCTATCGTTTCTTTTAACCAAGATAATATTTCCTCTGCACTGTATTTGTCCAAAATACCTTGCTTCAATTTGAATGATGCATATGATCTTAATACTCTGTTCATATAGGATACGTTCATCTGGTAGTACTGTTAGTATTGTTTGAAGGTCTTTTGGTATGATGGTTTCAGGTAGTGTGCTGATCCTTTTGAGGTTTTAATTCTTTTTCAAACACATTGCAGATATTATGATATTATATCGATGGCTCTAGCAGCATTATCAATTGTTATTGGCTGAACATTTCATCCCATACTTCCTATAACAGATTTTAGTTGCCTGTTTTTAGTTGCTCTATAAATAGATCACAAGGTATGTCTGCCATGAACATTAACGAAGGGACTATACCTAAATTGTGCTGTTTGACACTTGGAGAGTAGAAAATGATCTTGTACAAATAGAATTTTAATTTTTTCCTTTTAGCTGCTCTAAATATAAGTAAAAGAAATTTCCAATTTAAAAAAACGCGATCTCCATTCCATTTTCTACAAGCATCATAATAACCATACCAGGGATTCATACAGGGGGGAGGGGAACCTAGGATCCCCCCCCCCCCCCCGATAAAATTTCACTTTGTACATAACAATAATGAGATTGATTAATCCTATGTAGTCCATAGAATGGGGAACTGGAAGTAAATTTTGAGTTCAAAACAGTTGTACCATCATACATGATTATATACATGCATAGATTATGACTAAAATCGGTGCAAGTAATCAACTTTTGTGTGAAATTTCATAAAGCAATCACCAACACAGAGGTGTACCTTGCATTTCACACAGTAATTAATAAAAGGTTTTAGTGTCTCTTCATCCTTTCTTCTTACCAACTTCTCGCTTGTTACCACAAACACGACATTTTCCTCTTTGTTCATTCTTGTAAGGAAAATGCTTACCAAGTAGCCATTCAGGAACAGTATGTGATCGTATAACAGGTTGTGAGATTGCATTCCTTTTCTCTATCAGTGGTGTGATGAGTGCATTTGCTAAGTCTAGTCGAAACTTTACCTGTTGAACTCTCTTTTAACCTGGTTGTTGATGGTTGTATATAATAAAAATATTGAAGATGGCAAGCAGTCTCCAGACAACTCTTCTGTACCACTTTATTGATTTTCGTCCAATAGCATAGTAGATCATATATTGGTCTGCAATGTCAACCCCTCCCATACCTCCATTGTACTGATGTACCATCAAAGGAACAGTAAGATCTTCTGATGAACCAGGACGTTGCACTGTTGTCGTTGCATTCTTGTGCAAGCAGGGTTGGGGTAAAGCACTTCCAAGGAGCTTAATTCTCAAGCACATATGATTTATGACCAGACCTGGGGTCAATTACAAACATTCAATTACAATTACTGTTTTAATTATGAGGATATTCATACAATTACAATTACATTCTGTGCAATTTAAAAGGATCAAATTGTAATTGAATTTGTAATTTGTAATTGAAATTACATCATATAGCTATACATTAATTTTCATTACATCTAATGAACATAAGGTTTTAAAAAAAGAGAGTCACTTAGCGAACAATGCTCTGGCCCAAATATCTTTCCGGATATGCTAAAAATCCTCTCCACAGGTGCCGAGGATGCTGGAATGGCTAAGTAGATAGATGCTAACCTAGCCAATGTAGGATACTTCTTTTTGTTGTCTTTCCAAAATAGTAAAATCATAAATTATGACTTAAGTTAAAAGCACAAGCACTTATGTGGTGCTTAAGCGTATCAGAGTTTAACTTAAGTCTTTAAAATTACTGGACATTAAGACACTATTCTTTTATTTACACTATGTACATGTCTAATTATGACATACGGTATACACTTCAGTTAAATAAAATTGTAAATTCATGTGCAATCTACAATGTAACACCATTGCATTTGACAAACATCAGCTGTTCAAACCATTCATCCGACAATCGAGATCATAAGAGTTTGTAAAGGCTTAATTAAAACTGTTAAAAAGTTTAAAATGCTGTAAGCACCAGCATGTTCACTATAACTTAAGCCAACCTTTTTACTCAAAGCACTTCAAAGCACTCATTTATTTAAGCTAGCTTGAAACTTAAGTACCAAGTGCTTAACAGCATCAGTGCTTCGTACTAACAAGTCACTGAATAACATTGGACTACTTTAGAAATTATCCATAAAGACACAGTGTCCTTGGTCTAAATGGTCACCGAGCAACCTCATTACAACATGATAAGTTGCTCCTTTGTCATCAGGTAGATCACGGGTACCAGTATAAACTTCAAAATTCAGAATATAACCTGTCTCTGCATCACAAACAATGAAAACTTTTACACCCCACTTGGTAGGCTTATTCTTAATGTACACACAGACTACTTGATGAACTAAGAACCTTGCAGCCATATATGACACATGTGATCTTCTAGTGTACCATAACAGGAAAGAATTTTTTTTTGAATTTTGGGGTCTCATATGACCCCACTGGACTGCATAGGGTTAATAATAACAATTGCTTTTCTTAAAGTATGCAGTCTTGTTATTTACAATAACAGTCTTCTACTTTTAAATTTAAATATTTCTATAATTTCGTTATAGTTTACTTCCTTTAATTCTGGCCCTTCAATAGCCACTCTCATTAGTGTTGCAAATTAGCATCTGACAGTCAGTTTCACAGCATTGTTTTGATCATCGGGTTTGTACTTGATGAATGCATTTGCTGAAGAAGCTCTTGCAGGCTTGGTGAAGTATCTAGATTCTTGGAACGCATCAAATCATCCCTCTCTATTGTCATTGCTCTTCTTAAAAGTTTCCATTCTGTCTGTAAATCATCCGAGTTTAAGAGTGGTGGTGAAGTGAAACTTGTTCCATTGTGCTCAACACTTGCTCCATTTCCATAAAAATTTGCTAGAACTTTAAGTTCTTTATTGCCATACGATGACTGTTGAGGATCTTCAGCAGTGGGCAAAAGGGCAAGGTTGAAGACTGACATGCCAACCACAACTTTGAGCGCATTATCAGAGAGAATCGCTGCTTGACGTTTTCAAGTAACTTATCAATGTAAGGAATAGCAATTCCTCACCTTTCATTATATGTCTCTCCTTTTGGAGTAATAAAGTGAAACAAAGGTTGGTCTTGATTTTGTATCTTTTACCTTTTGATAGATTTACGGTTTTGAATTTTTCAGAAAGGCCTCTTCTATCATTCCTGACAGTTCCACAAGCTTCAAAGTGATCGTTCATTAGATCAAGGAATAGGGCAGATGTGTAATAGTTATGTACATAAACATGGTAACCCTTATTTTTCAAATCTGTGAATAATTCTGGTGCAGCATTGTATTCCTTGCCTAATAATAAAATACATAAGTACATGTGCATACATGTTGCTTCTACCAAAAATAAATTTAACCTATGTACAAGTGGAAGTTCCACACATAGCCTGTTGCTGAATCACTTGCAGCCCATAGTTTGATACACCATTTAGTGATTTTTGCATATATTGTACCCAACTCAGCCATGCCTTGAAACCAATGATTGATTCATCCACTGATATACTTTGGTAAGGGGTGAAAGCTGCTTTAAAACTATTGTTTATCAAATCCAGAAACGGTCTAATTTTATATAATGTATCGTAGTTGTTGTCATCTCTGTCTGCTTGTGTCTGGTTGTTCAAATCTTTTTCAGACATAATCAAGGAAAAGGTTTGATTGTAGACTGGCCATTTTGTACTCCATAGTGCACCTGCCCATAAACTTCAAAAATCGAAGTTAAAATTCAAAAATTTATATCTTTTCAAGGGTTAACTTTTAACTATTGACAATTTACATCAAGACAGATATATTATTTGGCAATCACATCAATCAAGCATTAATTTCACTAAAAAAATTATCTGCTGTACGCATAAAAGTATGAAAAATTACATAATCTAAAAAACTACTATATTAAAGTTTCTCATTTCTTGCATCCATTACTGTATGCTTGTAGTATCTTATTTACAGAAGGTTTTGTGAAATAGATTTGTACTTTAAATTCTAGAATTTTTTATGAAATAAGATAAAACATGAGCTCATAAATGTATTTTTAATCTGCTTTTCTAACTCAGGCCCAGCAGCTAGACCTTCTATATAACCAAACATGTATTGCCTTGCCTTCCTGAAATAGTTTTTGATGTTTTCTAGTGTAACAGTATCTAGAGCCAGTGGAATGTTTTTACATAGGTTTGGAATGGTATGATTAGTATATACTCTGATGTACCTCTTTGTCTCAATGGGGTTTAATTCACAGTGGAACTTGGGAAGCATTATACAGCAATGCTATTGTTTGTTTAAAAAATGTTCCAACTTTCTTTTCTCATTAAGAAAGTCTTGGTGCAATGAAATTTCTTTTCTCATATCTTCCAATTTCATTTTTGGGTGATATCTATTTATTTCTTTTAATACCTGTATCAGTCCCTTAGGAATACCTATGTTAAACACCATTCTTTGAGGTTTTACATCCCAAATTGTGTCTCTCATAAAAGCTTGTTTCCCCCCTGGCTTAGCATTCATGTGAGTCACTATTAGAGCATCATCAGAGTAGGCATTGTGGCAACTGCTGTTGTCAGATGTCCAAATAATTTTGAAACCACCTTCAGGAGGATATTTTATATTTGCAATTTTAACAGCTTTGTCAACTTTTGCAAGAAATTTTCAGATGTCCAATATCCTTCTTTATTGTCACCATACTCTAATAACTCTCTTGTAGTGCTGCCACGATATATAAAAATCTATATCACATATCATGGATATTTATATCGCGATATATCTCATATCATTAAAATTTTGAAATTTTTATATTTGTAATAAATTCTCAAACAGAAAGATTAACTGGTCTGCATGTTCTGGTGTTAAACAGTTTCTACTAGGTGCTTATGTTTGATACTGTCCCGAGGGAAAGAAGTTGTCTTCGCAATTGCCCCAGTGATCGTAAGTTGAACAGTTTTATTTACTTTACTACTTGAACTTGAGTTACTTGACCGTTGATGCTGATCTTCACCTTCAATGCCAATCTCATTCTCATCTAACGATGGCAGTTCCATGTGATGTTCCCGCTGTAAGTTTGTATCCCGCTGTATTGTTTGTTCCCGCTGTATCTAAAGTTTGACGTATTCCCGGAGAAAGGAATGATGTCCTTACATAGCCTGCATATTATGTTCTTCTTGTTTAATATCGTCCCAATGTTATCAGCAGGAAAACCAAAGTGCTTCTACACTTTACTCTTAGCTTTCGGCCTGTCAATTAGCATAGCATATTCTAGGCTAGCCATTTTAGAAAAAAGTGTTTAGTAAAATTAATACTTAATTAATTGGCCACGCCTATTTAAATGGGTGTGGTTTTATATCGATAAAAAGTAACTTATATCATATCATATCGCGACTGTTTATTATTATTATTATTATTACTAAACTTTACAGCACACTGCAATGATAAATGGGAAAATAGTCTTATGTGTAGTGCTGATGGTAAGCCAGTAAAAACACTGGTCCTACAACCCTCCTCCAAAGAGTCTGGTTGTTCACACATGCGCAATGATGGTGACGGTTGGTGGTCTAATTTAGTGCTAAATACGCACAGATTCTAAGTGTGAAAGGGATAATCTGTCATAACAGTGATACTTTGGATGGAAAAGTTCAAACTGTCCCATAATACCAACTGTCCCATAATAGGTGAACTGACTCTAAGACTTACAGACATGGAAGGAGGAGGAGGAGCTGGGCGAATGGATGGAGGACAAGAAGTTGTAAGTCCAGAGGGTTGAGAAGGGTAGCTCTGAAAAGAACTGGTAGTGCATTCCTCTTTTTCAGAGTCGAGTTCAGGGTTGTCAGCATACCCGTCGAAGTCTAAGTCAGTTTCACTCATCTTCTCCATGTACTCAAGTAGAAAGTTTGAGTCCGATGATAAGTGTCTATTATAACTGGCCATGAACTTTCCCAACTTCTACTTCCTTCAGGTTCAAAACTAACTTGCAGCTGCTAACAACAAACTAGCGCTCGCTTTTTACAAAAAATATATATATACATCTCCTAGCAGGTAGTGTTTCAACAATATACAGTTTATTGATATTGCATATTGCAATATATTGTAATATTGTGGCCTTGACCTGTTCATTAGACATTTGCTTAATAAATTTTCAAACTGAATTTTTTTGCATGAAAAAAGATACAAAAAGTAATTAGCTCATGTTTTCATACAAAAAAATAAGCTTGTTAACATTATCAGGTTTAAGACGAGAGCGTTTCTCATTGATGATGTTACCAGCAACACTAAAAACTCTTTCACTGGGGACGCTGGTAGCAGGTATGCACAAAATTTTCTTCGCCAAGTATGACAAATGTATGTACTGTGTTGTTCTCATTTCCCACCAGGTAAGTGGATTTTTGCAGGTGAGAGGCAAAGGTGCTTCAGTAAAGTATCTTTCAACCTCAGAAGAAGCAACTTCAGAGGGCTCAGATGGACTTGTGTTGCTACTATTTCCCATGATGTCTTCCAAAAGTGCTCTAATTTTCTTCTCTTTGCTGGTTGTACACTAACATCAGGGTCAGCTGCAGGTGATTCGGATGGATTTTCAGAGGCTTGGTTTAACTCTAAAAGAGGTAAGTTCACTGATGACAGCCAATTTAATCTCTGCCCTTTCACTGGTGTCAACAAAAGGTAAGCTTTAAAATCTTGGGTTCAAAAAAGTAGCAATCTTCAAAATCTGCTTTACTTCATCACTCTGATAACGGCTTTCAAGGTCAGTTCACAATCATTTCTTCCACAATAGACATCTCCTCATCAGTTGGCATCAATTGACAATCTTCACGATTATCAAGTAAGACGGCACATATCGCTTGCTGTTGCTCTGTGAATCTAACTAACATATCATAAGTGCTACCCCACCGTGTAACACAGTCCTTGATCAAATGATGATTCTTGACACCAAGTAGCTGCTGCTTTTCACGTAATCTAGATGAGGCTTTGGTAGATCTATGAAAATATCCAACAACTTTACGAATTCTTGCTAGCGACCGAGCAATGCAACCAATTTCAAATGACTTTTTTACTGCCAGATTTAATGTGTGGCCAACACAAGGCATGTTAAACAAACCCATCTCTCTCACTGCTTTCATTATGTTGCTGGCGTTGTCTGTGCTTGTTCCAACAACTCTTTGACGAATTTCCCAATCTTTCATGATGGTGTCTAACACAATCGCTAGGTTTTCAGAAGTGTGGTCTTCAGCAACTTCATTAGTAGTCAAGACAAAGGACTGTAGCTTCCAGTTATCATCTATTAAGTGACACATGAGAGTGATGTAGCCTCTGCATTGATACTTCGAAGTCCATAAGTCAGCTGTAACAGAACAATAACGGGCAGTTGACAAAACAACCCTGACTTTCTGCTGAATATCAACATACATAGCTGGTAGCAATGTTTCAGTGAAGTAAGTATGATGGCTAGGAACACTAAAACGGAGCTCTGCCACTTCCATTAAGTACTTGAAACCTTCACCATCAACCACTGATATGGGTTGTAGATCCTTGGCAATAAACTGACCGATGACGCTTGCTAGTTTTTTGTAGCGTTCAGAAGATCGACTGAGAGACTGTGTCTTTTTTATCGTTTCCTGTAGCGATAGTTGGTGTTGACTCTGTTGCGCTGTTGAGCTTTGTTGCTGTTTGTAATACGACAGTTTCACGTACGTTTCTTTGTGGTGGTGATCAAGGTGAGTGTACAGGTTAGTAGTATTGTTCTTATATGGCATAGCTTTATTGCAGTGGTGACAAATAACCTTTGACTTCGTGGCTATACCTCCACTTTCATTCCCAGGATAGCCAAAATGCTCCCAAACTTCTGTTTTTGCAGTAGGATTAGGGATGATCGACACCTGCGTGCTTTCTCCAACACTCGCCATTTTATTGTCATTACTAAGTTGCTCACGTGATTTATACTGTGCAAGTGCTAGCAACAATAATTGCAATATCAGCAATTTTTGCATCATCACAACAAATCGATCTTGAAATAGACGTAATTTTAACAAAATTGGTTATCAAAATATTGCAATATATCGATATATCGATATATTGTTGAAACACTACTAGCAGGTGGATGCAAATTTGCATTCTCATGCTTCGCCATAAAATTTCAATAATGCAAAATTGCAATCACGCCTGCGAAAGGGTTAAATCTCCACTTTTTCTTATAGTACTTGCTTATACATGTACAAGTATGTGGTTATTATATTTATTATATAAATGTAGATGATTATGATTTTTAAATTTATTTCATTTTCACTTACAGTTACTAAACAAAGAGATCCTAACACAGGACAGCATAGTCTCTTTTTTCAGGTAGAGTGACATTGTACTCACATTGTGCATACAGTATACACAATCCTGCTCACATCTCTTCATTAACTCATGGCTAAGTGCTGCTGTAGTTGGACAAATGATGGATGAATTGACAGATTACCAACAGATGTATAATACAGATAAATTGTGTTTATTAGCAAATTATTTCCATATAAAAAGACAGACAGATGCACTTAAGTAATTTGTGTGTTGTCCTTTATGCAATTTTAGATTGATTATCCTGAGATAGCAGAAGGTGTTAAACCACGACATCGTTTCATGTCTGCCTATGAACAACGTATTGAAGCACCTGATAAAAACTGGCAGTTCCTATTGTTTGCTGCTGAACCTTATGAAACAATAGCTTTTAAGGTAATGAAATTACATAATTATTTAGATGGTCTTTGATTGTTGAGTATTTACCCCTTAGAGATTGAAGACTACTTTAATTTAACCACCAATAAATCAGTTAATAATTTTTGGGTTAATTCAATTTTACTTAATCTTAGTGACTATTTCACTACTGATTCTTCAAATATTCAACTGTCATAGATCATTCTTTAGTGATTTCTTGTAGCTATAATATTACATGGTCTCTAGTGTCTCTAATATGTTAATTAGTATCTTAATAATTATTATTGAAAACGTTTTTGGATTTTACGTTAAAAAACAACGTTCTTCTTACACACAGTCCCAAATTGATGACACAGATTTATTTATAAGTTTGAGCTTGTCACAAAATCTTTGACTTCTTGATTTTCTCCTATAGTTTCATCACAGTCCATGTAGGATCAGAATTACACTGTTTTATGTCTATTTGGTTGTTAGTAAATGAAACCTGAATGATTAGATTACTGCCACCAATGACTCCTTTTGTAACATATTCATTTCAATTAACATGTAGACTACTGAAGTGTATCTTACACTTCAAACCTTGAGTAATAATTATATCATTACTTCAGATCCCAAGTCGTGAAGTAGACAAATCTGAAGGCAAGTTTTGGACACAGTGGAATGCAGATACAAAGCAGGTACAAAAGTCTAAAATTATATAAATTATATACTGATTCTCTCTCTCTCTCTCTCTCTCTCTCTCTCTCTCTCTCTCTCTCTCTCTCTCTCTCTCTTTCTCTAGTTCTTTATTCAGTTCCACTTCAAATTAGACTATACTCATGTACCTCCTGCTCCTCTTCCTTCTAAACCATCAGATCCACCTCCAAGATAATAATGCTTCATATTATTCATTAATTATTGTATATTAATTATTATTGAAGCATTAATTTTTGTTGTTGTTTAAAAAGAACACACCAGTAAATATGAAAGTAGTTGGAGTGACATTCAATTCAAATACTGAATGGACGGTGGCTATAAAAGATATATGCATGCACAAAGTATAGTAGCAGTAATTGTGGAAAATTCTAATGCAATTATATTAGACATTCTATCCTCTCATTGTCTGTGTTAGCATGTTCGTGTAAAAGCGACTACAATTGCGTTTTGGAAGAAAAAGATTCCACAACTCTAGTACATCATTGCTTCTGTTGAAGTGTCATGTTCATGTAATTGAAGTATACTGTGTTGGAGCTGAAATAAATATTTTTTGCACTATCTAGGGCAGAAAGTAGTATTGCTATCAAAGGATTGCAGATGTCTTTTTAATAGCTAGTTTCAGCAAACGTAACTATAATACAAGTAGTTAAATGTTTTTTAGATGTTCTTGTTTATAGTCATACGGTCAGTATCAGTCCTTAATTATCTGTATATATCTGTACCTGTGTACTAATTGTAATTGATAGTCATGAATAAAGGAAGTTTGATCACTGCCCTGATTTAGCATATAAAGGGTTCCCCATCAAGAAAATCCATTCTGAAAGCTCTGGCATATTGCCTTTCTTACAATATCTCCATATAAATGTAGTAACATCTCCACAAAAAGTATCAGTATGTCTCACTGCATGTAGCTCTCACAGCAACAGTACCATCTCATCCCTACTACTACTATGAAATGTGATATTATAGCCAAGTAGATGATTAAAAATAAGGAATAGCAATCAAACACACTAAGTTATAATTTTAAGAGCATTTAATACTAAAAGACACAAATCATTTCCAGAATTAGAAAAGTGCAGAAATAATAGAATAATAAAATATAACAAAACAAGAACATCTAAAAAAACATTTAACTACTTAAATACTAAGACACTGTCACTAATTATTTTCCTGTCGAAAGTTCAGATTAGCTGTTTTGTCACACAAACTTTGATGTAAATCAAGGTCCTGTATAAAATAGTGTTTACATAAGAAGAAAAGTACACAAAACACTAATATATACTATTTGTTAAGGTTTAATGATACATAGACAAGAGAACAATACAAGGATAACATGTATAGTTATATTATTTAATTAAAAAGAACTATTAGAAATTAAAATATGTACATAGACACTGCAATTAGAAACTATTCAATGAATGGCTTGATATGTTTGATATAGTTTATTTGTTTGAAATTAACTGTTACTAATTTATTTTATGAGCTTCTGACTTTGTCTTACTTACCGAATGTATCAGATGGAGTAGGTGAAACTGTTAGAGAGATAGAAAAGCCTGGATGACAGCCAATGTCATCTATATCACTACAACAATCATTCCAAATGTGACACTTTTGATCACAAAAGCATGCATTATGCCAACAACTTAGTGGATCGGATGATACACAACATCCAGAATAATTAAGATTGAGTGCCAAACATGAGCCTAAAATATTAATATAAATATGAATAACAAAGTGTAGTTTGTATTATTACCTTGAGTGAATCTTGGTGTAGGTGTAACTATAATACTACTTAAAGATGGAGTGATAGCAGATGAATAACTTGACGGACGTGGTGTAGTATTAGTTAGAGGGGGTAAAGTTTTGATTGTTGTGTCTATATATAAAAATGGTAATAAAATTAATAATTATTATATTATGTAACATCACATCAATAATTACATAACTGCATATAGCACTATTTCATAATAAAGATGTAATTAAGTAAGAATTAGCAACAGTTCACAAAACTAAACACGACTAGCATAACATAAAATCTTAAAACCAATTGCAACTTAACATACACTAAAATGCATATACCAATTAACTATTGTTATACAAGAATTCTAAATTTTGATTTTAATTTTTATAAAATTTTTAGTTTATGTTGATTTTTTATTGTTGTTTTTGGAAATGATTGATATAACTTTACATGCTTATAAGATAGAGTTTAATGTACTTAAAATTTGTATAATATGTGACCATAAATGTGAAAATGATACTTAACATGCAAAGGAATTTTGAACAAACACTTTTGTAGAAACAATTTGTACGGGTCCATTTTGAGCAGGAAGTCAATGTAATTTGGTAATCATAAAGTATTATTTAGTGTCCTATGATATACAAGTGTACTAAAATATTATTATAATACATGTGTATATGGGACACTAAATAAGCTGATGAGACTTGTATAATACTTTCAGTGTATTTCTCACCTATATTATAATATAGCATTTAGAAGCTTTAGTGTTGGTATTTGTTAATACATTTTAACAATGTATTAACTCATTCTGCAAGGCATAGTTAAATGAGAATTATATGTAATCATTATAATATCAGATATCATATATATATATATATATATATATATATTCAGACATGAAATATAGTTTTGTATTAATATTGATGTGATACTTATGTGATATATAGATAGATACAATAATTCATTAAAGCTGTAAACACTTTTAAAGAATATTATTTAGAAAAATAAAATGATGAAGCAGATCCAATGACAAGATCTTAGCCATATAGAAGCATCGAATTTTGAATCTATTTACCTCAATTTAGCTTCTTTAAAAGAATAGATGTGTTAATTGTTATTTATATAATGGCAAATATCTATTATCTAGTTTGTTAGATGAATTTTACATTACAACTCATTCATAAGAGAAAAATAACGTGTGCCATCCTCCTTTTCAAATAGAGTGGTACATTGCCTACTTATCAAACTGTTGGTTTAAAGAGAATACAATAGCTGAGTATGGGCAGAATGTCATTCTAAATGTGGTATACATATCACAGTTCAAAGGTCTATATACTGTTTTGATTGCTATAGTACTATGGATTTGACACGTTACAAATGACTTCTAAAAAAGGACATGTGTGTAGTGTGATGAGCTGTCTATAGTATAATCACAAATAGTGATAGCCCTTAGGTGCAGGCCCTTACTGGTTCCATAAAACACTTTTGTCTGACTATAAGATATATAAAAATTAATTATCAAAAGACAATCAATCTGTCACTTACATGCACACATGCATATGAAATGACCACATCAAGATTCAAGACATTAACTGTAAAGGGAGTGTCAGAAATGGCAAACCCATTCAGTGATTGGTAAACACCAATGGAATAAAAATAGTAAGTCAGAATTATATCCTTTATTGCAGCCTTCTAAAATTATGAGTAAGAATATGTCAATACAACATCATATCAAAAAATATTTTTGCTTTTATAAGGAGAGGTTTCTTATTAAAAAATGAAGGGACAACTTCTGTTGAAGGCATACATAGATTTATGTACAAACAAAGTATTGTCTATCATTGATGCTACAATTAAACATTTACTTAAAAAGGCACAAAAACTGATTATAAAATATCTGTTAGAATTCATGAAATATATAAAGATGCATTGTTATCAAAATTATCTTTGATAGAATATAATGGAAATGAACAACAGTGTAAAACATTTGATATATTAAAAAGCTTCACATATAAATATAGGAGCCAGTATTATTAATGGCTTCCACAATTATATTGCCATACATTCTATGGTAGGCTTTTTCCACTACCTTTACATGTAGTAAATATAAATATACATTCACGAGTTGTATTTATCAAAGTTCAATGGACATAGTCAGTGTCGTTTTTAGGTTATTTTGAAGTAGCTTTTTGAGGCGAATTATATTATTAAGAAGTTACAAGTTGGTAGCTTTGTTACGTCAACAGCATATAAAAAATCAAAGTCTTAGAATAACTAGTATCAGTCACACCTTATGTTGTGGAATGATAATTAAATTGATTAGTTCTCATCTATATAAACAGTTAAAGTTTGCAGTTTTATCTATTTAGTCACTCATTTAAATCTCATACAACAATACAATAAGACAATTTGAAATGTATATAACCATATAAAAATATACTATGTGGTCAATAACAATTTTACAATTGTTTGGCATGTAAAGGTATGTATAGAAAAATGACATTACCCTTTATAGTAATATTTTTGTGTACATTTATTATAACTTTGTAATAGTTAGAGAAACTTACTTGTAATGTGTAAAAGACAGTTAGGTGTTCTATCTCGTAAAGTATAGGGTAAATCATTATAACGTAGAACATTTTTCAAGCAGTCTTCTGTTAATTTTTGCTTAATCTGAGATGGTATCAGACGTGGTTGTTTCTGTAAGTATAATGCTATTGCACCACTAACTAAAGGAGTAGACATTGATGTTCCTGATAGAGTCCTGACACATGTACATTTACTACAGCTATAATCAGCTGCCATGATATTGAGGCCAGGAGCAAATATACTGACACAAGGCCCTCCATTTGTATTATAATACACATTATCTCCTGAGGCAGAGCCAGCAACAGTTATAACTCCTGGTGCACTAGCAGGACTATAATCACAAGCATCATCTCTATCGTTGCCAGTAGCTGCAACAATTGGTATTCCCTTATTAATGATGTTGCTTGACACATTGTTTGCTGCAGTAGAGTATGGACCACTCAATGATAGTGAGATAATAGCTGGATGACTAGGGTTGTTGTTACTGATGATATTTCCTGCAGCAAAATTTAATCCATCTATAACAATACTCCATGGTGTTAAAGTGCTAGTAGCACATCCTAATACACGAACACTGTAACAGTTAGCTTTTTTAGCTACTCCATAGTGTTTTCCACAAGCAAGACTTGCTACATGAGTTCCATGTCCATGACAATCTCGTCCTTTTTGGTCAGTTCCATAGTAGTTGTCAACTGGATCATATCCAGCATATATGGCTCTATTACCATCAAATTCACAGTGATCATAAATAATGCCTATATAGAAATAATTTAATAGCACACATTGAAAGCCATCACAGTTAACCCTATACGCTTTCATTACCTGTGTCAAGAATGTAAATGTCAACACCATATCCATCTCCTCCAGGTTCAAATATACCATCTAATGCTGGACTGACTTGATCAATACGATCCAGTGCCCATGAAAGTGAAGCTTCAGCAAATGTCTCTTCTTCAACAAACTCAACATTGTCAAGATCTATTATCTGAATAACAGTAGCATAATAACAGTAATATATATCAATTTAATGAGTTCATAGACCACAAATGTTCAGTATAAGTGTTAATTCGTGTAGGTTTATATTGGAAAGCATCAAACCTGAGAGCCTATTAGATTGTTCCCTCTTTATAAATATGGCATGAAAAGTGGTAGGTTAATAGAAATCATAATTTTTGTTTTGTCATTGTAATGTTGATGGTTCCACAAGTATATATAAATGTGCCTGTGCAATACATTCAGTAAAAAAATCTTGCTCAGTGGCCTCATATTCTTTTATGGAGTTATAGGAGCATATTATGAAACAATGCAACAATTCATGGTACATTGGTGAATATTTGTTACTTTAACCTACCAACTCCAGAATTCTAAAAGATACCATCCTCAAATTATATGTGATATATTTTACAAATCTTGATGACAGGTTCATATAACACGTATAGTCCTTTAAACCACTATAACACACAATGGCATTCAGCCACACACATTTAATAGATATACATTTAAGGCTAACCTCATGTGCTTGATTTAGTGATAGCTTTGTGACAACCATTTTAATGAATGGACCCTCTATTTTGTAGATTTGTGTGCTCGAGGACTTCGTTTGAATTATTTCTGCAATGGCTTCAAATCTTTCATGACTGGTATCGGGTGCCATTACAACCATAAACTGACCTGTTGTCTCTATTCCATGAACTGGACGAATAACTCGACGTGTTTGTACCACACCTGAAAATACAAGAACAACTAAAATCAGAACTTGATTTTGTCTTATGTTTGTATGAAACTGCATATTTAGAATCACGATACACTGTGTTATCTTGGACAATCTCTACTTTCTAAGGTGAACCACACCTACTAATTCGAAAAATGATGCAGTAATTTCATATGTATGTGTGGGTAAGTATGTATGTATGTATATACGTATGTATACTATATATATATATATATATATATATATATATATATATACATACACACTCTAATCTTTGTTGTTATAATTTCTGTTCAACTGTGTACTGGGAAGTCAGTATCTTTCAAAACAATTAATTTACAACAATTTATTTTCAGCTGTAATTATGTTTTTCGTGTGTGTGCAGAAAGATAATACATTCATTGTACAACTGTGTTCAGTAATAACAAAAACAAAATATCAAAAGCCTATCCCTAGGCCTGTACTTAATTTTTATTCACTTTTCTTATCATGGTGTAGTTGTAACCACAATAGATTATGACACCATCATTAGTAGATCTCTTGACCTAGCCTTTAAAACAATAAGAAATTAAAGCTGGAGATAGTATCATATGCTACTATTTTCAGTAAATGTGTGGTTACTTATTAATTATTATTTATTAATTGGACCAAAGCAGTTATAGAAGTGGTCTGAATTTTAGAACGCTTCTTTTCCTTTTGAGGTAGTATTAGAAAATCATTCCCAGAACTCTTCACCTATTCATGTATCTAGCCACTCTATGATTCAGCTTTGTATTTTATCAATGGTCTAAAATTATTGCGAACATGTGTGGCTCAAAAATAATTTAATCATGAAAATAATTAACCTGAGAATTCTGACCCATTTGGTCCTACTTTTTAAAAGCACTAACTAGTAAGCAGTTTGCCCACAATATTGAGCTGTTTCATATCTGTGCCACTAACATGCTGAAAGTAAAATTTAAAGAATCATCCATTTCTGTTTAGAAATTTGTTTGCAAGCTTAAAGAGAAAAGTAAATCTGTCCCTTGTTTATAAAAAACAAGTTTACAGACTATACTGAGTAGCATTAAGACTTAAGTAATACCGTCTATTCATCCTAACTGGACTAAATTGTTCACTTAACTGTGCTACAGATCTGATTTTGTAGTTTACTAATAGTGTTTCCACATGACTTTGCACTACCTTTTTTAAGTAAAATGATACATTTTAAAGATTGGCCACTATGTTACTGTGTTTTAACCCTCAATCGTCATGGTAGTAATTAAATAATATATATATCATCGCCTTTTCACTAAAATTGGTTGAGTTATAAATATTCTACTCTTATATCTCTTAGGGCAAAAAGCTTGATGGTTTTGACAACCTTTAATATACAGAAAACTATTCAAATATTGGTTGTTTCAAGCTTTTATCTCATTCCCATTCTTACTCATGCATTGAAGCTTAAGAGTTGTTAACAAGTGTTTTTTATGTTACCATACTATTATATTCAGTGTTATGTGCATACGTTTTGATACTAAGTCTTCACTAGCTCTAAATGTATTGTCTTCAGTATTTTTCTGTAAAGGTAATTATTATATTTATAGTTCTATGTTTATTGAGGACAAGTTTTTGTCACACATATAGATCAATGAATTGTGATATTTTATATAACATATTATGAGATTCATACTAACAGATAGATTATTAGAGAAATTATAAATTAGGTATAAAAGAGATATGGCTAATTAATTACCTTGTTATCATTTGAGCACATTTTCAAGTTATGATGTACTTTTTACTATTTGCTGAAGTAGACAGTGTTCTCTTTCTAGATACACACTTGTATAGGCATCCTTATCATGAATTAACAATATTAATAAAACAATAGTTTGCAACACCTTATGAATAATCAAATATGCTTAAAATTTATGCATTTGCTACTAATGTTTTTTGCATTTCATTTTCTGGTGAAATAGTAATTAAATTAAATTCTTCATTTTGCTATGCTATTGCTGTGATTTTGGATCAAAATAGCATTTCTAATAACAAGTTATCAAACTAAACACAGTAATAATAATTACATAGAAAAAAATATAACAGCAATACTATTGCTGCTTAAGCAAATTATGTTATCAAAATGACCACATAAAAGTTTGTTATCAAAAACATGAAAAAAATCTAGCTTAAAAAATCTAAATTTTTACTAAAATCCACACACATTCTATTTAATTATTAAGTGCAGTCACACATAGTACTAGTAATGAAGTAGCAAGGAGAGACCTCATTAATTATCCTCTTTTATAATTGTTATAGGATCAGTGTCTGTGTAGCTAATGAAGATATAGCAATAAATAAATTACATTTTATATAAAAGATAATTCAATAAGTACATATACAAACTATTTCATATATTGATGGACTATATGTGACTAACATAATATGGGAACATGCTTGAGATTGTCAAGAATGTGTGACTAATGTATTGAAGTGTTATGCTATCAAAGTGACCAGCACTCTTTGAAGTTCACATTTATCCTTTTCTAATCCACTACAAATAATTAAATAGACACTAAAAATTGTGAATACATTACTGTGCCATTTGTATTTCATTTTCTGGTGAACACTAATGTATTGTATAAGCTATTGATTTTCTTACCATTTGGAGCAGCAACCAATATCAGCTATATCATTACAACAGTCATTATATTTGTGACAGCTTTCATCACAGTAGCATCCATTATTGTAACATTGTGATGACAAGGACCATTTACAACATCCAGAATAGCTGAGTTTAAGTGCTGAACATGAACCTAAAATAAAAACATGAACAACTTGATTAACTTATAGTTATCAACTATCTTTACTAATAGCTGGTATTAGGTGAAGTAAGTAAAAGGTATTGTTGTTGTTAAAAGGTGAAGGTTTGATTATTGTGCATATATAAGAATGATAAAAAATGATGATTGTTATATCATGCAATGGATAATTATCATATCAGTAATTCATAATTCATAATTTTATTTACTTGTGAACACTGGTGTATTGTATGAGCTGTTGATTTCCCTTACCAAGTGTAACAGTTGGTGAAGGTAAGGAAGAAGGTATAGGATGACAACCAATATCAGCTACATCACTACAACAATCGTTCCATTTGTGACAGTGTTGATCACAAAAGCATCCATTATTTGAACAACTTTTTAAGAGAGACCTTACACAACATCCAGAATAGCTGAGATTAAGTGCCAGACATGAACCTAAAATTAACATATGAACAACTTCATTTAATTAGTAGTGTTCATTTACCTTGAGGGACAGGAGGTGTAGGTAAAGGTTTGATTGTTGGGTCTATAGGAGTTTTCATTGTTGAGTCTATATAAGAATAGTAATAAAAGAGAAGACTATTATATCGTGCAAGGCATAATCATCATATCAGTCATTGCAAGTTATTATTACTTCATACATGAACTATGGTTTAGTACGTATGAAATAAGGAATTTTACTAAATTCTCCTCATTTGTCGACTTGGTTGGCCAACACAATCATTATTTTATAATACCATAATATACTTACAGTTAGGTATTGAATAAAATATTAGTTGTAACATATATAACAGTAACAAATATTAAATATAGTTTAAGCCAGGATATCTTGCTGACTAACATTGCTTGAGGAAATTTGTTTGGCTGTGTGTATACAATTACTGTTGTTATAAATTTGTTTTCACAGATATTGCAGCTATAACAGTGAATTTATAGTTTTTTTTTTTTTGGAGTAAATACAATTAAGATTAAAAATAAATAAACATCATAATAGACTGGTTACAACTGATTCATGGTCACTTCCCTTAAAATGCATGTTTCCCCAAAAACATACACTGTTTTAATTATTACTTACTATGGAACTTCACAGTGTGCATACTTAAACATACAATTTCTTAAAAAGGAATTGTGTGTAGCATGTACTATAAATTCTATCATAGTGATATTACACACCTGCAATGACACAGCAAGTTTACAAAATGACAATCTTATCACACAACACCATCCATAAAAAAATTTGCTTTCACAGTGAGCCAGAATGCAAACTTGAAATAAACTCAGTAGGTTACTCTCAATTAGTGTATTTTAGAGATAACAGCATTGTGATGTTTACCATGTTATAATATATAATATATGAAATATGGATTCAAACTAACATGACTTGGCTACATCTCTGGTGAGGTACTACAATCTACACTACAGTGTTTTCATTAAAATAGGATTTGCTAATCATAGTTGTTCAAATCAAGAAAGCCAGATTCTTTTTATTTAAGTTTATGACACTTTGATAAGTTTACTATATCCAAAACGTTTTTACAATCATCATCATTAAATATATGTGGAAGAAAAATGCACTTATATCATTACCTCCTCCTCATAAATAAAAGCTTCTGTGAAGATCTTTATTTATTCACTATATATCACATGATTGTTTGTCACTATACTATTTTAATGGTTAGATTTAATACAACTTTGACACTCACTAATGACTTCTAAAAAAGGAAATAGGGAGTGCTGTCTAATAACAATAAAAATAGTGACAGCTCTTACACTGATACACACAGAATAATGCAGCATCTTAAAAACACTTTTGTCTAACTACTGAGATGTTAAACAGAATCTTAATAGCTCTGATAATTAACTATATGACTGTCAAGTATCTATCAGTATATTGTATTTATAAGTAATGAAACCAGTATAATCTTATAATGACGTGCAACATACAAAGTATAGACATTATTATCATGACTCTACTAAGTTATTGAGTTTTGTAATAGTTCTATAACATTCTTCATTAAGACTACACTTAATTTGAAAGGATAACAAAGGACTTACTATTCCCAGTTACATTTTGTAGGATTTTATAGAATATGTACAATTGTTTTGTGGTTTTTAGCTTGTATTGAAAAGAAATATACATTTCCTTTTTTGCATTTATTCATATTTATCAATGTAATTTTTAAAAAAATATATTCTGTTTTAATGAATATGTAGTCAAACTATTTATTTATTTGTAAGTCAATTATCAGCCAATGTATTAATGTGAAATATGCACATAACTAGATTATAGTTGTGAAATCATTTTAAGAGTATTTTAGAAGGAAACTTTACTGTGAAACACAACTTATAATTGGTAGAAACTACATTAGGTACGTCAGCAGAAAGTGAAAAATTCAAAGTTCTTAATAACTAATATTCATATCTAAATAATGTTGTGGAACTGATAATTAAATTCATTTGTTAAGGTCATTTGTTTATTGCATCAACAATCAATGTTTAGTAATCTGTCACATAAGTCATGACAACAATAGAATAAAACATAGTAAAACGTGCATATCCAACTTTAACTTACCTTGTGGTCCTAAACCATATTCAGACCAACTGAAATACAGAGTATACTAGCCCAAAAATAATGTATTGAAAGTAATATGTCCAGATACATTATAACTTCATAATGTTAGAAGAACTTACTTGTAATGTGTAAAAGACAGTTGGGTGTTGTATCTCGTAAGATATAGTGTAAATTACAGTAGTTTAGCACATTCTTTAAACAATATTCTGTTAGGTTTTGTATAATTTCAGATGGAGTCAGCAGTGGTTGTTTTTGTAAATAAAGTGCTATTGCACCACTAACAAAAGGAGCAGCCATTGATGTGCCAGATAGATGTAACGTACATGTATCACACCAGTAACCAGCTCCTGTCACGTTAAAGCCAGGAGCAAATATATCGATACAAAAACCACCATTTGTGAAGTAGAAAACTTCATCTCCTGGAGCAGATCCAGCGACAGTAATAACTTCTGGTGCACTAGCAGGACTATAATTACAAGCATCATCTCCATCATTGCCAGCAGCTGCAACAATTGGGATTCCCATATTAATGATATTGCTTGAAATGTTATTAATTAAACCAGAGTATGGACCTCTCAATGACATTGAAATGACAGCTGGACTATAAGGATTCTTATTGATAATATTTGTTGCAGCATAATTTAATCCATCTATAATGATGCTCCATGGTGTTGGACCAAAACAATGTATTACACGAATGCTATAACAGTTAGCTTTTTTGGCAACTCCATAATGTTTTCCACAAGCAAGACTTGCTACAAGAGTTCCATGTCCATCACAGTCTCGACCAGTTTGGTTAGTTCCATAGTAGTTGTCAACTGGGTCATATCCAGGATATATGGCTCTATTACCATTAAATTCATTGTGATTAAAATTGATGCCTATATTTACAAAATAACTTTAATAGTGTGCATTCAAAGTCATCTTTTTTACCTGTATCTAAAATGTAAATGTCAACACCTTCTCCATCTCCATCAGGTTCAAATATACCATCTAATACTGGACTGACTTGGTCAATACGATCCAGTGCCCATGAAAGTGAAGCTTCAGCAAATGTCTCTTCTTCAACAAACTCAACATTGTCAAGATTTGTTATCTGAATAAATATACAATAATTTAAATAATACTATTATTACATTATATATTATATTGTTATCATATACATAAGATTATTATAAACATCATATAATGAGATTCATAATCCAGAATTGAGTGCTGATTGGTTCTGTATCATTCAAAGAGTATAGATACATTGATCATTCTTTTATAATGGCAAAGTTGGAAGTTCATGCAGATCTCATGACAACTGTTATTGCTTCTATTATTGATGGTTTTTCCATAAGCAATTAATGTTACTTGACAGGCACATGACATTTTATGGATTAATAGCAATAGGTCATGATAAGGTATATCACTATTAACACTGTACATGAGACCCTAAACATTAAACATTGGAACAGAATTGTATTAATTCACATTAAAGTATTGCATTTGACTACTGCCACTCTTAAACACTGCCTTTATAATACATTTAAAGGTTAACCTTATGTGCTTCATCTACTGACAGCTTTGTGACAATCACTTTGGCAAATTGACCCTCAATTTTGTGGATTTCGGAACTCAAGGATTGAGTTCGAACTTTCTCAGCAATGGCTTCAAACGTCTCATGACTTGTATCAGGTGTCAGTACAACCATATACTGACCTGTTGTCTTTATTCCAGGAGTAGCACGAATAACTCGACGTGTCTGCACCACAACTGAAAAGAGAAGAACTAATATCAAAACTTGATTATGCCTTGTAAGAAACTGCATGTTTAGCATCACGATACACTGTGTTAGTTTGTTTAAGTTCTTGCTTTATATGTACACGTCAAACCACGCCTACAAATACCAAAGAGGATGCAATAAATAATGAAAGGCACTAAAGTGCCGAACCTCGCTGTAGTTTCTAAGTTATTTATAAATTCTATGCCAGCTTAGGCCCAGCTATGATGTTGTTATTGCAAGAAAATTTATTAACATTCCAGAAGGTGTGGTTATAAAATGGCAAGCTTTGTCATTCTGTATATGCTCATTAATTGTTGCTTGATTTCTAGCTTTGCCATGTTTGTGAAGCAGTAACTGAATAAGTGATAGTATCATTCAATTCCCAAGCAAGATTAAGTGCTACTTTCGTGATGAAAAGTTTCTCTGAGTCTTTACATGACCCTTTAAAATCTATCAATATTTCATATACAAAATTTATTGTAACTTGAAGATGAAACCTTCTTTGGAAACGTCCCGTAGTACAAATATAAATCGATATATTATCTATTAGTAGCAGTCTTTTCAGTGCTTGGAGACGTTTCCTGAATGCGTTACTTCGCTCCAAGTCCACAAAACATTTTTCAGAACTTTTCTAACGATTACTTCGACCAACGGCCTTCTGTCTTGCTGATCCGTATTCCTCTGAGATTGTTTACAACATACTAAAAAATCTCCACGTTAAGTTTTTTACTTTTCGAGAAACGGCACTTGACCTCTGCAGCCTGAAAAATCTATCAATATTTCATATACAAAATTTATTGTAACTTGAAGATGAAACCTTCTTTGGAAACGTCCCGTGGTACAAATATAAATCGATATATTATCTATTAGTAGCAGTCTTTTCAGTGCTTGGAGACGTTTCCTGAATGCGTTACTTCGCTCCAAGTCCACAAAACATTTTTCAGAACTTTTCTAACGATTACTTCGACCAACGGCCTTCTGTCTTGCTGATCCGCATTCCTCTGAGATTGTTTACAACATACTAAAAAATCTCCACGTTAAGTTTTTTACTTTTCGAGAAACGGCACTTGACCTCTGCAGCCTGAAAATTCTTTTGCGAGTTTTAAGCTTCTGTTTTCCTTGACGATGTTCTTGACACTACTGTTGTAAAGTCCACATGCTTTTCTATTCGTTGCTAAACGTTGGTAGCTGCTAATGCTTCGGTTGCCAAGTTATAGCAGTTCAAAAAAAACAACTCTGGTAACAGACACACACACACACACACACACACACACACACACACACACACACACACACAAACAGACTACAGTACCCTCGCTATGCGCCCACGCACAGCGAGGTTAATAATAATGTTCAATTAATGGTTTTTAGGGTCATATAAAGCAAAGACACATGTAATAATAATGCTCAATAGGCAGCTATAGGGTGCCCCATACCATAAGATTTACAACATGAAACAGATACATTATTATGTTAAAACAATAAACTAATTATAACTATGTTTTTAACATTCTCTTCTCTTCCTTAGAAAGTATTGCTATAACTCTAATCATCATTGCTCTAGTCAGTATATATATAGTAATATTCAAGCGAGGCATCATTATAATTCCTTCCAATGACCATTGTGGGTATATGCTTGCTTTATATATATGTATCACATTGATCAACATCTTCAAATTTGAGACAATGATATAATAAATACTTCATAACAATTGTTGTTGTATCATATTAAATTTATACTACTAGTTAATATCTATCTATCTATCTATCTAATTATCTATCTATCCATCCATCCATCCATCCATCCATCCATCCATCCATCCATCCATCCATCCATCCATCCATCCATCCATCCATCCATCCATCCATCCATCCATCCATCCATCCATCCATCCATCCATCCATCCATCCATCCATCCATCCATCCATCCATCCATCCATCCATCCATCCATCTATCCATCTATCCATCTATCCATCTATCTATCTACCTATCTATCTATCTATATACATATATATATATATATATATATATATTGTTTGAATATGTAGCTGTATAAATTGGTGAAACATGCATAACTCCTAAATCTGGAAAAGAGAATATCGAAAAGCAGTAGATATATTGACCAAACAACTCCACTGTGTACCACTTTTTAGCACAGGATAAGACTCTTTGTGTCCAATTCAAGAAATGGATTAATGGAACATGATGAAGAATTAATTCAGAACTTATTTTCAACCCTACCTAAACATACTCGATTGAAGAGTCCATCATGAAAGACACTTTTCTATAAAATTAATGATAAAAATCCTCATGGGATAACCTCTTCTTGAACTTTCATAAACTTTAGCTTGCATGTAGCCATCTTTTATTTCTGATTTAATATACTATAACTGATGAAAGTCCTTATGTCCGAAATATTCTGCTTTATAAATATTTTTAAACCTTTATTAATTTAGGGAAATATTATGTTGACAGAGCTACACTATATATCTCTCGCCTTAAAATATGAACAATGTGGTCAATACACTTTCAGTTCTATTCTATAGTTTGTGATATGAATGAGAATAAGGTAGAAATCCTACAAAATCATCAGTAAACAATAGCTGTTATGGAACACTCGATCTATTTATATCTTTTTACTTGTTTTTGTCTGTTGTTTATAAAAATAATCGCTTTTGTCTTAAGAATTTGTTTGCAAGTTTAAAGAGAAAGTAATCTGTCACTTGTCTCCAAATACATAACACGTATAGAGAATGTACTAATTAGCATTAAAGCTTAAACAATTACAACTATTCATAGTAAATAAATTAAATTCTTCACTTTGCTCTGCTATTACTGTGATTTTGGATCAAAATAGCATTTCTAATAACAAGTTGTCAAACTAAACACAATAATAATAATTACATAGAAAAAAAAATAACAGCAATAGTATTACTGCCTAAGCAAATTATGTTATCAAAATGACCACATAAAAGTTTGTTATCAAAAACATGAAAAAGATCTAGCTTAAAAATCTAAATTTTTACTAAAATCCACACACATTCTACTTTAATTAATAAGTGCAGTCACACATAGTACTAGTAATGAAAGTAGCAAGGAGAGACCTCATCAATTATCCTCATTTATAATTGATATAGGATCAGTGTCTGTATAGCTAATGAAGAAATAAAAATAAATATTTGATAATTATTACATTTTATATAAGAGATAATTCAATAAGTACATATACCAACTATTTCATATATTGATGGACTATATATGACTAACATAATATGGGAACATGCTTGAGATTGTACAGAATGTGTGACTAATGTATTGAAGTGTTATGCTATCAAAGTGACCAGCACTCTTTGAAGTTCACATTTATCCTTTTCTAGTCCACACACTAAAAATTGTACATGCATTACTGTACTTCATTTTCTGGTGAACACTGATGTATTGTAAAAGCTATTGATTTTCTTACCATTTGGAATAGCAACCAATATCTGCTATATCACTACAACAGTCATTATATTCATGACAGATTTCATCACAATAGCATCCGTTATTATAACATTGTGATGACAAGGACCATTTACAACATCCACAATAGCTCATCTTAAGTGCAGAACATGAACCTAAATAAAATATATGAAGACCTTTGTTTAATTTGTACTACCCCATTTACCTTGAATAGGTGGTGTAGGTGAAGGTGTGACTATTATGTCTATATAAAAATGTCATTAAAATAAATGAATTGTCATGTAAGGAATAGCTATCACATTAATACTTCATGTAATTTATAGCACCTACTTACCAGTTGGTGTAGATGTAGGAGCTATTATACTGCTTAAAGTAAAAGCAAATGAGGAAATGTCTGAATGTGGTGTAGTACTGGTTAGAGGAAGTGAAGGTGTGATAGTTGTAGATGTAGTCAAATCTAAAATACCACTTGAAGTGAAAAAAGATGAAGTACTATCTGGATGTGGTGTAGTACTAGTTGGAGAAAGCGAAAGCGTCATGATTGTTGGTTTAAGCAAATCTAAAATACTACTTGAAGTGAAAGAAGATAAAGAACTTTCTGGATGTGGTGTAATACTAGTAAGCAAAGGTGTAATAGATGTACCTATATAACAATGGTAAAAAAAATTACAATTGTTATATCATGCAAGAAATAGTTATCACATTAGTAATTGTATATAATTACTATTTTATACATGAATTGTTGGGAAAAGACTACAATTTCAGAATTATTAACTAAAATGTGATCTTAAAAAGAATTATGAAAGAAATATTTTGCCATGGAATGAAATTATGAGTGACATGCAATGATAAAGCACTTTAAAGTTAACGACAGATTGTTATTTTTATAAAATTCTGCACAATAGTAATTTCAATAATTTTAAAATTTCAAGTGAAGTTTGTATAATAAAGTTCATGAACACATGAAATGAGGAATTTCATTACATTGTTCTCTTTTCACTACCTAGTCGTGCAGTGTGTCATGCAGTACAATAATTGTATTGCTGAATGTAACAATCAAAATATTGAATAAATTAAATTCTTTTTCCACCCACTCAATAGCTAACAAAGAATTTTGTCTGTAAGTGGCTTATAGTCAGGTTTTAAGGTTTTTGTGTTAGGAAGCTCTAGGTCACAAGTAGGATTTGAAGTAAAAGATTCTTGATAGTGATAATATTAACAGCACTCATTTCCGAAACCACACCTTTTGGCAATATCTCAATTATTAGTACAATTCGTTTTCGAGACCACATCCATTGTGCAATTATCTAACCACGTATTATAGTATTAAACGAAATATCCATTTTTGATAAGTTGTATATTTAAGTATATAAACTGTGAAGCTCCAACCGGACCAATAATAAATTGCTTCGACTTATTAAAAATGGACATGTGTATAGTAGGTTCTGTAATTTCTATTGTAACAAATGTTATATACCTAATAACTAATGAGATTACAAATTTCTTACCATCATCATCAATAATGGTCAAAATAACAATAGATGGTACACCAAAAGTCACATCATTTCTTGGAACAAGTTCAACACCAAATGTTTCATCAGATTCAAATGTAGCATCATCCATAAACACAAATGAAGCATCTGCAAATGTCTGACCAGAAACAAAGACGACTGTCTGGGTTTGTGATACGAGGTCACCACTAGGTCCAACTGTAGAGTAGTATATTATAATATATTGACTTTATATATGTAGCTCTGTGAATCTCTTTATGACATGTTAAAGTATTAAAATGCTAAGAAATTCTTAACTTTACCGTCACTTCAATAATAAATAAGGCTATACTTTTCTTTATAAATTAGATATTACTTTAAACTAATTATATAATATTATTATTTAAACTAACTTGTTGCTTTATTTTGTCCAGCTAAAATTAAACATAAAAAGAAAGAAAACATTGTTAATCAGATATTCACTACAACATTAAACATGACTTACATGTAGTAAATGTTCTTAAGTTTACATTTGATGATTGACTAACATCTCCTGATCGGTATACTCGAACAATCATTGGCCCTTGACTATTTTCTAGTGCTGATTTGTTAACCGCAACAAGTGAGTAGAATGTCTCTATTTGTTGAAAGACTATAGAGAAGGTTAAATGTTCATATACCACTCACCTCCTATAGGATTCATACCAAATCCAGCTGGATAGGCATATCCTTTTTCAGTTCGCCAACCGTATACAATAACATTAATTGAAGCATTAGGGTTTGTATGTTGAACTGTATGAGTACCGATGTTAACTCTCTTACTAATACCATAACCACATGGATCATTTTGACTGCAGTCGATAATACTCCATTTAGTAACATTAGGTTCTAATGGTGTACCATCTAGTAATATGTCATTAGGAACAAAGTACCTTGCTAACACAGTCACTGATATGTAGTGAGATGTGAAATCATCATTTTCCCTAGTATACATACTTACGTTAGTAGTAAAGATATGATGGTTCAAATACTGGCTTATTGGAGCTACTAAAACCATATTAGGATCACCAAATTGAATGTTATTATCATGTTCGTGTGAGAAACCATACTGCATAACAAGCAAGGGTCGCTCAGACTGGACAAAACAATAAGATTGACTGTTTAACTCAAACGTTTGCCTGTTGTCTACATTCGTTTCATTGAATTTAAAGTTTGAGATGATAATGTTTGTTCCATCAGAGCAATATACTTTGAACGAAGTGCCTTTGTACCTTGGCCAGACCTTAAATACATAACCTGTTCTTTCTTCATATGGAGCCACAAAAAAGTTATAGCCCCACGTATAAGATGGAGGTATCTGTTCAACGATATGATCACAGGTATCTTCACCTTCTTGTATTTCTGCACATTCATGTCCAGTCATGAAACCAATTGGTTGATTAGAGATAGCCCGAAAACCTGTAAAATCATATTGGTCTGACGTTTGTAACCCAAGAGTATTATATTGACTCATCATTGCAGAAAAAAAATCTCCACTTGCAGGATTGGCGAATTCACCTTTTATGTAAGAACTTACTACTAAAAACGAAACTTCATTTTCAGTTGAATATCTAATATCATTTTCAGCTATGTCACCACAAGCAACTACAGCTACCATACTGTTAAAGCTTCGTGCTGATGCAGTTAGACTAGCATATTCATATGTGAAATTTGATCTATATTGTATTATTGGAATAGCTAGAAAACCATCACTAGAACCAAAAGAATCACTAAATCCCATCACTTGAATTGCTTGACTTGAATTAGTTGTTTCCACAATAATACCAACTGAAGTTGTCGCTGTATTCACTTCTTGTACATTTGGTGTCACATATTCTTCCCGTACAATTGTTCCTGCCGTGACTGTACCTGTCCTTGTATAGCCACTACTGCCAGATCGAATTTTGTAACCAACTGGATTTTCATTTTGCGTTGTTATAAAAATTCCTATATTTCTAGGAACTTCACCACCACCACGTTCTATGTTTGGTATGTTTCTGATGAAAGCAAAACAAAAGAAATTCCCTTCATGAGAGACATCCATGGAGATACCTAGGAAATGCATAATACGAAATGTATATTTATCAAGTGTCATTATTACCTCTGGTTCGTTTGTCAATGTCCACAACAGCACTGCAGAACCAATTCAGTAACATCAAGATGACAATAACTCTGATCATGATGATTACAGACAATAGACCCAAAAAGATTTATATTTTCTGGATACTCTTATTTCAAAGAAAATGATTTTATAAAAAAGATCACATGACTGTGAAAAAGGATCATGTCATACCAGTGACCTGACATGTTCAATACAAGGTCATTTACTTCCTGGAGAGACAACCTATCTTGCTCCAATAACAACAGAGAAAATCTAGACATACCATTATACATTGCATACCTGATAACATTTCTTCCATATTAACTTAATATAATAATATTAGCCATCAACATAAATACTGTATAACAGTGTAGTACTATTTGAATATAGTCTTATATTCCAGTACTAACTATTCTACAAATAAATATTGGTCATATTAAATATAGTCAAACTTGCCATCAAAGATGATTATAAATACATCATTAACCTGATCCAAAAAGGTACATGTCTTATACATGTGATATTATTAGGAGAATTCTCACTATGAACTATGAAATTAGGTAGGTTGAGTATTGCTAAGTAGCCTCACCCTCTCCAATGGAAAAGAGGTAAATTGTTTCAATCTTCTTTATGCTATTCCTAATATTATTTTACTATTGTTGGAGTGTTTACTAATAATTTTTAAATGGAAAGAGATTAAAAGATTAAAGTCAAAATTAAATCAATAGTTTGTAAAAATGTAGCTGGTATGTTTGTATCTGGTGCATCCAACTGAGACAGCCTCATTGCAAGATGCTTATGATTATTTATTACATTGATGCAGTAGTTATTCTCTATAACCTTCTAGTGATTCCTATCTCAGAACTAGTTTCCCAGATTTTTGTATTGGAGTTGCTTGTACCTTGATAAGTTTACTACAAAGTTTTAAACAATCATTATTATTAAATAATTTTGAAACAGGTAAAATTATTGCCCAAAAAGTATAGCAAATGTATATGTACTCCATCTTTCTCTTAACATTTTACATTCTTTAAATAACTTACTGTTAATGCATAAAAAACGTTTGAGGGTTGTATCCAGATAGAATCAATGTATATGTACATTCATCACACCTTTAATTAGCTCCTATGGCATCTGAGCCAGGAGCAAATATATCAACACAAGAACTACTATTTGTGACATATTCTCACATCAAACAGAGCTACCAATAGTAATATATAACTCCAGCACACTATAGCAGGACTATTATCAAAATCATTTTCTGTCTAATTACAAGCAGCTGCAACAATTGGTATTCCCATATTAACAATTTCACTTGATACGTTATTAACTGAACAGTATAAAACCACTCAATAAGATTGAGATGATACTTTACAAAATTTTATACAATCGTCATCATTAAATAAATGTGAGAGAAAAATGCACTCTATCATTACCTCCACCTCATAAATATAAGCTCTTGTGAAGATCTTTATTTATTCACTATATATCACATGATTATTTGTCACTATACTATTTTGATGGTTAGATTTAATACAACTTTGACACTCATTAATGACTTCTAAAAAGGAAATAAGTAGTGCTGTTACTAAAATAGTGACAGCTCTTACACTGCTACACACAGAATAATGCAGTATCTGTTTAAATTCTTTTGTCTAACTATTGAGATGTTAAACAGAATCTTAATAGCTCTGATAATTAACTATAGGACTGTCAAGTATCTATCAGTAGATTGTATTTATAAGTAATGAAACCAGTATGATGTTATAATGATGTCCAACATACAAAGTATTGACATTATTATCATACCTCTACTAAGCTATTAAAAATATGTGACAATAAATAGAAAAGGTACATATTACTAAAATTATTGAAATTGAGTTTATAATTGTTCTAAAACATTCTTTACTAAGACTACATTTAATTTCAAATGATAAAAAAGGCCTTACTATTCCCAGCTACATTTTCTAGAATTTTATAAAGTATATACAATTGTTCTGTGGTTTTTAGCTTGTATTGAAAAAATATAGGTTTTCCTATTTTTTGCATTTATGGTACATCACTGTTATAATAGACTTGTTAATACTGATTCTGAGTCACTTGTCTTGGAAATGCATGCTTTCCCAGAAACAAAATAAACTGTTTTGATTATTAATTACTATGGAATTTTACAGTTTATATAGATGATTTCTTAAAAGAACACGTGTGTAGTATATGTTCTATTAATTCTATTATAAAAAATGTTTCACACATGCAATGACACAGTAGGATTACAAAATGAAAACACACAGGCACGGCATCCATAAAAATTTTGTTTAAAAACATGGACATCAGTAAAGACTTTTGTCCTGTGTCAAGGCCAACACTCAAAATGGCTAAGTTTAGTTAAAATGCTGCACTATCAGTTAGAATTAGTTATTATTTCTGTTATTATGAAGAGATTTTATTAAATAAGAAATTTAAAGATAAATAATTTTATGAACAAGAGAGAAATGTAGTTCTCTAAGAGTTCAAAATTTAAAGAGATGACTACAAAATCTTAGAAATGAATGGCATTGACAATTCCTATATATCATACAGTCGAAACTGGATGTAGCAAGCTTATATATTTATGTTTTGTAACTGTGTGTTACATTGGGATTTTAAGATTTCCACATATATAAATTATGAATATATATATATATATATATATACATATATATATATATATATTACCGTATTTATTAATGTAAGTTTTTAAATTATTTTTCAGATTTTATGAATATGTACTTATTATTTGTTATTTATTGCATTTATTCGTATTTATCAATGTAATTTTTTTAATAATATATTCTGTTTTAATGAATATGTAGTCAAACTATTTTTTTATTTATAAGTCAATTATCAGCCAATGAATTAATGTAAAATATACATAACCAGATTAGAGTTGTGAAATCATTTTAAGAGTATTTTAGAAGGAAACGTTATAGCAAAACATAACTCATAGTTGGTAGAAACTACATTAGATACGTCAGCAGAAAGTGAGAAATTAAGAGTAAATAATGTTGTGGGAGTGATAATTAAATTCATTCATTAAGGTGTGCATCAACAGTCAATGTTTGCAGTTTAGTGATTGGTCACATAAGTCATGACAGCAATAAAATAAAACATAGTAAAATGTACATAATCAAACTTTAACTTACCATGCGGTTCTAAACCATCTTAAGACCAACTGAAAAACAGTGTATACCAGGCCCAAAATATGTTATTGAAAGTAATATATCCAGATACTTTATAACTTCATAATGTTAGAAGAACTTACTTGTAATGTGTAAAAGACAGTTGGGTGTTGTATCTCGTAAGATATAGTGTAAATTACAGTAGTTTAGCACATTCTTTAAACAATATTCTGTTAGGTTTTGTATAATTTCAGATGGAGTCAGCAGTGGTTATTTCTGTAAATATAGTGCTATTGCACCACTAACAAAAGAAGCAGCCATTGATGTTCCAGATAGATGTAACATACATGTATCACACCAGTAACCAGCTCCTGTTATGTTAAAGGCAAGAGTAAATATATCGATACAAAAACCACCATTTGTGAAGTAGAAAACTTAATCTCCTGGAGCAGAGCCAGCAACAATAATAACTTCTGATGCACTAGCAGAACTATAATTACAAGCATCATCTCCATCATTGCCAGCAGCTGCAACAATTGGAATTCCCATATTAATAATATTACTTAATTAAACCAGAGTATGGACCTCTCAATGACATTGAAATGACAGCTGGACTACGAGGATTCTTATTGATAATATTTGTTGCAGCATAATTTAATCCATCTATAATGATGCTCCATGGTGTTGGACCAAAACAATGCATTACACGAATGCTATAACAGTTAGCTTTTTTGGCTCCATAATGTTTTCCACAAGCAAGACTTGCTACAAGAGTTCCATGTCCATCACAGTCTCGACCAGTTTGGTTAGTTCCATAGTAGTTGTCAACTGGGTCATATCCAGGATATATGGCTCTATTACCATTAAATTCATTGTGGTTAAAATTAATGCCTATATTTACAAAATAAACTTTAATAGCATGCATTCAAAGTCATCTTCTTTACCTGTATCTAAAATGTAAATGTCAACACCTTCTCCATCTCCATCAGGTTCAAATATACCATCTAATACTGAATCTATATATATTTATATAATATTTATCTAAATAAATATATAATAATTTAAATAATACTATTATTACATTATATATTATATTGTTATCATATACATAATATTATTATAAACATCATATAATGAGATTCATAATGCATATATTTTGAATTGAGGTCTGATTGCTTCTGTATCATCCAGAGTATAGATCATTCTTTTAAAATGGCAAAGTTGGAAGTTCATGCAGATCTCATGACAACTGTTATTGCTTCTATTATTAATGGTTGGTCCATAAGCAATTAATGTTACTTGATAGGCACATGACATTTTATGGATTAATAGCGATAGTCATGATAAGGTATATCACTATTAACACTATACATGAGACCCTAAACATTAAACATTGGAACACAATTGTATTAATTCACATTAAAGTATGGCATTTGATTACTGGCACTCTTAAACACTGCCTTTATAATACTAACCTTATGTGCTTCATCTACTGACAGCTTTGTAAGTTATTTATAAATCCTATGCTAGCTTAGACCCAGCTATGTTGTTATTGCAAGAACATTTATTAACATTCCAGAAGGCGTGGTTATAAAATGCTAAGCGTTGTCATTCTGTATATGCTCATTAATTGTTGCTTGATTTCTAGTTTTGCCATGTTTCTGAAGCAGCAACTGAGTAAGTAATGGTATCATTCAATTGCCAAGCAAGATTAAGTGCTAATTTCGTGATGAAAAGTTTCTCTGAGTCTTTACATGACCCTTTAAAATGTATCAATATTTCATATACAAAATTTATTGTAGCTTGAAGATGAAACGTTCTTTGGGAACGTCCCGTAGTACAAATATAAATCGATATATTATCCATTAGTAGCAGTCTTTTTAGTGCTTGGAAACTGTTGTAGCCGAGCATGCGATGAAAACAACTTTTTTACAGAACTTTTTGATAACAGTCTGAGAACTAATTGAACTAACAACACTATAACGAACTACAACAAAATTACAACGAACTGTAACATATTAAAACTAAAAAGGTTTTACAGCACTATATATACATACATACATATAAGGTTTTACAATAAAATTAATGATAAAAATCCTCATGGGAGAACCTCTTCTTGAACTTTCATAAACTTTAGCTTGCATGTAGCCATCTTTTATTTCTGATTTAATATACTATAACTGCATGAATGTCCTTATGTCCAAAATGTTCTGCTTTATAAATATTTTTAAACCTTTATTAATTTAGGGAAATATCATGTTGACAAAGCTCAACTATATATCTCTCGTCTAAAAATATGAACAATGTTGTCAATACACTTTCAGTTCTATTCTTTAGTTCTGTGATATGAATGAGAATAAGGTAGAAATCCTACAAAATCATCAGTAAACAATAGTTGTTATGGAACACTCAATCTATTTATATCTTTTTACTTGTTTTTGTCCGTTGCTTATAAAAATCATCACTATTGTCTTTAAGAATTTGTTTGCAAGTTTAAAGAGAAAGTAATCTGTCACTTGTCTCCAAATACATAACACATATAGAGAATGTACTAACTAGCATTAAAGCTTAAACAATTACAACTATTCCTAGTAATTAAATTAAATTCTTCACTTTGCTCTGCTATTGCTGTGATTTGGGATCAGAATAGCATTTCTAAGAACAAGTTGTCAAACTAAACACAATAATAATAATTACATAAAAAAAGTATAACAGCAATACTATTGTTGCTTAAGCAAATTATGTTATCAAAATGACCACATAAAAGTTTGTTATCAAAAACACGAAAAAATCTAGCTTAAAAAATCTAAATTTTTACTAAAATCCACACACATTCTACTTTAATTAATAAGTGCAGTCACACATAGTACTAGTAATGAAGTAGCAAGGAGAGACCTTATCAATTATCTTCATTTACAATTGATATAGGATCAGTGTCTGTGTAGCTAATGAAGAATAAATATTTGATAATTATTACATTTTATATAAGAGATAATTCAATAAGTACATATATCAACTATTTCATATATTGATGGTCTATATGTGACTAACATAATATGGGAACATGCTTGAGATTGTACAGAATGTGTGATAATGTATTCAAGTGTTATGCTATCAAAGTGACCAGCACTCTTTGAAGTTCACATTTATCCTTTTCTAGTCCACACACTAAAAATTGTACATGCATTACTGTACTTCATTTCTGGTGAACACTGATGTATTGTAAGAGCTATTGATTTTCTTACCATTTGGAATAGCAACCAATATCAGCTATATCACTACAACAATCATTATATTCATGACAGATTTCATCACAGTAGCATCCATTATTGTAACATTGTGATGACAAGGACCATTTACAACATCCACAATAGCTCATCTTAAGTGCAGAACATGAACCTGAAATAATATATATGAATACCTTTGTTTAATTTGTAGTGCTCATTTACCTTGAATAGGTGGTGTAGGTGAAGGTGTGACTGTTATATCTATATAAAAATGACATAAAAATAAATGAATTGTCATGTAAGGAATAACTATTACATTATTACTTCATGTAATTTATAGCACCTACTTACCAGTTGGTGTAGATGTAGGAGCTATTATACTGCTTAAAGTAAAAGCAGATGAGGAAATGTCTGAATGTGGTGTAGTACTGGTTAGAGGAAGTGAAGGTGTGATAGTTGTAGATGTAGTCAAATCTGAAATACCACTTGAAGTGAAAAAAGATGAAGTACTATCTGGATGTGGTGTAGTACTAGTTGGAGAAAGCGAAAGCGTCGTGATTGTTGGTTTAGGCAAATCTAAAATACTGCTTGAAGTGAAAGCAGATAAAGAACTTTCTGGATGTGATGTAATACTAGTTGGAGAAAGTGAAAGCGTCGTGATTGTTGGTTTAGGCAAATCTAAAATACTGCTTGATGTGAAAGCAGATAAAGAACTTTCTGGATGTGATGTAATACTAGTTGGAGAAAGCGAAAGTGTCGTGATTGTTGGTTTAGGCAAATCTAAAATACTGCTTGAAGTGAAAGCAGATAAAGAACTTTCTGGATGTGAGGTAATACTAGTTGGTGAAAGCGAAAACGTCATGATTGTTGGTTTAGGCAAATCTAAAATACTACTTAAAGTGAAAGCAGATAAAGAACTTTCTGGATGTGAGGTAATACTAGTTGGTGAAAGCGAAAACGTCGTGATTGTTGGTTTAGGCAAATCTAAAATACTGCTTGAAGTGAAAGCAGATAAAGAACTTTCTGGATGTGATGTAACACTAGTTGGTGAAAGCGAAAACGTCGTGATTGTTGGTTTAGGCAAATCTAAAATACTGCTTGAAGTGAAAGCAGATAAAGAACTTTCTGGATGTGATGTAATACTAGTTGGTGAAAGCGAAAACGTCGTGATTGTTGGTTTAGGCGAATCTAAAATACTGCTTGAAGTGAAAGCAGATAAAGAACTTTCTGGATGTGATGTAATACTAGTTGGTGAAAGCGAAAACGTCGTGATTGTTGGTTTAGGCGAATCTAAAATACTGCTTGAAGTGAAAGCAGAAGAACTTTCTGGATGTGGTGTAATACTAGTAAACAAAGGTGTGATAGTTGTGCCTATATAATAATGGTAACAAAAAGTACAATTTTTATAACATGCAAGGAATAATGATCATATTAGTAATTGCATATAATTACTATTTTATATATGAATTATTGGAAAAGACTAGAATTTAAGAATTATTAATTAAATGTGATCTTAAAGAGAATTATGAAAATAATGTTTTGCCATAGAATGAAATTATGAGTGACATGCAATGATAAAGCATTTTAAAGTTAATGACAGATTGTTATTATAATAAAAATTCTCCACAATAGTAATATTAATGATTTTAAATTTCCAAGTGAAGTTTGTAAAATAAAGTTCATGAACTCATGAAATGAGGAATTTCATTACATTGTTCTCTTTTCACTTCCTGGTTGTGTAGTGTGTCATGCAGTACCATAATGGTATTGCTGAAAGTAACAATCAAAATATTGAATAAAATTAAATTCTTTTTCCACCCACTCAATAGCTAACAAAGAATTTTGTCTGAAAGTGGCCTTTAGTCAGGTTCTTAGGTTTTTGTGTTAGAAAAGCTCTAGGTCCCAAGTAGGATTTGAAATAAAAGTTTCTTGATAGTGATAATATTAACAGCACTCATTTCCGAAACCACACCTTTTGGCAATATTTCAATTATTAGTACAATTCGTTTTCGAGACCACACCCATTGTGCAATTATCAAACCACGTATTATAGTATTAAACGAAATGGCAGTCAAACTCCATTGCTTCTTCCCTGAAAAAAATCAACGAAAACCTCTAAATAGTCAGAAGAACAAACTGGTGTGTAAGTACCTATACTCACGTTCTACGGTTTTCACTTGTAGGACTTCAAATAAAACAGAATCTATTATCCACATACCTTATTATGTCCGTAATTTGTGTCGGCAAGAGTTACAAAAAATAAAAAAAAGCACAAAAATATCGTGAGTTTAAAAGTTTAAAAAATTACAGTGTTATGCAAATCTTTACAATCATTATTATTAAATAACTCTACAACAACTGAAACAATTATTTGAAAGGACCGCCATGAAAAGATCATTATTTAACAAGTATATATCATAGTTGATTGTCACTATTGTTTTGATTGCTATAGACTGTATGGTTTTGACACTTCACTAATGACTTCTAAATAAGGAACTAGGAAGTGCTGCTAATAACACTAAAATCGTAACAGCCCTTACACAGTTACACACAAAACATGGAACTTCTGTTAAGACTCTTTGTCTAGCTAATAAGATCAATCAGAATTGTCTTATAATTAGCTCTAATAAATAACTACAAAGCTATCAAGAATCAATCAGTATATATAGGTAATAAAATCAATATGATATTATGTATAATATGCAACATACAAAGTATTGTAGTATCACAACATGATTCTACTGAAGTATTAAGTGTATATGTTAATAATAGAATGATTTTAACTGGTAGTTCATAGTCACTGATTTAGCTTGTAATGTATGCTTTCCCAAACACAATATACTCTGTTTTAATTATTACTTACTATCATAGTAAGTAATAATCAAATTTGTTCTCAACCAATTAATTAACAAATAATTGACCACACCTTCCATGAATATATAATTAGCTGGAAACTTTTTTTGCGGCGCTTCGCGCGCTAATACTCCAACCGGACCAATAATAAATTGCTTCCGCTGGCCCTGCTATGGAGCTTCACAGTTTATATACGACTTATCAAAAATGGACACGTGTATAGTATGTTCTGTAAATTCTATTGTAACAATTGTTATACACCTGATAACTAATGGGATTACAAATTTCTTACCATCATCATCAATAATGGTCAGTATAACACTGGATGGTACACCAAAAGTCACATCATTTCTTGGAACAAGTTCAACACCAAATGTTTCATCAGATTCAAGTGTAGCATCATCCATGAACACAAATGAAGCATCTGCAAATGTCTGACCAGAAACAAAGACGACTTTCTTGGTTTGTGATTTGAGGTCACCACTTTGTCCAACTGTAGAGTAATATATTATAATATATTGACTTTATATATATAGTTCTGTGAATCTATTTATGACATGTTAAAGTATTAAAATGCTAAGAAATTCTTAACTTTACCGTCACTTCAATAATAAATAAGGCTAAACATTTCTTTATAAATTAGATATTACTTTAAACTAATTATATAATAATATTATTTAAACTAACTTGTTGCTTTATTTTGTCCAGCTAAAATTAAACATGAAAAGAAAGAAAACATTGTTAATCAGATATTTACTACAACATTAGACATAACTTACATGTAGTAAATGTTCTTAAGTTTACATTTGATGATTGACTGACATCTCCTGATCGATATACTCGAACAATCATTGGCCCTTGGCTATTTTCTGGTGCTGATTTGTTAACCGCAACAAGTGAGTAGAATGTCTCTATTTGTTGAGACTATAGAGAAGGTTAAATGTTCAAATACCACTCACCTCCTATAGGATTCATACCAAATCCAGCTGGATAGGCATATCCTTTTTCAATTCCCCAACCATATACAATAACATTAATGGAAGCATTAGGGTTTGTATGTTGAACTGTATGAGTACCGATGTTAACACTCTTACTAATACCATAACCACATGGATCATTTTGACTGCAGTCGATAATATGCCATTGAGTAACATTAGGTTCTAATGGTGTACCATCTAGTAATATGGCATTAGGAACAAAGTACCTTGCTAACACAGTCACTGATATGTAGTGAGATGTGAAATCATCATTTTCCCTAGTATACATACTTACGTTAGTAGTAAATATATGATGGTTCAAATACTGGCTTATTGGAGCTACTAAAACCATATTAGGATCGCCAGTGTTATTATCATGTTCGTGTGAGAAACCATACTGCATAACAAGCAAGGGTCGCTCAGACTGGACAAAACAATAGGATTGACTGTTTAACTCAAACGTTTGCCTGTAGTCTACATTCGTTTCATTGAATAGAAAGTTTGAGATGATAATATTTGTTCCATCAGAGCAATATACTTTGAAGGAAGTGCCATTATACCTTGGCCAGACCTTAAATACATAACCTGTTCTTTCTTCATATGGAGCCACAAAAAAGTTATAGCCCCATGTATATGATGGAGGTATCTGTTCAACGATATGATCACAGGTATCTTCACCTTCTTGTATTTCTGCACATTCATGTCCAGTCATGAAACCAATTGGTTGATTAGAGATAGCCCGAAAACCTGTAAAATCATATTGGTTTGACGTTTGCAAACCAAGAGTATTATATTGACTCATCATTGCAGAAAAAAAATCTCCACTTGCAGGATTGGCGTTTCCACCTTTTATGTAAGGACTTATTACAAAAAAAGGATCTTCATTTTCAGTTGAATATTTAATATCGTTTTCAGCTATGTCACCACAAGCAACTACAGCTACCATACTGCTACTGTTAAAGCTTAGAGCTGATGCAGTTAGACTAGCATATTCATATGTGAAATTTGATCTATATTGTATTATTGGAATAGCTAGAAAACCATCACTAGAACCAAAAGAATCACTAAATCCCATCACTTGAATTGTTTGACTTGAATTAGTTGTTTCCACAATAATACCAACTGAAGTTGTCGCTGCATTCACTTCTTGTACATTTGGTGTCACATATTCTTCCCGTACAATTGTTCCTGCTGTGACTGTACCAGTCCTTGTATAGCCACTACTGCCAGATCGAATTTTGTAACCAACTGGATTTTCATTTTGCGTTGTTATAAAAATTCCTATATTTCTAGGAGCTTCTTCACCGCCAGGTTCTGTGTTTGCTTTGTTTCTGATGAAAGCAAAACAAAAGAAATTCCCTTCATGAGAGACATCCATGGAGATACCTAGGAAATGCATAATACGAAATGTATATTTATCAAGTGTCATTATTACCTCTGGTTCGTTTGTCAATATCCACAACAGCATTGCAGAACCAATTTAGTAACATCAAGATGACAATAACTCTGATCATGATGATTACAGACAATAGACCCAAAAAGATTTATATTTTCTGGCTGCTCTTATTTCAAAGAAAATGATTTTATAAAAAAGATCACATGACTATGAAAAAGGATCATGTCATACCAGTGACCTGACATGTTCAATACAAGGTCATTTACTTCCTGGAGAGACAACCTATCTTGCTCCAATAACAACAGAGAAAATCTAGACATACCATTATTTATTGCATACCTGATAACATTTCTTCCATATTAACTTAATATAATAATATTAGCCATCTACATAAATACTGTATAACAGTGTAGTACTATTTGAATATATACTTATACTACAGTACTAACTATTCTACAAATGAAGCCAGACAAATGTATTAACTTTCATGCATAAGATTGTTGAAAGATTGGTCACATTAAATGTAGTCAAACTTGCCATCAAAGATGATTATAAATACATCACTAACCTGATCCAAAAAGGTACATGTCTTATACATGTGATATCATTATTAGGAGAATTCTCACTATGAACTATGAAATTAAGTAGGTTGATTATTGCTAAGTAGCCTCACCCTCTCCAATGGAAAAAAAGGTAAATTGTTTCAATCTTCTTTATGCTATTCCTAATATTATTTTACTATTGTTGGAGTGTTTACTAATAATTTTTAAATAGAGAGAGATTAAAAGATTAAACTCAAAATTGAATTAATAGTTTGTAAAAAATGTAGCTGGTATGTTTGTATCTGGAGCATCCAACTGAGACAGCCTCATTGCAAGATGCTTATGATTATTTATTATATTGATGCAGTAGTTATTCTCTATAACCTTCTAGTGATTCCTATCTCAGAACTAGTTTCCCAGATTTTTGTATTGGAGTTGCTTCTACCTTGATAAGTTTACTACAATGTTTTAAACAATCATTATTATCAAAATAATTTTGAAACAGCTAAATTATTGCCCAAAAAGTATAGCAAATGTATATGTACTCCATCTTTCTCTTAACATTTTACGTTCTTTAAATAACTTACTGTTAATGCATAAAAAACTTTTGAGGGTTGTATCCAGATAGAATCAATGTATATGTACATTCATCACACCTTTAATTAGCTCCTATGGCATCTGAGCCAGGAGCAAATATATCAACACAAGAACCACTATTTGTGACATATTATCACATCAAACAGAGCTACCAATAGTAATATATAACTCTAGCACACTATAGCAGGACTATTTTCCGTCCAATTACAAGCAGCTGCAACGATTGGTATTCCCATATTAACAATTTTGCTTGATACGTTATTAACTGAACAGTATAAAACCACTCAATAAGCTTGAGATGATACTTTACAAAATTTTATACAATCATCATCATTAAATAAATGTGGAAGAAAAATGCACTCTATCATTCTCTCCATCTCATAAATATAAGCTCCTGTGAAGATCTTTATTTATTCACTATATATCACACGATTGTTTGTCACTATACAATTTTGATGGTTAGACTTAATACAACTTTGACACTCACTAATGACTTCTAAAAAAGGAAATAGGGAGTAGTGTCATTAAAATAGTGACAACTCTTACACTGCTACACACCGAATAATGTAGCACTGTTGAAACTTTTTTGTCTAACTATTGAGATGTTAAACAGAATCTTAATAGCTCTGATCATTAACTATAGGACTGTATTTATAAGTAATGAAACCAGTATAATGTTATAATAATATGATAATGATGTGCAACATACAAATTATTGACATTATTATCATGCCTCTACTAAGCTATTAAAAATATGTGACAATAAATAGAAAAGGTACATATCACTAAAATTATTGAAATTGAGTTTATAAAATGAGTTCTAAAACATTCTTTACTAAGACTACATTTAATTTCAAAGGATAAAAAAGGCCTTACTATTCCCAGCTACATTATCTAAAATTTTATAAAATATGTACAATTGTTCTGTGGTTTTTAGCTTGTATTGAAAAAATATAGGTTGTCCTATTTTTTGCATTTATGGTGCATCATTGTTATAATAGACTTGTTAATACTGATTCTGAGTCACTTGTCTTGGAAATGCATGCTTTCCCAGAAACAAAATAAACTGTTTTGATTATTAATTACTATGAAGCTTCACAGTTTATATACATGATTTCTTAAAAGAACACGTGTGTAGTGTATGTTCTATTAATTCTATTATAAGAAATGTTACACACATGCAATGACACAGTAGGATTACAAAATGAAAATATACAGGCACGGCATTCATAAAAGCTTTGTTTAAAACACGGAGATCAGTAAAGACATTTGTCCTGTGTCAAGGCCAACACTTAAAATGGCTAAGTTTAGTTAAAATGCTGCATTATCAGTTAGAATTAGTTGTTATTTCTGTTATTATGAAGAGATTTTATTAAATAAGAAATTTAAAGACAAATAATTTTATAAACAAGAGAGAAATGTAGTTCTCTAAGAGTTCAAAAATTTAAAGAGATGACTACAAAACCTTCAAAATGAATCGCATTGACAATTCCTATATATCACACAGTCGAAACTAGATATAACAAGCTTATATATTCATGTTTTGTAACTGTGTATTGCATTGGGATTTTGGGATTTACCGTATTTATTAATCTAAGTTTTTAAATAATTTTTTTCAGATTTTAATTAATGAATATGTACTGTTTATTTATTTATAAGTCAATTATCAGCTAATGTGTTAATGTAAAATATCTATATAACTAGATTAAAGTTGTGAAATCATTTTTAGAGTATTTTAGACGTAAACTTTATATTGAAACACAACTCATAGTTGGTAGAAACTACATTAGATACGTCAGCAGAAAACGAGAAATTCAGAGTAAATAATGTTGTGGGAGTGATAATTAAATTCATTCATTAAGGTGTGCATCAACAGTCAATGTTTGCAGTTTAGTGATTGGTCACATAAGTCATGACAAAAATAGAATAAAACAGTAAAATGTACATAAGCAAACTTTAACTTACCATGTGGTCCTAAACCATCTTAAGACCAACTGAAACACAGTGTATACCAGGCCCAAAATATGTTATTGAAAGTAATATATCCAGATACTTTATAATTTCATAATGTTAGAGGAACTTACTTGTAATGTGTAAAAGACAGTTGGGTGTTGTATCTCGTAAGATATAGTGTAAATTACAGTAGTTTAGCACATTCTTTGAACAATATTCTGTTAGGTTTTGTATAATTTCAGATGGAGTCAGCAGTGGTTATTTCTGTAAATATAGTGCTATTGCACCACTAACAAAAGAAGCAGCCATTGATGTTCCAGATGGATGTAACGTACATGTATCACACCAGTAACCAGCTCCTGTTATGTTAAAGGCAAGAGTAAATATATCGATACAAAAACCACCATTTGTGAAGTAGAAAACTTAATCTCCTGGAGCAGAGCCAGCAACAGTAATAACTTCTGATGCACTAGCAGAACTATAATTACAAGCATCATCTCCATCATTGCCAGCAGCTGCAACAATTGGAATTCCCATATTAATAATATTGCTTAATTAAACCAGAGTATGGAATTCTCAATGACATTGAAATGACAGTTTTACCTGTATTTGGAATGCAGATGTCAACACCTTCTCCATCTCTTTCAGGTTCAAATATGCCATCTAATACTGGACTGACTTTGTTAATAAATTCTGTTCCCTGTGAAAGTGCAGCTTCAGTAAATGTCTCTTCTTCAACAAACTGAACATTGTCAAGATCTTTTATCTAAATAAATATATAATAATTTAAATAATACTATTATTACATTATATATTATATTGTTATCATATACATAATATTATTATGAACACCATATAACAACATTCATAATCCATATATTTCTAATGGAATGCTGATTGGCTTTGTATCATCCAAAGAGCATAGATGCATTGATCATTCTTTTGTAATGGCAATGTTGTAGGTTTATATAGATACCGAGAGAGAAAGAAGAAAGAAGATGAGGACAGAATGATAGAACAACGAAAGGTTATCATTTAAATTTAGAGATTGTATAATTTTTCAATTTAGGATTTGGAAATGTTAAAAGATTATCATCCCTGGGGTGCAGGAGGGGGCGGAGCTCCAAGAGTAAGTCTTCTGTTGCTACTAAAAATAGCATTACCATTTATGGTATCTCATGACAACTGTTATTGCTTCTATCAATGATGATGGGTCCATAAGCAATTAATGCTACTTCATAGGCATATGATGCTTTATGGATTAATAGTGATATGTCATGATAATGTATATCACTATTAACACTATACATGAGACCCTAAACATTAAACATTGGAACACAATTGTATTAATTTCACGTTAAAATATGGCGTTTGATTACTAGCATTCTAGAGACTGCCTTTATAATACATTGCTTCATCTACTGATGGCTTTGTGATAATCACATTGGCAAATTAATTTTGTGGGTTTTGGAAGTCAAGGATCGAATTCGAACTTTGTCAGCAATAGCTTCAAATGTCTCATGACTAGTATCAGGTGTCAGTACAACCATATACTGACCTGTTGTCTCTATTCCAGGAGCAGCACAAATAACTCGACGTGTCAGGACCACAACTGAAAAGAGAAGAACTAATATCAAAACTTGATTATGCCTTGTAAGAAATTGGATGTTCAGCATCATAATACACTGTGTTAGTTTGTTTAAGCACTTGCTTTATATGTACACGTTGGACCACGCCTCCAAAAACGAAGAAGCTGCAATAAATACTAATAGTGCTCACTAGATTGTTTTTAATGTCATATAAAACAAAGAAACATGAAATAGTTGTGACACTCTGCTCAATAGATAACTGTGAAGTGGATTCATGAGATTTATAACATGAAACAGATACATTATTATGTTAAAACAATAAACTAATTATAATATTCTCCTTTCTTCCTTAGAAAGTATTGCTAAAACTCTAATGTCATTGTACTCGTCAGTCAATATTTAACAATAAAGTAAATATATTCAAAAACAATTACATTATAATTAATGTATTTTTAAATGTAATATAGTTTTGCACTACACTAGACTGTATCAAGTAAAATTACATATTCAGTAGATAATAATAGAAAGTATCTAGACCTTGAAACAATATTTAGAATTAATATTATTAATATCAATTATTATTGATTCTTAGTAAATGCACCATTATGTAAAGTTAATAAATATTTAAAATGATGTTGTATATAGAAGTGTCAACTACGGATAGCAATGTTCTTATTAAAGAAGAAGACATGAAATTTTTTCTAGAGGAAGTACCAATGAAATGTTGAAATGAAAACATTTGTATTGACCAATATGTGTTTTAGTTGTGATGTACAATATTAAGTGAATGTAATGTGATACCTACCTTAATGTCACCTGAAAATGTTCTTTTACAGTAGGCTCGAAAGAATAAATGTTAGTTGCATAGACCTTTTCAAATTACTTCACAATTTTTAATAAGTTTGTTCCTGATACATGATAATTACAATTTTGGATAATTGTCTTCCTTGTCAATCATAAGATCAAATTAGAGGATTGAAATGAATATTGTGATTATGTGCATGCACATTTGTTAATGCTGTGAAAAAATCCTTTTTTTATGCATTATTACAGTTCTGTGCAATTATTTAATTAGTTAACAAATTACAAATTTCTAGTAATACACATATATAAAATCAAAACCATTATTTCAAGCTCATAAAGACATAACATCATAGATATGACATCATTAGTCATTATTAGTAGTCATCATTAGTAGGACTTTCACTTGACTGTAATTAACTAATAATGAATAATTAACTATAGGACTGTCAAATATCTATCAGTATATTGTATTTATAAGTAATGAAACCAGTATGATGTTATAATGATGTGCAACATGCAATGTATAGACAGTGCAACATGCAAAGTATAGACATTAGAATCATGACTCTACTAAACTATTAAATATATGCAGCAATAAATGCAAAAGGTGCAATCACTAAAAATTATTGAAATTGAGTTTGTAAATAGTTTTAAAACATTCTTTACTAAGACCACATTTAATTTCAAAGGATAAAAAGACCTTACTATTTCCAGTTACATTCTCTAGAATTTTATAAAATATATACAATTGTTTTACGGTTTTTAGTTTGTATTGAAAAGAAATATACATTTTCCTATTTTTTGCATTTATGGTACATCACTGTTATAATAGACTTGTTAATACTGAGTCACTTGTCTTGAAAATGTATGCTTTCACAGAATCAAAATACATTGTTTTGATTATTACTTGCTATTGAACTTCACAGTTTATGTACTTAAAACACATGATTTCTTGAAAAGAACATGTGTGTAGCATATGTTCTATTAATTCTATTATAAAAAATGTTAATACAATGACAAAGTAGGATTACAAAATGAAAACACACAGGCCCAGAATCCATAAAAAGTTTGTTTAAAAACATGGAGATAAGTAAAGACTTTTGTCTTGTGTCAAGGCCAACACTTAAAATAGCTAAACTTAGTTAAAATTTTTAACTATTGTTTTGCATGTAAGTAATATGACAATTTATTACACTATATACTGTAACTAATGATTTATTTGGCAACCAATGGTTTCATTCATCAAGCTAGGTGAAGGCAAAAATGGTGTTATATCATCAAATAGAAATATGAAATATATAAAACCTAATTCAAGAAAGTTGCTATATAATTAAAAATCATGAGTTTCTTACTTAAAACACGTCTTTAAAAGACATCAGGCAGAGTATTTTGGATTGATGAGAGGGAGTTTGTACATTTTTAGTTGGATGCTGGTTCAATTTCAATTTCATCCTCTCTAGTTCCTTTTGTACTCTAAAGCTCTTGACTTTTGTCATATTCTAATTTATTCTGGGTCTAAATTTCTTAACATTGCTAGTATAAACTGAAATAACCAATGAGAGTTAACAGACTTCCAATGACATTTTACATTTTACATGAAAAAAATATGGAACTGAGATTCATATGCTTATGGGTTTAGGGTTAATGTCTAGGATTGAGAACCCAGGAGTTAGTGTCTAGGAAACCTTTCGTGAGCCTTTATATACCTATTGTAGGTTGATGACTTAATACATTTCTTGCCTGTACTCTGCTGGAACATGTCATTAATCATGAGTTCCACAACGATGGTATGATGACCATAATAATAAGGTTCAGATTTCTAGCTGCTTCACTTCTCTGCCAATCCTTATTTTTACCATTGTGACCTTCAATAGATTCTTTTATTAATTTTGGTAGCTTTAGTCAATGTCGCACTGTGCATAAAGTAAGTACCTTCCAAACCAACTACATATACAATGATTATCTCCCAATGGTAACCTCGGCTACAATACCACATTTATCATATTATTAATCAAAAAATACTACATTTATAAAATAGCTGTTTAAGATATTAGAATGTATATGTGACAATGAATGCTATAATGGTATATTTTACTAAAAATTGTTAAATCTAAGGTTATAATGTTTTTAAGTCATTATTTAATTAGGCCTACAGTTTATTTTGAATCATGAAAAGGACTTACTATTCTCAAGTTACATTGTCTAAAATTTACATTAATTATGAAAATAAGGAAAAATCAGTACTTTTTCTATAAAAAACACAATAAGTATATAAATGAATTAACTTTTAAGGCTTAAACAATTCCAATTGTTCATCTTAATTACATTATAGTGTTCACTTAATTGTGCTTCAACTAGCATTTAGTATCAAATGATACTAAAATTGTAATTAAAGGATTTCATCAACAAAATACAGAATCTGTCAATAATACAATAAAAAATGAGCTTTGCTAGCTGATGCACAAAAGAGCAAAAGAGCAACAATAATACTGATATATCTTGTGTTAGCTTTATTGCAATACTTTCATCTGATGTCATGACATGAAGGTATTGCAATAAATTCAACACAAATTATATTGGTGATATAGCAACACTGCAATACTTATTTTTAAATGAAGCTATATATCACGTACTGTATCTATATCGATATATCTATGTGTATTTTATTATCTCATTATATAGGCTTATTAGAGGGTACTACTGATATAGATGTTCAGGTTACTAGTACTAATACAGTAACTACCACTATGATTATTTATCAAAACAACATAGGTAACAACATGTTGGATAAACATACACAATAATAATAATTATATCAAGAAAATTTATAACTGCAATAGTTTTGCTTTTTAAATAAAAACAAGTTGTAAAATGACAACATAAAAGTTTGTTGTCAAAATAGACAATGACAATAGTTAAAATACCTCTAGCTAAAAAAATAAACATTTACTAAAAGTCACACATATATTTTTACTTTAATTAATAAATTTATCTGCAAATATTAATATTTAGGGATGAAACAAGGAGAGAGGTGCATCAATTGTTATTAAAGAAGTATTGGAGGTTCAGTTTCTGTGTGTATAATAAAGATATACTAATAAATAGTTAATAATTATTTTATCTTGTAAGAGATAATTTTGTAATTACATGTATATACAACAATGTCATAAACATGGACTATATATATATGAAATATTTAAAAAAATTATAAATTATGGTTATTAGTTCATAGGTATCAGCACCCATTTAAGTTATCATGTACCCTCCACTACATGCTGAAGTCCTTTTTAGATCAATCCTAGCACAAGCATATTTATAATAGATTTTAAAAAATAATTGACTACATGACTGTAAATAATTTCATTTTTATGCACTTGTGACTTGTGTGCTTTGTATTTCTTTATCTGGTGAAAATTGATGTTTTTAATGAGTAAGCTATTGATTTGTCTTACTAGTTTGAGTAGCAACCAATATCAGCTATATCACTACAACAATCATTCCATATGTGACAGTTTTCATCACAATAGCATCCATTATGAGAACATTGTGTTGACAAGAACCATTGACAACATCCATAATAGCTGAGATTAAGTGCTAAACATGAACCTAAATAAATAAATAGACGTTTTAACACCTTGTAGTGATTTTCAGTGCTTATTTACCTTGTACACGTTGTGTAGGTGAAGGTGTGATTGTTGTGCCTATATAAAAAATGATAATAATAATGATGATTTTTATATAATGCAAGTGATAGTTATCACATCAGTAATTATATATTATTACTTCTTCATACATGAACTTTATGAAAAAATAATAAAACTTCTAATGATAGTGATTTTTAAGACAAACATGAAAAAAACATTATTTAAGATGAAATACAGTTCAATTTAAGAAATATAACATAAGCGTTAGTCTTGACTGTGATATCTTTTACAAAATCGCTGTTTGGAGGTTTATATAACAAATATATATTGATGAACTGTCATATATCTGATAAAACTTATCATGTGATTCATACTAACCTGTTGCCTCTGCTCAATACTCCATAATATAGCATATGGGCACTGAGCAATATTTTTAAAAATCTCAGATTGGCATATTTATAACACTTATAGACTTGTCAATAATGATAGAACCAATAAACCTTGTAAAGATGGTCTATATAAGCTGTTTAAACTATTAGGTACAATATTACCAAGTACTAACATACTATGTATGAGGTCTATGCCTGCTTTATAGAACCATCACTCAAATGTATGGGTTATCAATCTTATCACAAGACATTATAACATACAATGGATAATTACCACATTAGTATTTGAATATGGATATTACTTCATACATGAACTGTTAGAAAATTTTTTTATAAATAGAATTATTTTCTTGACTAAACTTATATAGTGAACAACAAGTAGTACAATAATTTAGAAACTACTTTCATCAACTTTTATTATTGACATTTAATTTTGACAATGAGTGAAGTCTTGATTTATTATGGAAGTAAACCTAGTCACTTAGTATACGCATTGTTTACTAGTATTTACTTAGAGTAATAGTTTCTGTATGTTTGACTGCATGTAGTAGATGAAGTGTCCATTAAAGAAGAAGTGGCAGCACATCATTGTCATTTATTAATATTTGAGCACACTCTTTTTATTTAGTTTTAATTATATCTTTTATTACGAATTCTGTCTTTTGATTATGTATTACTACTTAAATGGTCAATAAATGATTCTTTTAAAGTTTTTGTTTATAATTATAACGGTTAATGTCAAAACTTTGGTAGTGATTTTAGCCAGCAAGCCAATAAAATTATTATTTAATGTAACATTTACACAATATACTTACAGTTAGGTATAAAACAAATTATTAGTTGTAACATAAATTGCATCAGTCAGGTTTAGAGTTACATTGTTAGAGAGTGTATGAATTGTTTACTACCATTTACCTAGTGTAATAGCTTGAGTAGGTGTGGTTATAAGAGATAAAGTGTCAATGAAGGAAGAAATATCAGCAAATGAAATTCTTGCTGAGAATAGCACACTATTTGTTGATGACTGAGGAGTTTCACTATTAGTTTCTGAAGATAAATAATATTAGTAAGAAACATGTTAACAGATTCCAATCTTGTAGTTAAAATAAATTAAATTGTCCTTTCACTTACTTTCATTATATATATATATATATATATATATATATATATATATATATATTTATATGTATGTATGCATGTATGTATGTATGTATTTACCTAGTGTAATAGCTTGAGTAGGTGTGGTTATAAGAGATAAAGTGTCGATGAAGGAAGAAATATCAGCAAGTGAAATTCTTGCTGAGAATAGCATACTATTCATTGATGGCTGAGGAGTTTCACTATTAGTTTCTGAAGATAAAATGATATTAGTAAGAAACATGTTAAGTGAACGGATTCAAATGTTGTAGTTAAAAAATAAATTAAAATTGACCTTTCACTTATTTTCATTATTTATATGTCATTACAATGCCTTTAAAAGAGACAAGGTTATGTTACATCATTTAACATAATCATGAGCTGCATTAAATGCATGCAATCTGATGCATACAGCATTATTGATATGTCACGGAAAGATGAATTTTACATCAAAACTATGATATGATTTAGTCAATAACTTTATTTTTCAATCATAACCAATAGTTGTTATGTTAGCATTTATATACAGTTATTTGTTTATTAAGTCATTTTTACAAAGGACTTTAAACAAAAAAACATTGATGTTCACATATTTTGCATTGACTGCCATCCATTCTTTCTGTCAGAGTAAAAACTGCTATTAGTTAAAACAGTAAACTGTATGAATGGGGCCATAATTTAAAACATTACTAAACTCTAAAGCATATTGAATACACATTGTATTGACCTCTAAAGGATATTGGCACTTCTAACAAAAAAAGCATAAGCATCATAAATGTTTTAAAAGAGTAATTCCCATTCACTAATTACACCTTCTAGAACTTCACACATTATATAAAAAGAAAAGAGCTTGTTAAGTGGTGTTTGGATTTATTATAAATAATAAATTTTTGATTTATTGTTTTCTCTAATATTTATTAAGTGTTACCTTCATTTAGATTATAGACTACATTTGACCATACAGATGATGGATAATTAAAGCAGTCAACGTCAGTAACTCTTGATGTTCTAGATAATGGATGATTTGCAAACTTGTTATGTCCAGCACTATAGCCAATTGCTGCATTGTTCCTAGTCCATTGCAGAAGATCACATTTATAAGTAAATATAGCATAAGAAGTTGATCCTTGAGATGCTATCACAACCTGAAATGTGTTTGTCTATGAAGAAAGAGTGCATGATGATACATTTGGAAAAAATATAGAATAATTTACTTGAGCACAATAGCTATTTCCATATGGACAGACATTTGTCCACTTTGCTACAAAAACCCAATCTAAGTCTAAATCAACACCTTGGTTTAGCTTCAAGAACCCTTCTACTTTATTGATGATAATTGATGTACTTGCTGAAGTGACAATCCCATACTCAACTATTCCTGTATTTGTCAATATGATATCATCCCAAAATGGAGCCATCACTACTGCAAATGGAAGCGGGAATGATGTTGGTAAAAAGCTTGTGAATGATGTTCCAAAACTAAGTAGACCATTAGAGCTTATCTACATCAAAGTAAAAGCTAATATTATACTATAATAGACAACAAATAAACCTTACATATAAAGTATGATAAGTGCTTCTTCCAAAAATAAATAAAGAAGGAAGTCCAACAGCTCTAGTACCATCATCAATATTACTAAATACGTTAGCTTGTAAGCCAAGATCAAGGAAAGTTAAATATTTGGAACTCATTCCAGATCCAGAGACAAAGTCTAATCATAAGTAGTTATAATAAAAATATATTTAATCATAATTATCATAGTGTTCACTATCTACAATAATGTTTTATAACTAAGTAAATAAAATAGGTAGATGTATCAATATGAAAGGTCTGTCATGTTGTCATAAACTCTTTATGTCATATAATTTTTGAGTCTGTCCTAATTATTGAGTTTGTTGGTATTACATCAAGTAAAAATAGTAAATTTTAAATTTATATTTTAACATGTATGTGATTAGAAAAAACATTATTGGTTCACTTATTAACTAAATGTTACTGTACTAATAATGAACATTTGGGTTCTTTTGGGCTTCAGTTATCATCATAAAGTTAAGATAGTCACTTGAGTATATGCTTATTTTAATAATATTTACCTAGAGTAATAGTTGGAGTATGTGAGACTACAGTAGATGAAGTGTAAATTAAGGAAGAAAAGACAGCAAGTGATGTACTTTCTGGGAGTAGTAGACTGCTTGCTAATGGTTGAGGAGTTGTACTAATTATTTCTGGAGAGAGAATAAAATTACTTGAAGATGAACACCTTTCTACCTTGTAAAAAGTTAAAGCATTGTCTATCCAATTATATTAATTATATTATGTTGTATTGTATATATATATATATATACATATATATATATGTAGTCCTTTCTCATTCATGACTAATTAGCTAATCAATGATGAATATGATTTGAAAATTAATTAATTCATTACAAATCAATAGATCAATCCATAATTATACAGAGTCAGTTATCAAATCATAACTGGCTCATGGATAACAGTCATACAATGTACTTTAATTATTGAATGTTATTTTCATTAACTATTTTCAACAGCTTATTCTAGCATTTAACTATAATAGCTAGACTAGGACACATGTCTCATCATCCCACACTGTTCAATGATTGCTACAACAATCCTAGCTTTTATTGACCATTTTTGTGAAAATGAAAATAAAATTTGAGAATAAAATGTTGAAAAACATTATTTGCAGATTAAAAAGAAATAAATTTTTAACAAATCTTTATTTAAACCTTATGGCAGAATTAGAATATATATATATATATATATATGCGTACAACACTATAACAGGATGAATGGATGAATACATTAGGAATGAATTCACCAAACTTTAATCTAGTCTTAGTTAGAAGAGAATACCAGACATAATCAGGGTAGGGGTTTTTGAAGCTTGTTCATAGTGGTTGTAGGATAGGAAAAGAAGTATATATATATTCATATTAGTAAGTAACATGTTAACAGATTCCAATCTTGTAGTTAAAATAAATTAAATTGTCCTTTCACTTACTTTCATTATATATATATATATATATATATATATATAAATATATATATATATATATATATATATATATATATATATATATATTTATATGTATGTATGTATGTATGTATTTACCTAGTGTAATAGCTTGAGTAGGTGTGGTTATAAGAGATGAAGTGTCGATGAAGGAAGAAATATCAGCAAGTGAAATTCTTGCTGAGAATAACACACTATTCATTGATAACTGAGGAATTTCACTATTAGTTTCTGAAGATAAAATGATATTAGTAAGTAACATGTTAAGTGAACAGATTCAAATGTTGTAGTTAAAAAATAAATTAAAATTGACCTTTCACATATTTTCATTATTTATATGTCATTACAATGCTTTTAAAAGAGGCAAGGTTATGTTACATCATTTAACATAATAATGAGGCAGAGAGCTGCATTAAATGCATGTAATCTGATGCATACAGCATTATTGATATTTCACGGAAAGGTGAATTTTACATCAAAACTATGATATGATTTGCTCAATAACTTTATTTTTTAATCATAACCAATAGTCGTTATGATAGCATTTATATACAATTATTTGTTTATTAAGTCGTTTTTACAAAGGACTTTAAACAAAAGAACATTGATGTTCACATATTTTTGCATTGATTGCCATCCATTCTTTCTGTCAGAGAAAAAACTCCTATTACTTAAAACAGTAAACTGTATGAATGGGGCCATAATACAAAACATTACTAAACTCTAAAGCATATTGAATACACATTGTATTGACCTCTAAAGGATATTGGCACTTCTAACAAAAAAAGCATAAGCATCATAAGTGTTTTTAAAGAGTACTTCCCATTCACTAATTACTCCTTCTAGAATTTCACACATTATATAAAAAGAAAAGAGCTTGTTATGTGGTGTTTGGATTTATTATAAATAATAAATTTTTGATTTATTGTTTTCTCTAATATTTATTAAGTGTTACCTTCATTTAGATTATACACTACATTTGACCATACAGATGATGGATAATTAAAGCAGTCAATGTCAGTAACTCTTGATGTTCTAGGTAATGGATGATTTGCAAACTTGTTATGTCCAGCACTATAACTAATTGCTGCATTTTTACTAGTCCATTGCAGAAGATCACATTTATAAGTAAATATAGCATAAGAAGTTGATCCTTGAGATGCTATCACAACCTGAAATGTGTTTGTCTATGAAGAAAGAGTGCATGATGATACATTTGGAAAAAATATAGAATAATTTACTTGAGCACAATAGCTATTTCCATATGGACAGACATTTGTCCACTTTGCTACAAAAACCCAATCTAAGTCTAAATCAACACCTTGGTTTAGCTTCAAGAATCCTTCTACTTCATTAATGATATTTGATGTACTTGTTGAAGTGACAATCACATATTCAACTATTCCTGTATTTGTCAATATGATATCATCCCAAAATGGCACTATCACTACTGTAGATATGATTGGAAATAATGTTGGTGAAAAGCTTGTAAATGGTGTTCCAAAACTAAGTAGACCATTAGAGCTTATCTACATCAAAGTAAAACTAATATCATACCACAATAGACAACAACTAAACCTTACATATAAAGTATGGTAAGTGCTTCTTCCAATATTAAATGAAGAAAGAAGTCCAACAAATATAGTACCATCATCAATATTACTAAATATGTTAGTTTGTAAGCCAAGATCAAGGAAGTTAAATATTTAGAACATCATACCCATCTCATCTGCAGTAGTAATAGCTCCATTTTGGGATGATATCATATTAACAAATACAGGAATAGTTCAGTATGGGATTGTCACTTCAACTAATAGATCAAGTGTCATCAATGAAGCGGAGACATTCTTGGAATTAAGTCAAAATATTGATTTGGAAATAGATTGGGTTTTTGTAGCAAAGTGGGAAAATGTCTGTTCATTTGGAAACAGCAATTGTGCTCAGGTATAGTATTAAATGCTATTTTAAAACATTTGTTATGATTCTTTCATTACAGAAGAACACATTCTGAAAAATGTCTGTCCATATGGAAACAACAATTGTATTCGGGTGAATTATTCTATACTTTTACATGCGTATTACTACTTTTATTTATAGACAAACACATTTCAGGTTGTGGTTGCATCACAAGGATCAACATCTTATGCTATATTTACATATAAATGTGATCTTCTGCAATGGACTAGTAAAAATGCAGCAATTGGTTATAGTGCTGGACATAACAATTTTGCAAATCATCCATTATCTAGAACATCAAAAGTTACAGACATTGACTACCTTAATTATCCATCATCTGTATGGTCAAATGTGGTTTATAATCTAACTGAAGGTACAACTTAATAATTATTAGAAAAAATAATTAATCGAGCATGCAATGTTATGAACAATCTTCAAAACTCCTACCATGATTATGTCCAGTTGATTGTTATAGCTAAGGCAAGATTAGTGTGTACTCAATTCATTCCTACACGTATCCATCGATTCTTCCTGTTCATCAATATAATCAAAAGTGTTGTTTGCATATGCATTTGTTTATTAGCATCTTATTGATAAATAATGCACTTTCTGTTTAGTAAATAATTCCACTTGTTGTGTTTATTATTCTTTAATATTGCAATATATTTGTTGTTGTAGTGTTATTCCGTTGTCATTCCTAGATAATGAGGTCTACCTTGCTCAAATGATATATATACATATACATTTCCATACATACACACACACATAAATACATACATACATACATACATACATACATACATACATACATACATACATATATATATATATATATATATATATATATATATATATAATAAAAGTAAGCAAGAAAGTGAAAATAAAATGTGTAAGACAATATTGAATGTGTTCACTTAACATGTAATTAATGAATTATTATATTTTCAATTTCAGTATCAAACAGTGGATTTCCTCAACCATCAAGAAGTAGTCTACTATTTTCGGGAAGTACATCACTTGTTTCCTCAATAGATACTTCATCTACTATAGTAATACCTACTCAAACTACTCTAGGTAAATTTATGTATAATATTGAAGTAATTGGTGTCAAAACCCAAAACAACTATATCCTCATTGCAACAAGTATAATAACATTTACATGAGATTAATAAGTGAGCTAATGTCAAAAAGGAAATTATCTTTTACCTAACTAAATACGCTTTGAAATTTAAATTAAAATTAGTTTGCTAATTATTGTTCAGAAATGTTAACATAACTAAACAAAAATTTTGTATGACTTTAAAATATTTTGACAACATAACTGACTTACACATTGACAGTCCTACCTTATCATATTAGTTGCTATTATTAGAAATAAAACTGATTATATCTTTTAATATCACTGCTTATGATTAATTTTATTCTATAATAGAAATTGTCTCTGGATCTGGAATGAATTCTAAATATTTAGTTTTCCTTGATCTTGGCTTACAAACTAACATATTTTGTAATATTGATGATGGTACTAGATTTGTTGGACTTCCTTCTTCATTTAATATTGGAAGAAGTACTTACCATACTTTATATGTAAGATTTAGTTGTTATCTATTGTGGTATGATATTAGCTTTTACCTTGTGTAGATAAGCTCTAATGGTCTACTTAGTTTTGGGACATCATTCACAAACTTTTTACCAACATCATCCCCGTTATCATCTGTAGTAATAATAGCTCCATTTTGGGATGATATCATATTGACAAATACAGACTCTGGTTCTTACTTATGGTTTGATATTAAAAGTTAATCAAATAGTTATTTGAATTGAACTATGTAAATACTTCACTGTTGAAATGCGAAATCTTATATGATTCTGAATGCCTATGTAATATAGATGCTGTCTTGCATTAACTGGTAACATGCTCAATATCTCAAACTAACAGCAAATTAAAAAAAATTGTTCTGTTTTGTTTTAAGGTTCTGTGAGGTTGATTTATCTACCATAGGTTTAATTATAACTGACTACAATTAAAAGAAATGGTCAAAACATACAAACTTATTGATGACATGTATATATATATATGTAACTACTTCTTCTCCTATCCTACAACCACAATTTTATCAAAACCCAAAACAACTATATCCTCATTACAACAAGTATAATAACATTTACACGAGATTAATAAGTGAGCTAATGTCAAAAAGGAAATTATCTTTTACCTGACTAAATACGCTTTGAAATTTAAATTAAAATGAATTAATACAATATGATGTTTTCGTAATGATTTCATAAGAAGCTCTCAGGCATATTTGAACACCTACTTGCCATAATCAAGCCTCTTTTTCTAACTATTGAGACATCAACATTTTAAAGTAGAAACAGGGAATAATCAAATTGTTTCTTTTCTTCTTCTTTTGTTGTTTAAATGCTAGCATAAAATTGTCGTTGTAGGATAGGAAAAGAAGTAGTTACATATATATATATACATATCATTAATAAGTTTGTATGTTTTGACCATTTCTTTCTATTGTAGTCAGTTATAATTAAACATATGGTAGATAAAATCAACCTCACAGAACCTTAAAACAAAACAGAACAATTTTTTTAATTTGCTGTTAGTTTGAGATATTGAGCATGTTACCACTTAATGCAAGACAGCATCTATATTACATAGGCATTCAGAATCATATAAGATTTTGCATTTCAACAGTCTACTAAAAAATCTCCACATTAATTTTTTAACTTTTCGAGAAACAGGACTTGACCTCTGCAGCTTGAAAATTCTTTTGCGAGTTTTAAGCTTTCGTTCTTTTTGACGATGTTCTTGATACTACTGTTGTATTTCTATTCATTGCTAAACATTGGTAGCTGCTAACGCTTCGCTTGCCAAGCTATATCAGTTCAAAACAACAGGCAGTGCAGACACACACATGCACACAAACACACACACACACACACTGACAGACTACAGTACCCTTGCTTTGCGACCACGCACAGCGAGGTTAATAACTAATTCAGTAGTGAGGGTTCTATACATATATATTTTATATATATGACTCATAGTTACTGGTCTTTGAAATAAATCCTTCCCTAGAAACATATACTGTTTTGATTATTACTTACTATGGAAGTTCACAGTTTATATGGTTAAATGTAAACTTCTCAAATAGTGCATGTGTGTAGCATGTACTTTAAGTTCTTTTATAACAGATCTTACACATCTAAAATAACAAAGCAAGATTTCATAATAACAGTTCTAACACACAAGCCTAGTATCCAGAATATTATATTCATAATCAGGACATGCATCATTTGTTAATAAACTCAATACATTACTCTCAATTAGTATTTTTTAAAAAAATAAATTGTGATACTTAACATATTATATACAAATGTGGATTGTGAACTAACATCACTTGGATACTTCTGCGCACATTGAGAGTTCACATTGAGAGTTCAAATATACACTATTTATTTTCATTGATATAGGACTTGTTATCATAAATTTTTAAGAAAGAAATTCCAGACATTTTATCATTGGAGGTATAGATTTACTACACCCTATGACGTTTTTTACTTGTTACAACTAAAAGAATTGTTAAATCAGGATAGTGCCTTGTTCACTGTCTCTTAGATATAAGCCACTTTAATGATCCTTATCTATCCACTATATGTCTCTTAGAGTAGGTTGTTTGTCACTATGATGTTTTGATTGCTAAGTTAACACTTGACACTGATAGTTGCAAAGGACACTTGACACTTCACTAACACCTTCTGAAAAGAAACTAGGGAGTGCATTCTAATAACAATAAAATAGTGGCAATTCTTACACTATTACACAGAAACACGGTGCATCTATTAGAACACTTTTGTTTAACTAATAGGATGTTAAAAAGAATTTTTAATAGCTCTCATTTTTATTTACAGGACTGTCAAGTATCAATCAGTATATATATATATATATATATATATATATATATATATATATATATACTGCACCGCGCGCTCCGTACATTTTTAATGAGAGGAAACATTCGTCTCGTTTCTCAGTGCTCGCGTACAGAAGGGGTTCAGATTTGATGTCAAATGAACGGTAAACCTTCGTTTAACAATATTATATCAAAAAAGAAATTTCCATAAAATTTTTATTTTATTATGTTTTTGCGTATACTGAAAATGTACCGAATTCGCAAAATGACTGATTTTCTCATATTGGGTCACATATAGTGGATTTTGTAGTCACATAACCTATGTGTTGCATGTCGGTCATTAGAGAAATTCAAGGTTCTTATAATAACTATCACTGAAACCTTATTTATAATGTGGACATGATAATTAAATTGATTGGTTAAAGTATGTGTCAGCAATCTATGTTTGCATTAATAATTGGTCACACACATCATGTACAACAATAGAATAAAATAATATAAAATGCACAAAACCACATTTTAATATACTATGTGGTTCTAAACAATTCTAAGACCAGATCACACAGTTTGCCTTGCCAAATGTCACTGAACACATATATTATAGTAATATTTTTAGATATTTAAAACCTTTTCATTGTTTAAGAAACTTACTGTCAATGTATAAAAGACAGTTTGGAGAAGTGTCTTGTAAACTAATAGGCAGATCATTAAAGTTTAGTACATCTTTTAAACAATTTTCTGTTAGTTTGTCCATTATCTCAGATGGAGTCAGTAGTGGTTTTTCCTGTAAGTATAGTGCTATTGCTCCACTAACTAAAGGAGCAGCCATTGATGTTCCAGACTCTGTTCTTATACATGTACATTCATCACACCTGTAATCAGCTGCTATTACATCTGAGCCTGGAGCAAATATGTCAACACAAGAGCCACCATTTGTGAAGGAACACACATCATCACCTCGAACAGAGCTAGCAACAGTAATAACACCTGGTGCACTACCAGGACTGTAATCACAGGCATCATCTCCATCATTGCCAGCAGCTGCAACAATTGGGATTCCCATATTAACAATATTGCTCGACACATTGTTAACTGAACTAGTATATGGACCACCCAATGACATTGATATGAAAGCTGGACGACTAGTATTCTTATTGACAATATTCGATGCAGCAAAATTTAATCCATCTATAATAACACTCCAAGGTGCCGAAGCACTGCAGTCTAATACACGAACACTGTAACAGTTAGCTTTTTTGGCAACACCATAATGTTTTCCACAAGCAAGACTTGCTACATGAGTTCCATGTCCATTACAATCTCTACCCATTTCACTAGTTTCATAATAGTTGTCGATTGGGTCATATCCAGCATATATGGCTCTATTACCATCAAATTCACAGTGATTATAATTAATACCTATATCAGAATTAACTTTACTACACATTCAACGTGCTCTTTTTACCTGTATCTAATATGTAGATGTCAACACCTTCTCCATCTCTTCCAGGTTCAAATATACCATCTAATACTGGACTGACTTGATCAATACGATCCAGTGCCCATGAAAGTGAAGCTTCAGCAAATGTCTCTTCTTCAACAAATTCAACATTGTCAAGATCTTTTATCTTAATAATAGATATAATTATAATTAAACATATGTATATAATATAATCAAATTCATAGCCATACATTTTGAATTGCTAAGGCTATAAATGAGTTGTTTATTTTTATAATGGCAAAGTACCATCACCTTTTATGTTTCAATATGATTCAGTTAGAATTAATATTGATTGACAAGGATGTACTATTTAACATAGTGATAGTGATAAATTTAATGTAGTGATAGTGATAAATTTACATGAAACTCATTATAAGGTACATTCTAGTTGGCAGGTTTTACGACACAGTCACACATACAATTTATATCTCTATATATATACATGTATGTATATATATATATATATATATAAATATATATATATGTGTGTATATATAGTAAATATTTCTTTTAAGGACCACCTTATGTGCTTCATAAACTGACATCCTTGTGACAAACATTTTAACAAATGGACCGTCGATTTTGTAAATTTCAGAACTTAAGGATTGAGTTCGAACTTTTTCAGCAATGGCTTCAAATGTCTCATGACTAGTATCAGGTGTCAGTACAACCATATATTGACCTGTTGTCTCTATTCCAGGAGCAGCACGAATAACTCGACGTGTCTGCACCGCAGCTACAAAGAGAAGAAGTAATATCAGAGCTTGGTTATGACTTGTACGAAAGTGCATATTTAGCATCACGACACTGTTTAGTTTGGCTAATTTCTAGCTTTATATGTACTATGTTGAACCACACCTCCAAATACGAATTAAACGATGACATGAATAGCAAAAATATTCAATTCCTTTTGTACCATATAAGACATAGACACATGACATAGTATAATGCTGGATGTGGTGTAGTACTGGTTACAGGATGTGAAGGTATGATGGTTGTGTCTGTATAAGAATAGTAACAAAAATTACAATTTTTATATCATGCAAGAAATAATAATCACATTAGTAATTGCATATAATTTCTATTTTATGCATGGATTATTGGAAAAGACTACAATTTCAGAATTCTTAACTAAAATGTGATCTTAAAGAGAATTATGAAAGAGATATTATGCCATGGAATGAAATTATAAGATGACATGTAATGATAAAGCACTTTAAAATTAACGACAGATTGTTATTTTTATAAAAATTCTAGACAACAATAATATTAATGATTTAAATTTTTAAGTGAAGTTTGTATAATAAAGTTTGTGAACACATGAAATGAGGAATTTAATTTTACTCAACATTAAATTTGTTCCCTTTTCACTACCTGGTCGTGCAGTGTGTCATGTAGTACCATAATTGTATTGCTGTATGTAACAATCAAAATATTGAATAAAATTAAATTATTTTTCCACCCACTCAATAGCTAACAAAGAATTTTGTCTGTAAGTGGCCTTTAGTCAGGTTCTTAGGTTTTTGTGTTAGAAAAGCTCTAGGTCGCAAGTAGGACTTGAAAAAAACGTTCCTTGATAGTGATAATATTAACAGCACTCAGATAATTCGTTTCGGAAACCACACCTTTTGGCAATATGTCAAATATTGGTACAATTCCTTTTGGAGACCACACCCATTTTGCAATTATCAAACCACTTATTATAGTATTAAATGAAATGGCATTCAAACTCTATTGCTTCTTTCCTGAAAAAAAAATCAAACAAAACCTCTAAATAGTCAGAGAATAAAACTGGTGTAATGTTTGATGGTTTTCACGTTAGGCGAGTTTTGGGTCACTTGTAGGATGTCAAAGAAAATAGAATCTATTATCTACTCATCTTATAATGTCTGTAATTTGTGTCGGCAAGAGTTACAAAAGCTAAAAAAGTTTTTAAAGCTTTAAAAAGTTACATTTGTTGCAGCAGAAATGAATCCATCTATAATAATGTTTCGTGGTCAAAACCACTACAGTCTAATACATGAATACTCTATTTAAATTACTGTTATAGAATAAAACAAATTTACTTACTTACATATGCATGAACTACAACTATTTACTAGACAGATGAGCAGAATATATGTTGGGTATACACATATAAGATTGTAGTTACTGTGCTCATACTTTATTTTCATTCATATTAATAGCTCCCTTTTCAGAATTTATAATCACATGGAACAAGTCTGTCTAAACTATGCATACCTTTAGTCTAAGAAGTTAGATAGCAGTGTCATAAAATCAGCCTTATATAGAAAAATTTAGTACGTTTATAATTAATGTAAGTAAGGTCTGTTTCGATGTATTACAATATTTGTTTTGGTTCCTGTACCTTTTTGTGCAATTACCCCCAAAACGATTTACATGTATTTATTAATCATTCCAATGAAATGTTAAACTACATTACATACTTTAAAGGCCAAATCAGGTATGATTTAGTCAGAAAATATAGCTTTACAGTTATGCACTTTAATAATTCAGTTGTTATGAATTTGACACTTTGCCAATAACTTTTTAAAAAAGGAAATAGAGAGTGCTGTCTAAATAACATAATAATAGTGAGATCTCTCACACTGTTACAAACACATGGATGCAGCATCTGTTAAAACACTTTTGGTCTACATAATGAAATAACTACAATACTGTCAATTATCAATCAGTGCATATATATAAGTATTGACACAAGTATTTTTAAAATGTATACTACTAGACCTACATTTTTAAGTGATCAAAAATTGTATTTGCCATGTTACAATCACTAGAATTTAACAAATGCATGCATAACAATTACTTTGATCTGTTGTTTTGGTTTGTATTGAAAACTACAAAGTCCTATTTTATATTTAAGGTATACCATTGATACAATAGACAGGTTAGAACTGGTTCATATTGATATCATTTATTATGTTATCATTTTAGCATTCTCTTCTTACACAGTATTACTAATAATCTAATCATGTTACTCTACCCAGTCTTTATACTTATTACATAATAAATATATTAATTGTATAACTTCTTAGGAAGAGCATATTTTAGCATATACTATAAATTTAAATATATTCTACCAGATTGTTTCAATGTGTAGCTGCATACACTGGTGATACATGCATAACTCTTAAATCTGGAAAAGAGAATATCAAGAAGCAGTCAAACTGAGATACGTTGACCAAACAATTCTGTGGCATAACTATAAAGCATTGTTGTAAATATGTTAACTTCGTTGTGTAAATGTGCTATGTGAATGGACTAATGTGTTATATCTTAGTATGTATGTTGTACTATTTAAGTAGCTGATTTTGTAGCTGATTTTGTGATTTTGTGATTTAAGATATACACATAAGTGTATATCAACATGAAGCCTCCAATGAACGTCACTGAGTTGAGAAGATTCCTAGGTATGGTAAATCAATTAGGAAAATTTACACCTCGATTAGCTGAACTCACCCACCCACTGAGAGAACTTCTAGGAAAAAGAAACCTCTGGAGATGGGAGTCGTCACAGAAGGTAGCATTTTCCCAAATTAAGGAAGAACTATCAAAGCTCGCAACACTATTACCATACAACATGGAAGCAGAAACAAAAGTCTCATGGTCACTATCTGAAACTGAAAAGAGATATGCCCAAGTGGAGAAGGAGGCACTGGCCATCATCACCTGGGCATATGAAAGGTTTTCGACATATCTGTTAGGCACGCAATTTCTGATTGAAACAGTAAGCAACGACTGCATCACTACAGAAAGGCACAAAGGGCTGATCAAATTTGCCAAACTGTTATTAAGTATTGCCCGCAGGGGTGGCCTCGAAAATCTCAATTGGACATGGAAATGCAACAATATCATGAGCATCAAGCCCACTTCACAATTGGTGATGGGTTACTTCTGTATAATGCTCGTATAGTAGTTCCAAAAAGTCTCCGGAAAGAAACATTAGACAAAATCCACCAGGGACATCAAGGAATTGAAAGATGTTGAGCAAGAGCCAGGATGGCAGTATGGTGGCCAGGACTTTCCAAAGAAATTTTTGAGCTAGTGAAAAGTTGCCAAGAATGTACAAAGCAATTCACATTAAAGCATGAACCGCTAATCCCAACCAAACTACCAGAATACCCATGGCAGGAAGTTGGGACTGACTTATTCACTTTTAAGAACAGCATTTATTTGGTAGTAGTTAATTACTTTTCAAGATACCCAAAAATCGCCCACCTAACATCAACTACATCTCATGAGATAATTTTAGCCCTCAAAAAGGTATTTGCTCATCATGGCATACCAGAGCATGTAAGAAGTGACAATAGACCTCAATATAGCTCAATGGACTTTGCCGAGTTTGCAAAGCTATATGGATTTGACCACATCACCAGTAGTCCCATCTTTCCACAAAGCAATGGACAAGCGCAAAGAACAGTCCAGACATTGAAGATCATATTACACAAGACGGATGACCCATTTATGTCACTACTAGTCTATAGAAGCACCCCTATGTCATGGTGTGGATTAAGTCTTGCTGAGTTATGTATGGGTCAAAAACTCAGAGCAAACCTCCCTCAGACAATAGATCAGTTAAAACCTCAATGGTCATACATTGGGAATTTCTCCAGATTAAATGAAGCTTTCAAGAAGAAACAGCAACAGGAATACGACCGCCGATACAAAGCAAGACCATAACCACCAATACTAAAAGGCTCTGAGAACATAGTTGTTCCATATCAGTATGAACCAGAGGAAAATGGCTCTGAGTCAGAATCTTCAGATGAGTCTCAGAATGATGGGAGGTTACTAAATACTGAATGATTAGTCTCTTGTGTCAGCTTCTGCTATCAAGAGCCACAGAAGTCGTTTCAGCCTTCTCCAAAATTAGTTCAATATTAGTTCAATAATGTTATTATTTGTTTGTTATGAAAATAATTAATATCATTACTCTTGACTCTAAACTCATTAACTATATGTTAGTCTCATTGAGTTAGTGATACTTGAACCAAACATAATGAGCAGATGGAAACTTTGTCCAAATTTTGTTGTCAACACAGCTAGGTAATACATGTTTTTTTTCTTCCAACCCAATCCCAACACCAACTATATAGTAAACTGTCGATAAGAGATAAATTTGTATTGCCTGTATGTAATGGCTTACTGTAAGTGAGTTCAATAAAAAACCCTGTACTTGCTCATATCCTGGTTGGTCCTGAATATCATGCATACCATAATGTTGCCTATAACTGAAATATCCTGCTTGTAATACCCAAACATTTAGGCAAACAGGTTCAAATCCTTGATGTTCAGTGATACAGGATATCTGTGCTTGAATCTGCCCCATTTCTGGATTGTAATGTCTATCTCACAACACCATATGCACTCAGCTACAGTAGGCATGACTATACAATGTCCACAGTTACACAGGTAAATATAATAGTATCTATATATATATAACATAACACAATATTTTGAAGTTAGCTCAGACAGCGCATGTAGCCTTCGTATTCATTATTATAGCTGACTAACAGACACATTCAGTATTTAGTAACCTCCCATCATTCTGAGACTCATCTGAAGATTCTGACTCAGAGCCATTTTCCTCTGGTTCATACTGATATGGAACAACTATGTTCTCAGAGCCTTCCTCGAGGTCAGATTCCACACACGAAGCAGGGTCACAGCTTTCGATCATATCGAAAGAAGAAGAGTAGGAGAGGCTTAATATGCTGGAATACCGACTAGATACATTGCATTGAAAGTCTTCAGCCATTACTTTGCACCTAGCAAGGCTAGCATTCGTTCCCCCTGTGACGTCACAAGGGAGCCCCACCCTACTAGGAAGAACATTGTAATCTCAGAAGAAGCCTTAAAAGACCTTCGAAAAGAAGCTTGCTTTTAACAGTGATAACAATTTTTAAAAAAATTTTAAATATTTTTAGGGTGAATTGCATATGTCAAAGATAACATTTATGCAAAAAAATATTTTTGAATTTTGGCATGTCCCCCCCCTTTAATTATGATGGTGTTTTTTAGATTTGGTATTGGACATATTCAGGCAAATTAATGTTTTGAAATTTGAGACATAAAATCTTCTATTTAAAACTTAACCATTTATTATGGAAATTTTAATTGTCATATTACATAACAAGAATATCACATGTCACCTAAACAAGTTTTATTTAATTATAAATAGCAAAGAATAAGTATTTGCTATTTATTTATTTGTTAATTTAAACAGGGTCTATCTTTGGGTCTGGATCTGTAGTAATAGATTCAGGATTAAAATTTGTCTCTGGGTCTGGAATGGAGTCCAAATATTTAACATTTCTAGACTTTGGTTTACATGGTGATATATTTAGAAATGTTGATGATGGTACTAGAGCAGTTTGGCTTCCTTCTATATTTAGTATTGGAATATACACTTTCCATACTTTATATGTAAGATTTAATTGTAAATTTCTATTTTATCCTATAATTATTGATTTAGATAAGCTCTAATGGTCTTCTTAGTTTTGGTACATCATTCACAAGCTCTTCACCAACATCATTTCCACTATCATCTGCAGTAGTGATAGCTCCATTTTGGGATAATATCATCTTGACAAATACAGGAATAGTTGAATTTGTGATTGTTACTTCAACGAGCACACATAGTGCCGTCAATGAAGTGGAAGTATTCCTGAAGCTAAACTAAAATGTGGACTTGGAATTAGATTGGGTGTTAGTAGTGAAGTGGAGAAATATCTGTCCATTTTGAAATATTAATTGTACTCAAGTAAATTACTCTATTTTTTGAAACGTTACTATTTACTATTCTTTCATTATAGAGTAATACATTTCAGGCTGTGATTGCATCTCAAGGATTGAATTCTTATGCTATATTTACTTATAAATGTAATCTTCTACAATGGGCTAGGAGCAACGTAACAATTGGCTATAGCATTGGCCAAAATCTTTTCGTGAACCATCCATTCTCCAGAACATCAAGAGTTGCAGATATTGACTGTATTAATTATCCATCATCTGTATGGTCAAATGTGGTTTATAATCTAAATCCAGGTAAAATTTTAATATGGTAATTATGTCAATAATATATATTTATTAAATGTAGCCTTTTAGCAAAATCCTCTTTAATTAAAAAAAGCCTCATGTGTGTAGTTATCTGAGAAGTGCAAGAATCAGTGTCAAATTTAAACAAGAATAATAGAATAATAATAATAATAGGGTCAATAGAATGAACTCATAGTATGCTTTAGAGTTTAGGAATGTTTTGGTGAATATAATACCATTTGAAAATAGAGTAATCAATACATCTCAATTAATTTGGTAATTTTCATCTTTCAGTCTAATTCACATTTTAACTCACTATTTCAATTAAACCAGTAATGTATCAAGATTAATTTACATTGACAGAAAACTTAGGTATAGTTAGTGCTAGCATAAAAAAACATAAATGTAAGATCATTACTTTCATTCATCAATTCATTAATACTAATACAATAAAATTGCAAGTGCTTTTGCTTGACATAAACAAAATTGTAAAAAATTGACCTTCAAGTATTTTGATGGTACTATTGTTGTTAGTGAAAGGTATTAAAATTATTGAGTAGTAGAAGACTGGAGATCTGACAAAAGTTAAAGAAGCCTCAAAGATATTTCACAAGTAACAGAATTCAAAGTTTCAATCAGTTATGCCCTCTTAAAGCACTCACTGTAATCAGTTATGCCCTCTTAAAGCACTCACTGTAATCAGTTATGCCCTCTTAAAGCACTCATTGTAATCAGTTATGCCCTCTTAAAGAACTCACTGTAATCAGTTATGCCCTCTTAAAGAACTCACTGTAATCAGTTATGCCCTGTTAAAGCACTCACTGTAATCAGTTATGCCCTCTTAAAGAACTAATTGTAAAATTATTGATCACTATGTTGATCAATGTTTACTACATGACATCAATTGTCAATACAAAAAATCAAACATAAATGTAAATATGTATATAATACCACATGACCCAAAACAATCATATAACCATGTAAAGTTTATAAAACATTGATTAATTGAGAGTACTTTAAACTATGCAAATGCTCAGGTGAATGAAAATCTAAAAGTTAGAACTAAAACCTAAAGTATATAAACTTCATACATGAACTGTGATTTTTTATTACATAGCTAATTTTGTTATATAATATACACTAAAATGATCACAAAATAATATTGATTTATACAGTCAGACAAGCTAGTCAAAGGTTTACTTGATAATACAACATTTTGATTGATAGTAGAGTGCTTCATTAAAACAATTAAGCATGCTAATACTATATGTCAATCAGGCTCATTTGCATGTATTATATTGTACGTATTCACCTTTTTAAACTAGAAAAAATTGACTTATGTTATATAGCCACTCAATTTAAATGATTTGTCATATGACAAAAAAACAATAACAACTTGATAGACAAATCAATATTGATAGACACATTGGCATTACCAGTCTTACCTTGTTAGATGTTAAATAGTCTGAAAAAACAAAACTCAATTTTTGTATGACATCATAACTAACTTGATTATTTTAATATCATTGTTTATGATCAATTTCAAAATTACACTGGAATTTGTGTCTGGATCTGGAATGGAGTCCAAATATTTGAAATTCCTAGACCTTGGCTTAAAATCTAGCATATTTAAAAATGTTGATGATCGTACCTTAGAAGTTGAACTGCCTACTGCATTACAAATGGAAGGAAATACTTTCCATACTTTATATATAGGATTTAGTTGCTGTGGTATCATATTTAGTGTTTTCTTAGATTTAGATAAGCTCTAAAGGTCTACTTAGTTTTGGAACATCATTCACAACCTTTTCACCAACATTATTCCATCTTTTCCACTCTCATCTGCAGTAGTGATAGCTCCGTTTTGGGATGATATCATATTGACAAATACAGGAATAGTTGAGTATGGGATTGTCACTTCAACTAACACATCAAGTGTCATCAATAAAGTTGAAACATTCTTGGAATTAAGTCAAAATATTGATTTGGAAATAGATTGGGTTTTTGTAGCAAAGTGGGAAAATGTCTGTCCATTTGGAAACAGCAATTGTGCACAAGTATAATATTAAACGCTATTTTAAAACATTTGTTATGATTCTTTAATTACAGAGGAACACATTCCAGGTTGTGGTTGCATCTCAAGGATCAACTTCTTATGCAAATTTTACTTATAAATGTGGTCTTCTACAATGGACTAAAAACAATGCAGCAATTGGTTATAGTACTGGATGTAGCAATTTTGCAAATCATCCATTATCTAGAACATCAAGAGTTACAGACATTGACTGCCTTAATTATCCATCATCTGTGTGGTCAAATGTGGTTTATAATCTAAATGAAGATACAACTTAATAATTATTAGAAAAAATAATTAATCAAGTATGCAATGCTATGAACAATCTTCAAAACCCCTACCATGTTTATGTCCAGTTGACTGTTATAGCTAAGACTAGATTAGAGTGTGGTCAATTCATTCCTACATGTATTCATCAATTCTTCGGGTTCATCAATGTAATCAATAATGTTGTGTGCATATGCATTTGTTTGTTAGCATCTTATTGATAAATAATGCACTTTCTATTTAATAAATAATTCTACTTGTTGTGTTTATTATTCTTTAATATTGCTATATATTTGTTGTTGCAGTGTTATTCCCTTATAACATAATTGAACATTATAAAAGTGTAATTTTCTTTGTTTCAAGTATTTGGACTATTATTATACAGACTCTGGCTTAGATTTTTATCTAAGTTAATTAACTAGTAATTTGAATTGAACTGTGTAATACTTCACTGTTTGAAATTCTAAAATCTTATAATCTTTAATGCTATGTAATTGAGACTGTCTAGCATATGCTCAATATTTCAAAATAACAGCAAATTTAAAAAATTGTTCTGCTTTGTAAAGTATTACTTGCAACATATATAGTAAAAATACAGCTAAAAGTAGAGAAAAAAAGCAAAATTAGTGATTTTTAATGGTAAATGATTTAATAATCTTAATTTTTTCAAAGCAAGAAACTCCAGATTTTCTTTGAAGTTTTTGATAACTTCATGATAGATAACCTTAAGATGATTTATAATTATTATTATTAAATACATTTGCAGCAATTAAAATAATTGTTAAAGCAGGATAGCACTTGTAAGTGCGATCCATCATCTCTTGATCTCCCAGATATAAGCCTCTCTATAGATATATATGCACTATATGTCACTTAAAGTAGATTATTTGTCACTATATACACTGTTTTGATTGTTCAAGTTACTATGGAATCGACACTTTGCTAATAACTTCTAAAATAGGAAATAGAGAGTGCTGTCTAATAACACTAAAGTAATTAGAGCTCTCACATTGTTAAACACAAATGGATGCAGCATCTGTAAAAACCCTTTTGTTTACATAATGAACTGTTAAACAGATTCTTATTAGCTCTAAACTACAGGACTGTCAAGTATCAATCAGTATGTATATACATATATATATATATATATATATATGTATATATTTATATATTTATGTATGTATGTATGTATGTATTATATATATATATATATATATATATATATATATATATATATATATATATATATATAAGCAATGATACCAGTATAATATTTTGTATGATATGCTACAATAAATGCAAAAAGTATGTATCACTAACTTTTGTATGGTTATAGTATCTACAAGTCACATTATGTATTTAAGGTATATCACTGTTGCAATTGACAGGTTATAGCTGATTTATAGTCACTTGTCTTTGCAAATAAATGCTTCCCTAGAAGCAACATACACTGTTTTGATTACTATATACTATGGAACTTCACACTATATATACTTAAACTTACAATTTCTCAAAAAATGCATGTGTGTTCCATGTACTATAAATTTAATTGTAACAGATCTTACATACCTAAAATGACACAGTAAGATTACATAATAACAGTCCTAACACACAGGGCTAGCATCCATAACATAACATTATTTTCATTATGAGCATTAAGAGCATTCATAATATCAGAATAATTTTAATGTATTTCTTAATAAATTCAATACATTACTCTCAATTAGCGTATTATACAATAACAGAATTGTAAGATTTAACTTATGATAACATATAATATACAAATATGGATTGTGAACCAACATCACATGTCTACTTTTGCGCACACAGTCAGTTATACAATGTGCACTATAGTGTTTTACATTGGTATCGGACTAGTTAACATAAATTTTCAAAAGCATGAAACTCAAGATTTTTACCATTGGAAGTTCTACTACCTTGATAGATTTATTAAAACCGTAAGATTTTTTAATTTGTTACAGCTAACAGTATTGTTAAATCAGGATAGTGCATAGTTCACTACCTCTTATATATATGCCCATTAAAGACCTTATTTATCCACTATCTGTCACTTAGTGTAGGTTGTTTATCATTATGATGTTTTGATTGCTGTAGTTACTATGGACACTTGACACTTCATTAATGCCTTCAAAAAGGAACTAGGGAGTGCTGTCTAATAATAATAAAATAGTAATGATTCTTACACTGTTACACATAAACTTGCTGCATTATTTAGAACTCTTTTGTCTAACTAATGAGATGTTAAACAGAATCTTAATAGCTCTCATTTTTAATTACAGGACTGTCAAGTATCAATCATTATATATAGGTAATAAAACAGTATGATTTTACAAATTTATGGAAGATAACAAGTTTATAATTGCAAAATCATATTTAGTTTATTTTGAACACAACTTATGAGTTGGTAGAAGTTGCATGTGATTGAATATTATTATCATGTTCGTGTGAGAAACCATACTGCATAACAAGCAATGGTCGCTCAGACTGGACAAAACAATAAGATTGATTGTTTAACTCAAACGTTTGCCTATTATCTACATTCGTTTCATTAAATACAAAGTTTGAGATGATAAAGTTTGTTCCACCAGAGCAATATACTTTGAAGGAAGTGCCATTATACCTTGGCCAGACCTTAAATACATAACCTGTTCTTTCTTCATATGGAGCAACAAAAAAGTTATAGCCACACGTATAAGATGGAGGTATTTGTTCAACGATATGATCACAGGTATCTTCACCTTCTTGTATTTCTGCACATTCATGTCCAGTCATGAAACCAATTGGTTGATTAGAGACAGCCCGAAAACCTGTAAAATCATATTGGTATGACGTTCGCAACCCAAGAGTATTATATTGACTCATCATTGCAGAAAAAAAATCTCCACTTGCAGGATTGGCGAATCCACCTTTTATGTAAGGACTTATTACAAAAAACGTAGCTTCATTTTCAGTTGAATATCTAATATCATTTTCAGCTATGTCACCACAAGCAACTACAGCTACCATACTTCGAAGGCTTCGTGCTGATGCAGTTAGACTAGCATATTCATATGTGAAATTTGATCTATATTGTATTATTGGAACAGCTAGAAAACCATCACTAGAACCATAAGAATCACTAAATCCCATCACATGAATTGCTTGACTTGAATTAGTTGTTTCAACAATAATACTAACTGAAGTTGTCGCTGCATTCACCTCTTGTACATTTGGTGTCACATATTCTTCCCTTACAATTGTTCCTGCTGTGACTGTACCAGTCCTTGTATAGCCACTACTGCCAGATCGAATTTTGTAACCAACTGGATTTTCATTTTGCGTTGTTATAAAAATTCCTATATTTCTAGGAGCTTCTCCACCACCAGGTTCTGTGGCTGCTTTGTTTCTGATGAAAGCAAAACAAAAGAAATTTCCTTCATGAGATACATCCATGGAGATGCCTAGGAAATGCATAATAAAAAATGTATATTTATCAAGTGTCATTATTGCCTCTCGTTCGTTTGTCAATGTCCACAATAGCATTGCAGAACCAATTCAGTAACATCAAGATGACAATAACTCTGATCATGATGATTACAGACAATAGACCCAAAAAGATTTATATTTTCTGAATACTCTTATTTCAAAGAAAATGATTTTATAAAAAAGATCACATGACTATGAAAAAGGATCTTGTCATACCAGTGACCTGACATGTTCAATACAAGGTCATTTACTTCCTGGAGCGACAACCTGTCTTACTCCAATAACAACAAAGAAAATCTAGACATACCATTATATATTACATACCTGATAACATTTCTTCCATATTAACTTAATATAATAATATTAGCCATGTACATAAATACTGTATAACAGTGTAGTACTATTTGAATACAGTCTTATATTACAGTACTAACTATTCTACAAATGAAGCCAGACAAATGTATTAACTTTCATGTATGAGATTGTTGAAACATTGGTCACATTAAAAGTAGTCAAACTTGCCATCAAAGATGACTATTAACACATCACTAACCTGATCCAAAAAGGTACATATCTTATACATGTGATATCATTATTAGGAGAATTCTCACTATGAAATATATATGAATTGAGGTAGGTTGAGTATTGCCAAGTAGCCTCACCCTCTCCAATGGAAAAGAGGTAAATTGTTTCAATCTTCTTTATGCTATTCCTAATATTATTTTATTACTGTTGGAGTGCTTGCTAATAATTTTTAAATGGAAAGAGATTAAAAGATTAAAGTCAAAATTGTATTAATAGTTTGTAAAAAATGTAGCTGGTATGTTTGTATCTGGAGCATCCAACTGAGACAGTCTCATTGCAAGTATAGCAAATGTATATGTACTCCATCTTTCTCTTAACATTTTACGTTCTTTAAATAACTTACTGGTAATGCATAAAAGTCTTTTGAGGGTTGTATCCAGATAGAATCAATGTATATGTACATTCATCACACCTTTAATTAGTTCCTATGGCATCTAAGCCTGAAGCAAATATATCAACACGAGAACCACTATTTGTGACATATTATCACATCAAACAGAGCTACCAATAGTAATATATAACTCCAGCACACTATAGCAGGACTATAATCACAGTCATTTTCTGTCCAATAGCAAGCAGCTGCAACAATTGTTATTCCCATATAAACAATTTTGCTTGATACGTTATTAACTGAACAGTATAAAAACACTCAATGAGATTGAGATGATACTTTACAAAATTTTATACAATCATCATCATTAAATAAATGTGAGAGAAAAATGCACACTATCATTCTCTCCATCTCATAAATATAAGCTCCTGTGAAGATCTTTATTTATTCACTATATATCACATGATTGTTTGTCACTATACTGTTTTGATGGTTAGATTTAATATGACGTTAACACTCACTAATGACTTCTAAAAAAGGAAATAGGGAGTAGTGTCATTAAAATAGTAACAACTCTTAAACTGCTACACACCAAATAATGTAGCACTGTTGAAACTCTTTTGTCTAACTATTGAGATGTTAAACAGAATCTTAATAGCTCTGATCATTAACTATAGGACTGTATTTATAAGTAATGAAACCAGTATAATGTTATAATGATGTGCAACATACAAATTATTGACATTATTATCATGCCTTTACTAAGCTATTAAAAATATGTGACAATATATAGAAAAGGTACATATCACTAAAATTATTGAAATTGAGTTTATAAAATGTGTTCTAAAACATTCTTTACTGAGACTACATTTAATTTCAAAGGATAAAAAAGGCCTTACTATTCCCAGCTACAATTTCTAGAATTTTATAAAATATGTACAATTGTTTTGTGGTTTTTAGCTTGTATTGAAAAAAATATAGGTTGTCCTATTTTTTGCATTTATGGTATATCACTGTTATAATAGACTTGTTAATACTGATTCTGAGTCACTTGTCTTGGAAATGCATGCTTTCCCAGAAACAAAATAAACTGTTTTGATTATTAATTACTATGGACAGTGGCGTAGCTGAGGTAGGGCCTGAGGGACCTAGGCCCTATCATCATTTTTGTTTTATAATTATATCATTGTAAATAATAATTATATTCATTGTTTAATGTTTATACAATAACTATTGGGGTGGCTGTTCAATACATTAGTGATGTATTGGGGTGGCTTTTGGAAACCACATGTAGTAACTAGTAAAATATGAGTATGAAAGGTCCAAAGCTGTTGAAGCTATAGGCCTTCTCCATCAAGTTCATTCCTTCAAGTTTCTAGCTTCTTTGATAATATTTCAGCGTATTTTCTCTATAACCAAGTCTTTGTCTGATCAGCTACAAAGTAAAAGCCTTGATTTTGCATCTGCTACAAGTTTAGTTCTTTCAACTAAGGAAACTCTACAAGAATTGAGAACTAACGAATCATGGGAGCAAACTTACACGTATATAAAATCAGTAGCTGACTTACATGGCATTGACAAATTCTTAAGGACACCTGTAAAAGAAAGAGGCCATCCAGGAGAATCCAAGATTCAGTCTTACTTGAGTCAGTTGGTCATCGAGATTTACTTTCATGTAGCAATTGTATTAAAATCGATATATACTTCCCTGTTCTAGATTATACACTTTCTGAACTTGAACTCAGATTTTCAAACAGCAATCTCAACCTTATGAGATCTGTTGATGCTTGTAATCTGTTGTCACCTAACTTCCTAGACTCATCTTTTCTTTCTTTGCTGGCTTCATTGTATAACATTTGTACTGAGCAGCTTCCCAATGAATGCTTATTAGCTAAATCGGTTCTCAAAGACAAGGGCGCTGAAACTCTGTTTGACACATACACTCATTTTTTGCTGTTGCAAGCTGGTTTTCCCACCATCAACGAGGTCATGCATGTTGCCTTGACATTGGTGGTGAGAACGGCCCAGTGTGAAAGGAGTTTTCAACATTAGGTAGAATCAAAACTCATTTGAGAAGTACAATGTCCAACAACAAACTTGCTGATATTTCCTTGCTATCACTGGAGAGAGACCTCTGTTCCGTTCCAACATTTATTGAAGGGACTATTCAAGAATTCGAAGGAATCGACAAAAACAGAACTATCAGACTGTATTAATACTGTTAATAGTTAATAAAACAAATTGGACGCACCCCCTACACTAACTAGAAATTATTAAAAAATAGTTAATTTACATGATCATTATTATTAAGGCCCCACCGTCAAATAGGGCCCACCTACGCCACTGACTATGGAACTCCACAGTTTATATACATGATTTCTTAAAAAAACACGTGTGTAGTATATGTTCTATTAATTCTATTATAAGAAATGTTACACACATGCAATGACACAGTAGGATTACAAAATGAAAATACACAGGCACGGCATTCATAAAAGCTTTGTTTAAAACATGAAGATCAGTAAAGACATTTGTCCTGTCTCAAGGCCAACACTTAAAATGGCTAAGTTTAGTTAAAATGCTGCACTATCAGTTAGAATTAGTTGTTATTTCTGTTATTATGAAAAGATTTTATAAAATAAGTAATTTAAAGACAAATAATTTTATGAACAAGAGAGAAATGTAGTTCTCTAAGAGTTCAAAAATTTAAAGAGATGACTACAAAACCTTAGAAATGAATGGCATTGACAATTCCTATATATCACACAGTCGAAACTAGATATAGCAAGCTTACATATTCATGTTTTGTAACTGTGTATTGCATTGAGATTTTGGGATTTATCGTATTAATTAATCTAAGTTTTAAATAATTTTTTTCAGATTTAATGAATATGTACTGTTTATTTATTTATAAGTCAATTATCAGCTAATGTATTAATGTAAAATATCCATATAACCAGATTATAGCTGTGAAATCATTTTTAGAGTATTTTACATCAAAACACAATTTGTAGTTGGTAGAAACTACATAAGATACGTCAGCAGAAAATGAGAAATTCAGAGTAAATAATGTTGTGGGAGTGATAATTAAATTCATTTGTTAAGGTGTGCATCAACAGTAAATGTTTGCAGTTTAGTAATCAGTCACATAAGTCATGACAACAATAGAATAAAACATAGTAAAATGTACATAACCAAAACTTTTACTTATCATGTGGTCCTAAGCCATCTTAAGACCAACTGAAACACAGTGTATTCCAGGCCCAAAATATGTTATTGAAAGTAATATATCCAGATACTTTATAATTTCATAATGTTAGAGGAACTTACTTGTAATGTGTAAAAGACAGTTGGGTGTTGTGTCTTGTAAGATATTGTGTAAATTACAGTAGTTCAGCACATTCTTTAAACAATATTCTGTTAGGTTTTGTATAATTTTAAATGGAGTCAGCAATGGTTGTTTCTGTAAATATAGTGCTATTGCACTACTAACAAAAGGAGCAGCCATTGATGTTCCAGATAGCTGTAACGTACATGTATCACACCAGTAACCAGCTCCTGTTATGTTAAAGGCGGAAGAAAATATATCGATACAAAAACCACCATTTGTGAGGTAGAAAATTTCATCTCCTGGAGCAGAACCAGCAACAGTAATTACTTCTGATGCACTACCAGAAGTATAATTACAAGCATCATCTCCATCACTGCAAGCAGCTGCAACAATTGGGATTCCCATATTTAAAATATTGCTTAATTAAACTAGAGTATGGACCTCTCAATGACATTGAAATGACAGTTTTACCTGTATCTAAAATGCAGATGTCAACGCCTTCTCCATCTCTTTCAGGTTCAAATATAAATCTAATACTAGACTGACTTTGTTAATAAGTTCCATTCCCCGTGAAAGTGCAGCTTCAGTAAATGTCTCTTCTTCAACAAACTCAACATTGTCAAGATCTTTTATCTAAATTAATATATAATAATTTAAATAATACTATTATTACATTATATATTATATTGTTATCATATACATAATATTATTATGAACACCATATAACAACATTCATAATCCATATATTTCTAATGGAATGCTGATTGGCTCTGTATCATCCTTTTATAATGGGCAATGTTGTAGGTTTATATAGATATCATGGCAAATGTTATTTCTTCTATCAATGATGATGGGTCCATGAGCAATTAATGCTACTTGATAGGCATATGATGCTTTATGGATTAATAGTGATATGTCATGATAAGGTATATCACTATTAACACTATACATGAGACCCTAAACATTAAACATTGGAACACAATTGTATTAATTTCACGTTAAAATATGGCGTTTGATTACTAGTATTCTAGAGACTGCCTTTATAATACATTGCTTCATCTACTGATGGCTTTGTGACAATCACATTGGCAAATGGACCCTTAATTTTGTGGGTTTTGGAAGTCAAGGATTGAATTCGAACTTTGTCAGCAATAGCTTCAAATGTCTCATGACTAGTATCAGGTGTCAGTACAACAATATACTGACCTGTTGTCTCTATTCCAGGAGCAGCACAAATAACTCGACGTGTCAGGACCACAACTGAAAAGAGAAGAACTAATATCAAAACTTGATTATACCTTGTAAGAAATTGGATGTTCAGCATCATAATACACTGTGTTAGTTTGTTTAAGCACTTGCTTTATATGTACACGTTGGACCACGCCTCCAAAAACGAATATGCTGCAATAAATACTAATAGTGCTCACTAGATTGTTTTTAATGTCATATAAAACAAGGAAACATGAAATAGTTGTGGCACTCTGCTCAATAGATAACTGTGAGGTGGATTCATGAGATTTATAACATGAAACAGATACATTATTATGTTAAAACAATAAACTAATTATAATATTCTCCTTTCTTCCTTTGAAATTATTGCTAAAACTCTAATATCATTGTACTAGTCAATCAATATTTAACAATAAAGTAAATATATTCAAAAACAATTACATATAAGTATTTTTAAATGTAATATAGTTTTGCACTAGACTAGACTGTATCAAGTAAAAATTACATATTCAGTAAATAATAATAGAAAGTATCTAGACCTTGAAACAATATTTAGAATTAATATTATTAATATCAATTATTATTGATTTTTAGTAAATGCACCATTATGTAAAGTTAATAAATATTTAAAATGCTGTTTGTAGAAGTGTCAACTACGGATAGCAATGTTCTTACTAAAGAACAAGACATGGAATTTTTTCTAGAGGAAGTACCAATGAAATGTTGAAATGAAAACATTTATATTGACCAATATATGTTTTAGTTGTGATGTACAATATTAAGTGAATGTAATGTGATACCTACCTTAATGTCACCTGAAAATGTTCTTTTACAGTAGTAGGCTCGAAAGAATAAATGTTAGTTGCATAGACCTTTTCAAATTACTTCACAATTTTTAATAAGTTTGTTCCTGATACATGATAATTACAATTTTGGATAATTGTCTTCCTTGTCAATCATAAGATCAAATTAGAGGATTGAAATGAATATTGTGATTATGTGCATGCACATTTGTTAATGCTGTGAAAAAATCCTTTTTTATGCATTATTACAGTTCTGTGCAATTATTTAATTAGTTAACAAATTACAAATTTCTAGTGATACACATATATAAAATCAAAACCATTATTTCAAGCTCATAAAGACATAACATCATAGATATGACATCATTAGTCATTATTAGTAGTCATCATTAGTAGGACTTTCACTTGACTGTAATTAACTAATAATGAATAATTAACTATAGGACTGTCAAATATCTATCAGTATATTGTATTTATAAGTAATGAAACCAGTATGATGTTATAATGATGTGCAACATGCAAAGTATAGACATTAGAATCATGACTCTACTAAACTATTAAATATATGCAGCAATAAATGCAAAAGGTGCAATCACTAAAAATTATTGAAATTGAGTTTGTAAATAGTTTTAAAACATTCTTTACTAAGACTACATTTAATTTCAAAGGATAAAAAGAACTTACTATTCCCAGGTACATTATCTAGAATTTTATAAAATATATTTAATTGTTTTATGGTTTTTAGTTTGTATTGAAAAGAAATATACATTTTCCTATTTTTTGCATTTATGGTACATCACTGTTATAATAGACTTGTTAATACTGAGTCACTTGTCTTGAAAATGTATGCTTTCACAGAATCAAAATACATTGTTTTGATTATTACTTGCTATTGAACTTCACAGTTTATTACTTAAAACACATGATTTCTTGAAAAGAACATGTGTGTAGCATATGTTCTATTAATTCTATTATAAGAAATGTTAATACAATGACGAAGTAAGATTACAAAATGAAAACACACAGGCCCAAAATCCATAAAAGGTTTGTTTAAAAACATGAAGATAAGTAAAGATTTTTGTCCTGTGTCAAGGCCAACACTTAAAATAGCTAAATTTAGTTAAACTTTTTAACTATTGTTTTGCATGTAAGTAATATGATAATTTAATACACTATATACTATAACTGATGATTTATTTGGCAACCAATGGTTTCATTCATCAAGCTAGGTGAAGGCAAAAATGGTGTTATATCATCAAATAGAAATATGAAACACATAAAACCTAATTCAAGAAAGTTGCTATATAATTAAGAATCATGAGTTTCTTACTTAAAACACGTCTTTAAAAGACATCAGGCACAGTATTCTGGATTGATGAGAAGGGGTTTGTGCATTTTTAGTTGGATGTTGGTTCAATTTCAATTTCATCGTCTCTAGTTCCTTTTGTACTCTGAAGCTCTTGCCACTTTTGTCATATTCTAATTTATTTGGGTCTAAATTTCTTAACATTGCTAGTATAAACTGAAATAACCAATGTGAGTTAACAGACTTCCAATAACATTTTACATTTTACATGGAAAAATATAGAACTGAGATCCATAAGCTTATGGGTTTATGGTTAATGTCTAGGATTGAGAACCCAGGAGTTAGTGTCTAGAAAGCCTTTCGTGAGCCTTTATATACCTATTGTAGGTTGATGACTTAATACATTTCTTGTCTGTACTCTGCTGGAGCATGTCATCAACTGTGAGTTCCACAATGATGGTATGATGACCATAATAATACGGTTCAGATTTCTTGATGCTTCACGTCTTTGCCAATCATTATTTTTACCATTCTGATCTTCAATAGATTCTTTTATTAATTTTGGTAGCATTAGTCAATGTCGCACTGTGCATGAAGTAAGTACCTTCCAAACCAACTACATATACAATGATTATCTCCCAATGGTAACCTTGACTACAATACCACATTTATCATATTATTAATCAAAAAATACTACATTTATAAAATAGCTGTTTAAGATATTAGTAAGTATATGTGACAATGAATGCTAAAATAGTATATTTTATTAAAATTGTTAAATCTAAGGTTATAATGTTTCTAAGTCATTATTTAGTTAGGCCTACAGTTTATTTGAATGATGAAAAGGACTTACTATTCTGAAGTTATATTGTCTAGAATTTTACATTAATTATAAAAATAAAGGAAAATCAGCACCTTTTCTATAAAAAACACAATAAGTATAAAGAGTAGCTTTTAAGGTTTAAACAATTCCAACTGTTCATCTTAATTACATTATAGTGTTCACTTAATTGTGCTTCCACTAGCATTTAGTATCAAATGTTTCTAAAATTGTAATTAAAGGATGTCATCAACAAGATACAGAATCTGTCAATAATACAATAAAAAAATGAGCTTTGCTAGCTGATGCACAGAAGAGTAAAAAAGCAACAATAATACTGATATATCTTGTGTTGGCTTTATTGCAATACTTTCATCTGATGTCATGAGATGAAGGTATTGCAATAAAGCCAACACAAATTATATTGGTGATAAGCAACATTGCAATAATTATTATTAAATGAAGATATATATCATGTACTGTATCTATATTGATATATCTATGTGTATTTTATTATCTCATTATAGGCTTATTAGAGGATACTACTTGTCTAGCTGTTCATGTTACTAGTACTAATACAGTAACTACCATTATGAATATTTATCAAAACAACATAGATAATAACATGTTGTCTAAACATACACAATAATAATAATTATATCAAGAAAATCTATAACAGCAATAGTTTTGTTTTTAAAATAAAAATAAGTTGTAAAATGACAACATAAAAGTTTGTTGTCAAAATAGATAGTTAAAATAAATCTAGCTAAAAAAAAACATTTACTTAATGTCACACACATATTTTTACTTTAATTAATAAATGCATCTGCAAATAGTAATAGTTAGGGATGAAACAAGGAGAGAGGTGCATCAATTGTTATTAATGAAGTATAGGAGGTTCAGTTCCTGTGTGTATAATAAAGATATACTAATAAATAGTTAATAATTATTTTATCTTGTAAGAGATAATTTTGTAATTACATGTATATACAACAATGTCATATACATGGACTATATATATATGAAATATTAAAAAAAATTAAAAATTGTGGATATTAGTTCATAGGTATCAGCACCCATTTAAGTTATCATGTACCCTCCACTACATGCTGAAGTCCTTTTTAGATCAATCCTAGCCGAGCATATTTATAATAGATTTTAAAACATAATTGACCACATGATTGTGAATAATTTCATTTTCATGCATTTATGAGTTGTGTACTTTGTATTTCTTTATCTGGTGAACATTGATGTATTTTATGAGTAAGCTATTGATTTGTCTTACTAGTTTGAGTAGCATCCAATATCAGCTATATCACTACAACAATCATTCCATTTGTGACAGTATACATCACAATAGCATCCATTATTATCACAATGTGGTGACAAGAACCATTTACAACATCCAGAATAGCTGAGATTAAATGCTAAACATGAACCTAAATAAATAAATAGACGTTTTAATACCTTGATGTGATAATTTCAGTGCTTATTTACCTTGTGTATGTGGTGTAGGTGAAGGTGTGATTGTTGTGCCTATATAAAAAATGATAGTAATAATGATGATTTTTATATAATGCAAGTGATAGTTATCACATCAGTAATTGTATATTATTACTTCTTCATATATGAACTTTATGTAAAAAATAATGAAACTTCTAAACATAGTGATTTTTAAGGCAAACATGAATACAGTTCAATTTAAGAAATACATCATAGACTGTAGGCTTGACTGTGATATCTTTTGCAAAATCCCAGTTGGCAGGTTTATATAACAAATATATATTGATCAACTGTCATATGTCTGATAAAACTTATCATGTGATTCATACTAACCTGTTACCTCTGCTCAATACTCCATAATATAGCGTATGGGCACTGAGAAATATTTTTAAAAATCTCAGATGGGCATATTTATAACACTTATAGACTTGTCAATAAAGATAGAACTAACAAAGCTTGTAATGATGGTCTATATAAGCTGTTTAAACTATTAGGTACAATATTACCAAGTACTAACATACTATGTATGAGGTCTATGTGTACATTATAGAACTATCACTCCCGTTCAAATGTATGGGTTATCAACACATTATAGTTCGTGAACACATGAAATGAGGAATTTCATTACGTTGTTCTCTTTTCACTACCTGGTCGTGCAGTGTGTCATGCAGTACCATAATTGTATTGCTGAATGTAACAATCAAAATATTGAATAAAATTAAATTCTTTTTCCACCCACTCAATAGCTAACAAGAAATTTGTCTGTAAGTTGCTTATAGTCAGGTTCTAAGGTTTTTTGTGTGAGGAAAGCTCTAGGTCGCAAGTAAGTTTTGAAGAAAGCGTTTCTTGATAGATGATAATAAATATTAACAGCACTCAGATAATTCCTTCCGAAACTACACCTTTTAGAATTATCTCAATTATTCGTTTTCGAGACCACACCTATTGTGCAATTATCAAACCACTTAAACGAAATGACAGTCACTAAGGACAAACTGACTCTATTGCTTCTTCCCCGAAAAAATCAACGAAAACATCCAAATAGCCAGAGAATCATCACTGGTGTGTAAGTACCTATACTCACATTCAACGGTTTTCACGTTAGGTGAGTTTGGGGCACTTGTAGGACTTCAAAGAAAACAGAATCTTTTATCTACACAACTTATCATGTCCATAATTTGTGTCCGCAAGAGTTACAATAATACCAAAAAGAGAAGAAATATCGTGAGTTTAAAAGTTTAAAAAAGTTACAATATTAAATCTTTATAATCATTATTATAAAATAACTCTACAACAACTGAAACCACTGTTTGAAAGGGATATAGCCATGAAAACCCCCTTAATAAACAATTACATATCATAGTAGATTGTTACTATATTGTTTTGATTGCTATAGATTATATGGTTTTGACTCTTCGCTAATAACTTCTAACGAAGGAAATAGGAAGTGCTGTCTAATAACACTAAAATTGTGACATTACTTACACAGTTACACACACAAAACATGGAACTTCTGTTAAAACTCTTTTGTCTAGCTAATGAGATCAATCAGAGTTGTCTAATAATTAGCTCTAATAAATAACTACAAGGCTATCAAGCATCAATCAGTATATATAGGTAATAAAATCAATATGACATTATGTATAATATGCAACATACAAAGTATTGGTATCACAATATGTTTCTACTGAAGTATTAGGTGTATCTGTTAATAATAGAATGATTTTAACTGGTTCAAATTTACTGAATTAATTTGTCATGTATGCTTTCCCAACCACAATATATACTGTTTTGATTATAACTTACTATGGAACTTCACAGTTTATATACTTAAATATACAACTTATCAAAAATGGATATGTGTATAGCATGTTCTGTAAATTCTATTATAACAAATGTTATACACCTAATAACTAATGAGATTACAAATTACTTACCATCATCATCAATAATGGTAAGTATAACACTGGATGATACACCAAAAGTCACATCATTTCTTGGAACAAGTTCAACACCAAATGTTTCATCAGATTCAAGTGTAGCATCATCCATGAACACAAATGAAGCATCTGCAAGTGTCTGACCAGAAACAAAGACGACTGTCTGGGTTTGTGATACGAGGTCACCGCTAGGTCCAACTGTAGAGTAATATATTATAATATATTGACTTTATATAGCTCTGTGAATCTCTTTATGACATGTTAAAGTATTAAAATGCTAAGAAATTCTTAACTTTACTGTCACTTCAATAATAAAAAAGGCTATACATTTCTTTATAAATTAGATATTACTTTAAACTAATTATATAATAATATTTAAACTAACTTGTTGCTTTATTTTGTCCAGCTAAAATTAAACATGAAAAGAAAGAAAACATTGTTAATTAGATATTCACTACAACATTAGACATAACTTACATGTAGTAAATGTTCTTAAGTTTACATTTGATGATTGACTGACATCTCCTGATCGATATACTCGAACAATCATTGGCCCTTGACTATTTTCTGGTGCTGATTTGTTAACTGCAACAAGTGAGTAGAATGTCTCTATTTGTTGAAAGACTATAGAGAAGGTTAAATGTTCATATACCACTCACCTCCTATAGGATTCATACCATATCCAGCTGGATAGGCATATCCTTTTTCACTTCGCCAACCATATACAATAACATTAATGGAAGCATTAGGGTTTGTATGTTGAACTGTATGAGTACCGATGTTAACTCTCTTAGTAATACCATAACCACATGGATCATTTTGACTGCAGTCGATAATATGCCATTGAGTAACATTAGGTTCTAATGGTGTACCATCTAGTAATATGGCATTAGGAACAAAGTACCTTGCTAACACAGTCACTGATATGTAGTGAGATGTGAAATCATCATTTGCCCTAGTATCATTTACCCTAGTATACATACTTACGTTAGTAGTAAAGATATGATGGTTCAAATACTGGCTTATTGGAGCTACTAAAACCATATTAGGATCGCCAGTGTTATTATCATGTTCGTGTGAGAAACCATACTGCATAACAAGCAAGGGTCGCTCAGACTGGACAAAACAATAAGATTGACTGTTTAACTCAAACGTTTGCCTGTCGTCTACATTCGTTTCATTGAATAGAAAGTTTGAGATGATAACGTTTGTTCCATCAGAACAATATACTTTGAAGGAAGTGCCATTATACCTTGGCCAGACCTTAAATACATAACCTGTTCTTTCTTCATATGGAGCCACAAAAAAGTTATAGCCCCATGTATAAGATGGAGGTATCTGTTCAACGATATGATCACAGGTATCTTCATCTTCTTGTATTTCTGCACATTCATGTCCAGTCATGAAACCAATTGGTTGATTAGAGATAGCCCGAAAACCTGTAAAATCATATTGGTTTGACATTCGCAAACCAAGAGTATTATATTGACTCATCATTGCAGAAAAAAAATCTCCACTTGCATCTGTGGCGTTTCCACCTTTTATGTAAGGACTTGTTACAGAAAACGCATCTTTATTTTCAGTTGAGTATCTAATATCATTTTTAGCTATGTCACCACAAGCAACTACAGCTACCATACTGTTAAAGCTTAGTGCTGATGCAGTTAGACTAGCATATTCATATGTGAAATTTGATCTATATTGTATTATTGGAATAGCTAGAAAACCATCACTAGAACCATAAGAATCACTAAATCCCATCACTTGAATTGTTTGACTTGAATTAGTTGTTTCCACAATAATACCAACTGATGTTGTCGCTGCATTCACTTCTTGTACATTTGGTGTCACATATTCTTCCCGTACAATTGTTCCTGCTGTGACTGTACCAGTCCTTGTATAGCCACTACTGCCAGATCGAATTTTGTAACCAACTGGATTTTCATTTTGCGTTGTTATAAAAATTCCTATATTTCTAGGAGCTTCTCCAAAACCAGATTCTATGTTTGGTTTGTTTCTGATGAAAGCAAAACAAAAGAAATTTCCTTCATGAGATACATCCATGGAGATACCTAGGAAATGCATAATACGAAATGTATATTTATTAAGTGTCATTATTACCTCTCGTTCGTTTGTCAATGTCCACAATAGCATTGCAGAACCAATTCAGTAACATCAAGATGACAATAACTCTGATCATGATGATTACAGACAATAGACCCAAAAAGATTTATATTTTCTGGATACTCTTATTTCAAAGAAAATGATTTTATAAAAAAGATCACATGACTATGAAAAAGGATCTTGTCATACCAGTGACCTGACATGTTCAATACAAGGTCATTTACTTCCTGGAGCGACAACCTGTCTTACTCCAATAACAACAAAGAAAATCTAGACATACCATTATATATTGCATACCTGATAACATTTCTTCCATATTAACTTAATATAATAATATTAACCATCAACATAAATACTGTATAACAGTGTTGTACTATTTAAATATAGTCTTATATTACAGTACTAACTATTTTACAAATGAAGCCAGACAAATGTATTAACTTTCATGCATAAGTTTGTTGAAACATTGATCACCTTAAAAGTAGTCAAACTTGCCATCAAAGATGACTATAAATACATCACTAACCTGATCCAAAAAGGTACATGTCTTATACATGTGATATCATTATTAGGATTATTCTCACTATGAAATATATATGAAATGAGGTAGGTTGAGTATTGCTAAGTAGCCTCACCCTCCCCAATAGAAAAGAGGTAAACTGTTTCAATCTTCTTTATACTATTCCTAATATTATTTTACTATTGTTGGAGTGTTTACTAATAATTTTTAAATGGAAAAAGATTAAAAGATTAAAGTCAAAATTGTATTAATAGTTTGTAAAAAATGTAGCTGCTATGTTTATATCTGGAACATCCAACTGAGACAGTCTCATTGCAAGATGCTTATGATTATTTATTATATTGATGCAATAGTTATTCTCTATAACCTTCTAGTGATTCCTATCTCAGAACTAGTTTCCAAGATTTTTGTATTGGAGTTTATGCTACCTTGATGAGTTTACTACAATGTTTTAAACAATCATTATTATTAAATAATTTTGAAATAGCTAAAATTATTGCCCAAAAAGTATAGCAAATGTATATGTACTCCATCATTCTCTTAACATTTTGTTTATTACCGCACAAATGGTGGCACTTGTGTAGATGTTTTTGCTCCTGGGTCTACTGTAATAGGTCGTATGTTTAAGTATATAAACTGTGAAGTTCCATACTAAGTAATAATCAAAACAGTATATGTTGTGTTTGGGAAAGTATACATGACAAGTTAATTCAGTGAATTTGAACCAGTTAAAATCATTCTATTATTAACATATAAACTTAATACTTCAGTAAAATCATTCTGTGATACCAATACTTTGTATGTTGCATATTATACATAATATCATATTGATTTTATTACCTATATATACTGATTGATGCTTGATAGCCTTGCAGTTATTTATTAGAGCTAATTATAAGACAATTCTGATTGATCTCATTAGCTAGACAAAAGAGTTTTAACAGAAATTCCATGTTTTGTGTGTAACTGTGTAAGGGATGTCACAATTTTATTATTATTAGATAGCATTTCCTAGTTCCTTTTTTAGAAGTTATTAGTGAAGTGTCAAAGCCATACAGTCTATAGCAATCAAAACAATATAGTGACAATCTACTATGCTATAGACTTGTTAAACAATGATATTTTTATGGCTATCCTTTCAAATGATTGTTTCCATTGTTGCAGAATTATATAATAAAAATGATTATGAAGTTTTGCATAATACTGTAACTTTTTGAAGCTTTAAACTCACCATATTTATGCCCTTTTTGTAAATCTTGCTGATACAAATTATGGACATGATAAGCTGTGTAGATAATAAATTCTGTTTTCTTTGAAGTCCTACAAGTGAACCCAAACCTACCTAACATGAAACATGAACCCATTGTACTTGAGTATAGGTACTTACACACCAGTTTGATAGTTCAATTTTGTTATTCCCATGACAACCATAATGGTTTAACTTCCAAAGCATAAATCAGTATCTTCCAGTGTTTATAGGATGATATTTCAATTAGCAAATAATACCTACTGTACATTATGTAATCTTTTAGATGTTAACATCTGTTACAGTAGCTTTTATGGTAAATGTTACACATGTGACCTTTTCAAAGATGTCTTATGTAAGTAAAAAAAGGATGATACATGTCCATTTTTGATAAGTCGTATGTTTAAGTATAAAAACTGTGAAGTTCCATAGTAAGTAATAATCAAAACAGCATATGTTGTTTCTATTGATGCTGGACTTGTATTTTAGAACTGTCATTATGTAATCTTGTAGATGTTAACAGCTGTTACAATAGATTTTATAGTAGATGTTACACATAATGACCTTTTCAAAGATGTCTTATGTTAGTAAAAAAAGGACGACACACGTCCATTTTTGATAGGTCGTATGTTTTAAGTATATAAACTGTGAAGTTCCATAGTAAGTAATTATCAAAACAGCATATGTTGTTTCTGGGGAAGCATGCATTTACAAGCCAAGTGACTATGTATCAGTAATAACTATTATAACAGATATACCTAATACTTCCATAGAATTGTATAATAACAATGCCAGCCTTTATTTGTTGCAAATCATACATAATGTCATACTGGTTTCATCAAACTTAATAAGATTCTCTTTAAAATTTCCATATTTTGATAAAGGAATTTTGACAGTGCTGTATAGTAGGTATTATTTGCAACAATATAATAGCTGTCACTATTTTATTGATATTATACAATACTCATTTTACCTCATTTAGAAGTCATTTGTGAGTGTCAAATCCATAGTAACTAGAGCAATCTAAATATTATAGTGACAAACAATCTAACCTAAGTGATATATAGTTATTAACTAAGGGATTATATCTAGGAAGTAGAAAGAATGCTGTAGTGTACTTGTAAGTGCTACCCTTTAAACATAATTTTAGTTGCTACAAATTATTTAGTCTTGATTGTAAGAGACATCTTGGGATGTACTTAACCTATCAAAGTAGCAGAAACTCCCAACGAAAGACAAACCCTGAAGTTTCTAGTTTCAAATATTTATAATCAGCAACTCTTATTAAAAGTGCTATTGTGAATGTGGATTGTAAAATCTTTATGATAGAAGTAGCCAAGTTATGTTAGTTAATAATAATATAGTAAATGTAACAATGCCGTTATCAAATGTATATTAGGGACATAATCAAAATAACACTTTCAAGTAAAGAGGTAGGGAGAATTCTGAAATATACTTACATTACAAACCCTTTAGCTATTATGTGTATAACATCTGTTACAATTGAATTTACAGAACATGCTACACACATATCCATTTTTGATAAGTTGTATGTTTAAGTATATAAACTGTGAAGTTCCATAGTAAGTAATAATCAAAACAGTATATATTGTGTTTGGGAAAGTATACATGACAAGTTAATTCAGTGAATTTGAACCGGTTAAAATCATTCTATTATTAACAGATACATTAAATACTTCAGTAGAATCATATTGTGATACCAATACTTTGTATGTTGCATATTATACATAATATCATATTGATTTTATTACCTATATATACTGATTGATGCTTGATAGCCTTGTAGTTATTTATTAGACCTATTTATAATACAATTCTGATTGATGTCATTAGCTAGACAAAAGAGTTTTAACAAAAGTTCCATGTTTTATGTGTGTAACTGTGTAAGGGATGTCACAATTTTATTATTATTATAGACAGCACTTCCTAGTTTCTTTTTTAGAAATTATTAGTGAAGTGTTAAAGCCATACATTTTATATCAATCAAAACAACATAGTGACATCTACTATGCTATAGACTTGTTGAATAAGGATATCCTTAAAATGATTGTTTTAGTTGTTTCAGAATTATTGAATAATAATGATTATAAAGATTTGAATAATAATATAACTTTCTGAAGCTTTAAACTCACCATATTTATGTTCTTTTTTTGTAACTCTTGCCGATACAATTTATGGACATGATAAGTTGTGTAGATAATAGATTCTGTTTTCTTTGAAGTCCTACAAGTGACCAAAACTCGCCAAAAGTGAAAACCATAGAACATGAGTATAGGTACTTACACACAACTTTGATTCTCTGGCTATTTACAGTTTTTTGCTGAATTTAAATACAATATGTAGGTTGATAATTGCTCAATGAGTGTGGTCTCAAAAATGAATTGTACTAACATTTGGAAAATTGCCAATGGGTGTTGTTTCGGAAACAAATTGTGTGAATGCTGTAACTATCAATAATTTTTTTCAAGTCTTACTTGCAACCTAGAACTCCCCTAGCACAAAAACCTTAAAACATGACTATAAGCTACTTCAGGCCACTTTCCTTTTCCTACCCCCCCCCACCCCCCTTCAATTAGAGATTTGGATAGATTATTTCGTTCTTGGAAGAAACATTCAAATTTGTTTTTGCCATAACAACCATAATGGTTTAGGTTGCTCGCCCACCGGTTTAAATATGACAACCCAAAAGTTGTTACAGAGTAACAACCCAAAGGTTGTAGCTGCTACAATTCTACATTGTATGTAGATCAAAATAATAGTTGTTCACCAAATCTCTTTTATCCTTAAAAATCAACAAATGTGAGATACTCAAGATGTATAATTATATATATATATATTTATAATGACAATTCATTCAGACGTAGTCTTCATCACAGCACTGTACACTCGGTTTACAAGAGGATGGATTTTTTGGTCTTTGTTTTTAATTCCCAACAGCAAATGTTGTGTAAAAATAAGGATGTTGGTAAGTGGTTTGGGGTATTGAATATTAAAGGCAAAATATGCCGCAATTAGTCCCCACAAAGCTTTAAAAAAGTCAGATGTTTTTGAGACTAGAATGCGCTCAACAACGAGGAAGAACTGCATTGTACCACTGTTGTTGATCACAGTAATATATGAATAGTTTCATTTGTCTCTTTTAGTCAGCTCCTCTAAGTCATCAAATGGATCCTATACAAAAAATATATCAAAGAAATTGGTGTAATTAAAAAAATTAAGTAACTTGATACTTGATACTCACAGTTGAAACGTTAATAACAGGCGTGTTTGTAAACAACTTTGGTAGAAGAAGATGCTCCAACTGCTGAAAGGTATGCATCTTTTCAAGATTGCTAGTGTCGATGGCTTCATTGGTAGATTCTAGATCATCAACAACATCTGATCATTAAATAACAAAAAAATATATATTTACAAATTTGTTGGAATATGTACTAATCATCAACTCACCGAGGCAAAAGGACAACTCATTACTCTGTTTCTCAAGTAATGCTATTAAAGAGCTAGATGTCTCACTTTACAGCTTGGCATATCTTCTGATCTTAGATTGTAACTGTATGAAGTTAGCTTTTCCATCCTTGAACATTGTCGGGAAAGCCTCTAGTGAGTCATCTTGTTCCACTATCCACTTAAATTCACACATCAACTAAATAATAACGATAATGAATAATTGTACATAATAGTTTTCATTACCCACATATTTCACTTTTTTTAATGATGGAAACAAATCAAGGATTTGATAAACAGGTGGAATGTCTTCAATTATCCATTTTTTTCGACTGGAAAAGGTTGCATGCATCAAACACTTTATGTCTGACACTTCCTGATCCTCTTTTGCCAGGTGCTGTTGGAGGAGAGCAAGATTGCTCTCATGAACATCATGGTCAGTCTCTTGAGATTGTTCAGTATTAAACTCCATGTAAACATTAAAATTACAAAACAGTTAATACAAATCATGTAACTTCAACGTATACTAACCATATTGATTTTATCAGAAACTTTTTGTCTCTTAGGGGTTCCACCTGCTTCAATCTAGATGGAGGTAATACATAATAATAATAATATTATTGATAAGTACAGCATAATATGGATGTGTTAGTTTACAAAGACTAATTTATTACCAAGCGTTTCCTTCTACAAGTATGAACATGTGGTCAATAGACTTTCAGTTCTATTCTATAGTTTTATGGTATGATTGAGGATAAGCTGGAAACTCTACAAAATCATCAGTAAACAATAGCTGTTATGGAAGACTCGATCCATTGATGAAGATATATTTGTATTTGTTTCTGTCCATTGCTCAGTAATCATCCCTTTCGTCTTTAAGAAAGTTTAAGTTTACGTTTTAATCTGTAACTTTTCTACAAATACATAACACATATAGAGAATGTACTAATTAACATTTAAAGCATAAACAATTCCAACTGTTCATGGACATTAAATTAAAGTCTCTACTTAACTGTACTACTGTTGTTATTTTATGATAAAAAAGCGTTTGTAATAACAAGAAATTGTCAAACTAAAGACAATAAAATAGATAGAAAAAATCTATACTAAGAATAATTTTGCTGTTTAAGCAAAGTTATATAATCAAAATAGCAACATAAAAATTTTGTTGTCAAATAGCTATAAAGTCAAAATTACTGTAAATCACACAAAGTCTACATTAATTGTCAAAGCGCAGCTACACATATTACTAGTTAGGGAAGCCGCTTGGACAGAGTACATCATTTATCATCATTTATAATTGTTACAGGATCAGTGTCTGTGTAGCTAATGAAGAAATAACAATAAATATTTGATAATTATTAAATCTTATAGATAAATGTACATGTATGTATAACTATTTTATATATTAACTATTTCATATATTAATGGACTAACATAATATGGGCATATATTTGAGAGTGTTAAATTTGTTTCTACTAATTGTTGTAACCACTATATATTTTGTCAATTGATGTAGTAAAAACAGAATTCTATATAATGGATATAGACCTCATAACAGTTTAACATGTGAAATAATTGTACCTGATTGTTTAAATAGCAGTCATGTGATATCTTTTAGAAATCCCATTCTTGGCAGGTTTATTTAATGCATTTAGACCTCCGAACCATGAAATATATTATACATATATGCCGTATATAAATACACTTTTGACAATATTAGAGAAACTATAAAAAACCTAAAATAATGTCTGACTAATCTATTGTAACGTTATCAGCACCTTTAAAGTTTTCACTGTTCCACTATGAATAATTGTTTAGATGCAAAAAAATGTGCATTTGTTACTGTGCCCTTTGTAATTCTTTTTCTGGTAAAAAGTGATATATTACACAATCTGCTATTTTGTCTTACCAGTTGGAATAGCAACCAATATCAGCTATATCACTACAACAATCATTATATTTTTGACAGCTTTCATCACAATAGCATCCAAAATTGTAGCATTTTGATGACAAAGACACTTTACAACATCCAGAATAGTTCTGCTTAAGTGCTAAATATGAGCCTAAAATAAACATAATTATGAACATCTTGATTTAATTTGTAGTGCTCCTTTACCTTGTTTACATGAAGGTGCAATTATTGAGCCTATATAAAAAAATAACAAAATTGATGATTGTTTTTTCATGCAATGGATAATTATCACATTACCAAGTTTATGCCCTAAAATATACTGGTTTAGGAGTTGCTAATCATAAATATTCAAAGCAAAAAAGCATGGATTCTTTTTCAATGAAAGGTCTGCTACCTTAATAGTTTTACTATACTTTAAGATGTTTTTAATATAAAATAATTTCAACAAAAATTAAATTTTGTTTAAAAAGGAAAGCACGATTAAGAGCATTCTATCATTCTCTCAACCTCATAAATATAAGTCTCTGTAAAGATCTTCATCTATTCACTAGATAACACTTAAAGTGGATTGTTTGTCAATTTATTGTTTTGATGGCTAAAGCTACTATTGTTTTTAAACTCTACTTCCAAAAAAGGAAATAGGGGGTGCTATTAATAACAACAAAATTGTGACTGTGTTTACACATAGAACAATGCAGCATCTGTTAAAACTTTCTTGTGTAACTAATGAGATTTAAACAGAATTTAATAGTTCTGGTAATTAACTGCAGGACAGATAGATCATAATCAGTATGTATATAAGTAATGACACCAGTACAACAATTTGTATGATACAAAATATCTAACTAGGCACATTATTTATTAATCTATTCAATTATTAGGTAAATGTGACAATAAATACAAAAGATACATATCACTGAAAGTACTCAAATTGAGGCTGTTTTTTCTATACTGTTTTATGTCACAAGTCATTGGTCTGAAGTTAAACTAACAGAATAACAAATTACATATAAAGCAATCACCTTTTTCCTTGCTTAATTACCTTGCTTTGTGGCTTTAGGTTCATATTGAAAACTACAAGAAAACGTTATGGTCCCTTTTTTGCAATTATTATGCATCATTGTTATAATAGACTGGATATAATTGACTAATAGTCACTTGTCTTGTAAATGTGTGCTTCTCCTAAAACAATATACGCTGTTTTGATTATTACTTACTATGGAACTTCACAGTTTTAATACTTAAACATACAATTTCTTAAAAAGGACATGTTTGCAGCATGTACTATAACTTCTACTGAAACAGATCTTCTCTACCCAAAATAACACAGATTAGATTAGATTATATCATAACACAAATGGCTAGCATCCATAAGCTACTTGATATTTATAATAAGCTTTATAGACATTAACCAGAATGTACATAAATTTTATAATAAGTTCAGTACATGACTTTCAATTAAGTGATAACAGCATTAGGTGTTGAATATTTATAGGCTATAGCATATAATTTATGAATATAAAATACAAACTAATATCACTTGGCTACTTCTGTAGTGAGGATTCTACAATATACACTATAGTGCTTTTCATTTGTATAGGAGATGTTATTTATAATTATTTATAGATATAAGTTTCTGCTAAGCGTACTACACCCTAAGATTTATAATTATTATTAATTTTATAAAATCTAAAATATTGTGATAGCACATATTAGTCCACTAATATGTGCTTCAATTCACTTCCTAGATATAAACCTCTGTATAGATACTTATCCATCTACTATATATAACTTAATGTAGATTGCTTTTCACTATACTGTTTTGATTGTTATAGTTACTATGAATTTAGTTAAAGGTATATAAAGAAAATAAGGAGTACTGTCTAACGACAATAAAAAATGACAACCCTTACACACAGAACCATGTAGCATCTGTTGAAACTATTCTTGTCTAACTAATGATATATCGCACTGAATCATAATGGATCTGACTGAAAACTAACTACAGTACTGTCAGGTATCAATCAGTATATATAATATATATAATATTGGTAATGATACCAGTATGGTATTATGAACAATATGCAACAGATAAAATCAGTATTATGACTCTACTGATGTATTAGGCATATGTGATGATAATTGCAAAGGCACATATTGAGATACATAGTCTTACTATAGCATTCTTTATTAGGCCAACGTTTTATTAAAGATGAATATAAAAAGACTTAATATTTACATACTCATTTGTTTTGAAAACAACTAGAAAAGATATCCCTTTTTGCATGTATTAGATATATCTGTCCTAATAGACTAGTTATATTTGATTCATAGTCACATGTCTTGGATATGTATGCTTTCCAAAAAACAACATTCATGTTTTTATTATTATATATTATGGAAGTTCACAGTTTATATACTTAAACATACAAATTTTTCTAAAGAACATGTCCTGCTATATATTCTACGGTAATAAATCTTACACATACACCTACATGACACAACAAGATTGCAAAAAAATTGTCATAACACACAGTAAAACATCCTTAACATAACTACTTTGTTGTTATAATAAGCTAGACATTAGAATGTAAATCACATTAATTAGAAACTCATACATGACTCTCAATTAATATATTTTACCTGATAACAGCATTATAATGTTTACTATATTATGAAATATAATATGAATTTGACTTACATATACATATGTACATATCACTAAAGTATTCACATTGAGGTTGTTTTTTCTATACTGTTCTTGTTATAACTCACTATTTTAATCTTAATCTGCCAGCATACAATGTGTCGTGCTAATGACATGTTGTATGCTATGACAAATTTCTAGTACTATAGCAGATGTTTTAAATTTCAAAGATGACTTATGTCAACAAAGTTACCAATATCATTCATTAAACTCTTACTAGTCAACAATATCTTCAGCAATTATCATTTTTTTCAGAACATACAAAAGTTTACAATGTTTAGAAAAACTTACTGTTAATGTGTAAAAGACAGTTAGTTGTTGTATATTGTAAACTATTGGGCAAATAATGATAGTCTAGCGCATTTTTCAAACAATCTTCTGTAAATTTTTGCTTAATCTCAGTAGCAGTTGTTCCTGTAAGTATAGTGCTATTACACCACTAACTAAAGGAGTAGCCATTGATGTTCCTGATAGAGCTATAGTACATGTACATTCTGACAGCTGTAATCAGCTCATATTACGTTAGAGCCAGGAGCAAAAATATCAACATAAAAGCCACCATTTGTGTAGTAGTATACATTATCTCCTAGTGCAGAGCCTTCAACAGTAATAACTCCTGGTGCACTTGTAGGACTATATTACAGGCACCATGTCTCTTAATGCCAGCAGCTGCAACAATTGGTATTCCCATATTAATAATATTGCTTGACACATTGTTAACTAAACTAGAATAATAACCACCCAATGACACTGAGATGATAGCTGGACAACGAGGATTTTTACTGATAATACTTGTTGAAGCAGAATTTAATCCATCTATAATAACACTCCATGGTGTTGGACAATCACAATCTAATACACGAACACTGTAAGAGTTAGCTTTTATAGCAACACCATAAAGTTTACCACAAGCAAGACTTGCTACATGAGTTCCATGTCCACCACAATCCTTACAAGTTTGGTTAGTCCCATATAAGTTGTCAACTGGTCATATCCAGGATATACGGCTCTGTTACAATCAAATTCACAGTGATCATAATTCATACCTATATATGGAATTATATTTAATAGCATATATTCAAAGCAAACTTCTTTACCTGTATCTAAAATGTAAATGTCAACACCTTCTCCATTACAGCCTGATGAAGGAGTAGACGCTATACTAAATTGAGTGGCCATGGAACAGCTGGTTAATGAGCTACCACACGAGTTGAAGATGTGGCTAGCATCACATACTCCAGAGACGCCAGTTGCTGTGGCAGAACTAATTGAAGGTTACGATTCAGCTCATTGTAGGACAACGCAGAACAGGGAGAAACCAAGGTACCAGGATTATAAGCCCACACACCGTGACCAACCTAATAGGGATTCAGGGAGACAGAAGAATGAAAGTAACTACACACAAACGGAGCGGAAACCTATGTCAGAGATACAATGTTACAAATCTCAAAAGAAAGGACATTTAGCAAAGAATTGTATGGATAAGACGTACAGAATCCAGAAGGGAAGGAAGGACAGTACATTCATGGGAAAATGTCAAGTAAATGGGAAACCCGCAAGGATGCAGATTGACAGTGGAGCATCACGCACTGTAGTAAACAGGGATCTTATTTCACCAGCTGATTTAGAAGAGGAGACTATTGTCGTCACATTTGGGAATGGAGCTACCGGCAAATACCCGCTAGCATCCATTAAAGTTAAAATGGATGGGGAGGAATACCAGGTGAAGGCTGCTGTTGTGAGGGATCTTGCTGAGTAGGTACTTCTAGAAAGAGATGTACCACTACACTGACATATCGTGAAATGCCTATTGAAAACAGAGCAGTTAGATTTACTTCGTCAACTGGCCAAAGACAATGGAATTCGTCTGCAGGATTCAATGGAGGGAGCAATGTCAGTCGTTACGCGTGCACAGAAGAAGAGGATCAAGAGACTCATACAGAAAACCCAAGTACTATGAAGGAGACACCAATTACTCAGGAGGAGATACCAAAGACTCAGGAGAGGACGGCAAACACTCAGGAAAGGATACCGACCACTCATGAGGAGACACTAAGGACTCAGGGAAAGACTCAGGAAATGTTAGGAACTCGGGAGGAGACATGGATAACTCAGACATCGGAAATACTAAAGTCACAAGTGGACACTAAGGGGAGAACCAGATTTATTGGAGACGAATATCAGTTTGCGAAAGACTTATTTGAGCAACCAAGAAGGAATAAGAACTATCTGACTCGATCTGAGAAGAGACAACATAATCGTCGCGGGATTTGGACATGTAGTACCGTGCAACTCAAGAAAGAATAGGAGGAAGATCCGGAGATACAACACTTGAAAAGACAAGAGGACCCAAGTAGCATTAAACACATTGAGGGACTATTGTGCCATGTATGGAGACCAAGAGAATCACCTGACATCACACATGAACAGATTGTGCTACCACGAAAGTATCGTAAGCAGGTTATTAGGTTAGCACATGATATTCCCTTCGCTTTCCATCAGAACAATATACTTTGAAGGAAGTGCCATTATACCTTGGCCAGACCTTAAATACATAACCTGTTCTTTCTTCATACGGAGCCACAAAAAAGTTATAGCCCCACTTATAAGATGGAGGTATCTGTTCAACGATATGATCACAGGTATCTTCACCTTCTTGTATTTCTGTACATTCATGTCCAGTCATGAAACCAATTGGTTGATTAGAGATAGCCCGAAAACCTGTAAAATCATATTGGTTTGACATTCACAAACCAAGAGTATTATATTGACTCATCATTGCAGAAAAAAAATCTCCACTTGCATCTGTGGCGTTTCCACCTTTTATGTAAGGACTTGTTACAGAAAACGCATCTTTATTTTCAGTTGAGTATCTAATATCATTTTCAGCTATGTCACCACAAGCAACTACAGCTACCATACTGTTAAAGCTTAGTGCTGATGCAGTTAGACTAGCATATTCATATTTGAAATTTGATCTATATTGTATTATTGGAATAGCTAGAAAACCATCACTAGAACCATAAGAATCACTAAATCCCATCACTTGAATTGTTTGGCTTGAATTAGTTGTTTCCACAATAATACCAACTGAAGTTGTCGCTGTATTCACTTCTTGTACATTTGGTGTCACATATTCTTCCCGTACAATTGTTCCAGCTGTGACTGTACCATTCCTTGTATAAGCACTAATGCCAGATCAAATTTTGTAACCAACTGGATTTTCATTTTGCGTTGTTATAAAAATTCCTATATTTCTAGGAGCTTCTTCACCACCAGATTCTGTGTTTGGTTTGTTTCTGATGAAAGCAAAACAAAACAAATTCCCTTCATGAGATACATCCATGGAGATACCTAGGAAATGCATAATACGAAATGTATATTTATCAAGTGTCATTATTACTTCTGGTTCGTTTGTCAATGTCCACAACAGCATTGCAGAACCAATTTAGTAACATCAAGATGACAATAACTCTGATCATGATGATTACAGACAATAGACCCAAAACGATTTATATTTTCTGGATGCTCTTATTTCAAAGAAAATTATTTTATAAAAAAGATCACATGACTGAAAAAGGATCATGTCATACCAGTGACCTGACATGTTCACAAGGTCATTTACTTCCTGGAGAGACAACCTATCTTGCTCCAATAACAACAAAGTAAATCTAGACATACTACTATATATTGCATACCTGATAACATTTCTTCCATATTAACTTAATATAATAATATTAGCCATCAACATAAATACTGTATAACAGTGTTGTACTATTTGAATACAGTCTTATATTCCAGTACTAACTATTCTACAAATGAAGCCAGACAAATTTATTAGCTTTCATGTGGTTATTGTAACATTGGTTACAATACTGTCACATTAAATGTAGTCAAACTTGCAATCAAAGATGACTATAAATACATCACTAACCTGATCCAAAAAGGTACATGTCTTATACATGTGATATCTTTATTAGGAGAACTCTCACTATGAACTATGAAATGAGGTAGGTTGAGTATTGCTAAGTAGCCTCACCCTCTCAAGTTAAATTGTTTCAATCTTCTTTATACTATTCATAATATTATTTTACTATTGTTGGAGTGTTTACTAAAAAAATTTAAATGGAGAGAGATTAAAGGACTAAAGTCAAATTTGCATTAATAGTTTGTAAAAAAATGTAGCTGGTATGTTTGTATCTGGAGCATCCAACTGAGACAGTCTCATTGCAAGATGCTTATGATTATTTATTATATTGATGCAGAAGTTCTCTATAATTTTCTAGTGATTCCTAACTCAGAACTACTTTCCCAGATTTTTGTATTGGCGTTTCTGCTACCTTGATTAGTTTACTACAATGTTTTAAACAATCATTATCTTAAATAATGTTGAAAAGGCTAAACTTATTGCCCAAAAGGTATAGCAAATCTATATGTACTCCATCTTTCTCTTAACATTTTACGTTGTTTAAAAAACTTTCTGTTAATGCATACAAGATTGCTGGGGAATGTATCCAGATAGAATCAATGTATACGTACATTCATCACACCTTTAAGTAGCTCCTATGACATTTGAGCCAGGAGCAAATATATCAATACAAGAACCACTATTTGTGACATATTATCACCTCGAACAGAGTTACCAATAGTAATAACTCCAGCACACTATAGTAGGACTATAATCACAGGCATTTTCTGAACAATTACAAGCAGCTGCAACAATTGGTATTCCCATATTAACAATTTTGCTTGACACATTATTAACTGAACAGTATAAAACCACTCAATGAGATATAGATGATACTTTACTATATCCAAAAAAGTTTATACAATCATCGTCATTAAATAAATGTGGAAGAAAAATGCACTCTATCATTCTCTCCATCTCATAAATATAAGCTCCTGTGAAGATCTTCATTTATTCACTATATATCACATGATTGTTTGTCACTATAATATTTCGATGGTTAAATTTAATATGACTTTGACACTCACTAATGACTTTTAAAAAGGAAATAGGGAGTGCTGTCTAATAACAATAAAAATAGTGACAGCTGTTACACTGCTACACACAGAATAATGCAACACCTTTAAAACACTTTTGTCTAACTACTGAGATGTTAAACAGAATCTTAATAGCTCTGATAATTAACTATAGGACCGTCAAGTATCTATCAGTATATTGTATTTACAAGTAATGGAACCAGTATGATGTTATAATGATGTGCAACATACAAAGTATTGACATTATTATCATGCCTCTACTAAACTATTAATAATGTGTGACAATAAATGGAAAAGGTACATATCACTAAAATTATTGAAATTGAGTTTAAAATAGTTCTAAAACATTCTTTACTAAGACTACATTTAATTTCAAAGGATAAAAAGACCTTAATATTCCCAGTTACATTCTCTAGAATTTTATAAAGTATATACAATTGTTTTGTGGTTTTTAGCTTGTATTGAAAAAAACTATACATTTTCCTTTTTTTTCATTTATGGTACATCGCTGTTATAATAGACTTGTTATAACTGATTTGTAGTCACTTGTCTTGAACATGGATGCTTTCACAGAATCAAAACATATTGTTTTGATTATTACTTACTATAGAACTTCACAGTGTATATGTATATCAAGCAATATATTTCATTAATCCTAACAGCAAGTACTTTCATGATGTTTGTGACTGATTATTACTTAGAACCAGTCTGACTAAAAACAATAATTGACCACAATGCAAATAATTAATTAAGTTAAAATTTTTGTGCATGTGCTACCTATCTTTTATTTACTTGTGAAGACTGGCGTATTTTATGAGCTGTTGATTTGCCTTACCAAGTGTAACAGTTGGACTAGGTGAAGGTAAGGAAGAAGGTATAGGATGACAACCAATATCAGCTACATCACTGCAACAATCGTTCCATTTGTGACAGTGCTGATCACAAAAGCATCCATAATTTGAACAACGTTTTAAGAGAGACCTTACACAACATCCAGAATAGCTGAGATTAAGTGCCAGACATGAACCTAAAATAAACATATGAACAACTTGATTTAATTAGTAGTGTTCATTTACCTTGAGGGACAGGAGGTGTAGGTAAAGGTTTGATTGTTGGGTCTATAGGAGGTTTCATTGTTGAGTCTATATAAGAATGGTAATAAAAGAGAAGACTATTATATCATGCAAGGGATAATCATCACATCAGTCATTGTAAGTTATTATTACATTATACATGAACTATAGTTTAGTACGTATGAAATAAAGAATTTTTCTAAATTCTCCTCATTTGTCTACTTAGTTGGCCAACACAATCATTATTTTATAATACCATAATATACTTACAGTTAGGTATTGAATAAAATATTAGTTGTAACATATATAACAGTAACAAATATTAAATATAGTTCAAGCCAGGATATCTTGCTGACTAACATTGCTCAAGGAAATTTGTTGGTTGTGTGTATACAATTGCTGTAGTTATAAATTTGTTTTCACAGATGTTGCAGCTATAACAGTGAATTTATAGTGTATTTGTAGTAAATACAATTAAGATTAAAAATAAATAAACATCATAATAGACTGGTTACAACTAATTCATGGTCACTTCCCTTAAAATGCATGTTTCCCCAAAAACATACACTGTTTTAATTATTACTTACTATGGAACTTCACAGTGTGTATACTTAAATATACAATTTCTTAAAAAGAAATTGTGTGTAGCATGCACTATAAATTCGATTGTAGTGATCTTACACACCTGCAATGACACAGCAAGTTTACAAAATGACAGTCTTAACACACTGCACCATCCATAAAAAATTTTGCTTTCACAGTGAGCCAGAATGCAAATTTGAAATAAACTCGGTAGATTACTCTCAATTAGTATATTTTAGAGATAACAGCATTGTGATGTTTACCATGTTATAATATATAATATATGAAATACGGATTCAAACTAACATGACTTGGCTACATCTCTGGTGAGGTACTACAATCTACACTACAGTGTTTTCATTAAAATAGGATTTGCTAATCATAATTGTTCAAATCAAGAAAGCCAGATTCTTTTTATGCAAGTTTATGACACTTTGATAAGTTTACTATATCCAAAAATTTTTTACAATCATCATCATTTTATAATTGTAGAAGAAAAATGACTCTATCATTCTCTCCACCTCATAAATATAAGTTCCTGTGAAGATCTTCATTTATTCACTATATATCACATGATTGTTTGTCACTATATTACTTTGATGGTTAGATTTAATATTTCTTTGACACTCACTAATGACTTCTAAAAAAGGAAATAGGGAGTGCTGTCTAATAACAATAAAAATAGTGACAACTCTTACACTGCTACACACAGAATATTGCAGCATCTTAAAAACACTTTTGTCTAACTATTGAGATGTTATCAGAATCTTAACAGCTCTGATAATTAACTATAGGACTGTCAAGTATCTATCAGTATATTGTATTTATAAGTAATGAAACCAGTATAATCTTATTATGATGTGCAACATACAAAGTATAGACATTATTATCATGCCTCTACTAAGCTATTGAGTTTTCTATAACATTCTTCACTAAGACTACATTTAATTTTAAAGGATAAAAAAGGAGTTACTAGTCCCAGTTACTTTTTGTATGATTTTATAAAATATGTACAATTGTTTTGTTGTTTTTAGCTTGTATTGAAAAGAGGTATACATTTCTTTTTTTGCATTTATGGGAATCACTGTTATAATAGACTTGTTATAACTGATTTTAGTCACTTGTCTTGGAAATGCATGCATCCCCAGAAACCACATACTGATTTGATTATTACTTACTATGGAACTATATACTTAAAACACATGATTTCTTATAAGGAACAAGTGCGTACCATGTTCTATTAATTCTATTATAAGAGAAATAGTCAAAATGCTGCAATATCAGTTAGAACTAGTTGTTATTTCTGTTGTAATGCAACGACTGTACCAATGGAGAGTTCCGTGTTCTCAGTTTTGACTTAAAACACAAAGCACATAGCAAAATACAGAACTTAAATAGAGTTTACAAACAAAAAACAATATAAAAGAACAATAAACAAGAGCAAGGTAACCAGACAACAAAGAAGTATAGACTAAATATGATAAGGTCTAATTAACACATTAACACAAATTAACCGGTCAGTCTCATAACAATAAACAAAGGTAAGGTCTTAAGTGAACTGCATTACACTGTTATTGTGAAATTTAGAGACAAATCATATTATGAAAAAAGAGTAATGTAGTTTCTCTAAGAATTTCTAAAATTTAAAGAGATGACTACAAAACCTTAGAAATTAATGGCATTGACAATTCCTATATATCACATAGTTGAAACTAGATATAGCAAGCTTATATATTCATGTTTTCTAACTATGTATTATATTGGGACATATATATATATATATATATATATATATATATATATATATGTATATATATATGTGTGTGTGTGTGTGTATATATATATATATATATATATATATATATATATATATATCATATTTATATATATATATATATATATATATATATATTATATTTATCAACGTAATTTTTTTAATAATATCTTCTGATTTAACGAATATGTAGTCAAACTATTTATTTATTTGTAAGTCAATTATCAGCCAATGTATTAATGTAAAATATGCACATAACTAGATTATAGTTGTGAAATCATTTTAAGAGTATTTTAGAAGGAAACTTTACTGTGAAACCCAACTTATATATCACATGATTGTTTGTCAGTATACTATTTCAATGGTTAGATTTAATATGACTTTGACACTCACTAATGACTTCTAAAAAGGAAATAGGAAGTGCTGTCTAATAACAATAAAAATAGTGACAGCTCTTACACTGATACACACAGAATAATGCAGTATCTTAAGAACATTTTTGTCTAACTACTGAGATGTTAAACAGAATCTTAATAACTCTGATAATTAACTATAACAGCAGCTGCAACAATTGGGATTCCCATATTAATAATATTGCTTGAAATGTTAATGAAACCAGAGTATGGACCTCTCAATGACATTGAAATGACAGCTGGACTACGAGGATTCTTATTGATAATATTTGTTGCAGCATAATTTAATCCATCTATAATGATGCTCCATGGTGTTGGACCAAAACAATGTATTACACGAATGCTATAACAGTTAGCTTTTTGACAACTCCATAATGTTTTCCACAAGCAGGACTTGCTACAAGAGTTCCATGTCCATCACAGTCTCGACCAGTTTGGTTAGTTCCATAGTAGTTGTCAACTGGGTCATATCCAGGATATATGGCTCTATTACCATCAAATTCATTGTGGTTAAAATTGATACCTATATTTACAAAATAACTTTAATAGTGTGCATTCAAAGTCATCTTTTTTACCTGTATCGTAAATATCAACACCTTCTCCATCTCCATCAGGTTCAAATATACCATCTAATACTGGACTGACTTGGTCAATACGATCCAGTTCCCATGAAAGTGAAGCTTCAGCAAATGTCTCTTCTTCAACGGATTCAACGTTGTCAAGATCTATTATCTGAATAAATATATAATAATTCTAATGATACTATTATTATATTATATATTATATTGTTATCATATACATAATATTACTATAAACATCATATAATAAGATGCATAATCCATATATTTTGAATTGGGGTCTGATTGGTTCTGTATCATCCAAAGAGTATAAATACATTGATCATTCTTTTATAATGGCAAAGTTGGGAGTTCATGCAGATCTCATGAAAACTATTATTGCTTCTATTATTGATGGTTGGTCCATAAGCAATTAATGTTACTTGATAGGCACATGACATTTTATGGATTAATGCGATAGTCATGATAAGGTATATCACTATTAACACTATACATGAGACCCTAAACATTAAATATGGGCACAATTGTATTAATTCACATTAAAGTATGGCATTTGACTACTGGCACTCTTAAACACTGCCTTTATAATACATTTTAAGGTTAACCTTATGTGCTGACCATACTGACCTGTTGTCTTTATTCCAGGAGTAGCGCGAATAACTCGACGTGTCTGCACCACAACTGAAAAAAGAAGAACTAATATCAAAACTTGATTATGCCTTGTAAGAAATTGCATGTTTAGCATCACGATACACTGTGTTAGTTTGTTTAAGTAGTTGCTTTATATGTACACGTCAAACCACGCCTCCAAATACCAAAGATGATGCAATAAATAATGAAAGGCACTAAAGTCCCGAACCTCGCTGTAGTTTCTAAGTTATTTATAAATTCTATGCCAGCTTAGGCCCAGCTATGATGTTGTTATTGCAAGAAAATTTATTAACATTCCAGAAGGTGTGGTTATGAAATGGTAATTTTTGTCATTCTGTATATGCTCATTAATTGTTGCTTGATTTCTAGCTTTGCCATGTTTGTGAAGCAGTAACTGAGTAAGTGATAGTATCATTCAATTGCCAAGCAAGATTAATTGCTAATTTCGTGATGAAAAGTTTCTCTGAGTCTTTACGTGACCCTTTAAAATGTATCAATATTTCATATACACAATTTATTGAAACTTGAAGATGAAACGTTCTTTGGAAACGTCCCCTAGTACAAATATAAATCGATATATTATCTATTAGTAGCAGTCTTTTCAGTGCTTGGAGACGTTTCCTGAATGCGTTACTTCGCTCCAAGTCCACAAAACATTTTTCAGAACTTTTCTAACGATTACTTCGACCAACGGCCTTCTATCTTGCTGATCCGTATTCCTCTGAGATTGTTTACAACATACTAAAAAATCTCCACGTTAAGTATTTTACTTTTCGAGAAACGGCACTTGACCTCTCCAGCCTGAAAATTCTTTTGCGAGTTTTAAGCTTCTGTTTTCCTTGACGATGTTCTTGACACTACTGTTGTAAAGTCCACATGCTTTTCTATTCGTTGCTAAACGTTGGTAGCTGCTAATGCTTCGGTTGCAAAGTTATAGCAGTTCAAAAAAACAACCCTGGTAACAGACACACACACACACAAACAGACTACAGTACCCTCGCTATGCGCCCACGCACAGCGAGGTTAATAATAATGTTCAATTAATGGTTTTTAGTGTCATATAAAGCAAAGACACATGTAATAATAATCCTCAATAGACAGCTATAGGGTGCTCCCATAAGATTTACAACATGAAACAGATACATTATTATGTTAAAACAATAAACTAATTATAACTATGTTTTTAACATTCTCTTTTCTTCCTTAGAAAGTATTGCTAGAACTCTAATCATCATTGCTCTAGTCAGTATATCTATAGTAATATTCGAGTGAGGCATCATTATAATTCCTTCCAATGATCATTGTGGCTATATGCTTGCTTTATAACTATGTATTGCATTGATCAACATCTTCAAATTGGAGACAATGATATAATAAATACTTCATAACAATTGTTGTTGTGTCATATTAGATTTATACTACTAGTTAATAGCTATCTATCTATCTATCTATTTATCTACCTACCTAGCTACCTAGCTAGCTACCTATCTACCTACCTACCTACCTACCTATCTATCTATCTATCTATCTATCTATCTATATTGTTTGAATGTGTAGGTGTATAAATTGGTGAAACGTCCATAACTCCTAAATCTGGAAAAGAGAATATTAAAAAGCAGTAGATACATTGACCAAACATCTCCACTGCATGCCACCTTTTAGCACAGGATAAGACTCTTTGTGACCAATTCAAGAAATGGATTAATGGAACATGATGAAGAATTAATCCAGAACTTATTATCAACCCTACCTAAACATACTCGATTGAAGAGTCCATCATGAAAGACAATTTTCTATAAAATTAATGATAAAAATCCTCATGGGATAATCTCTTCTTGAACTTTCATAAACTTTGGCCTGTATGTAGCCATCTTTTATTTCTGATTTAATATAATATAACCGATGAAAGTCCTTATGTCCGAAATATACTGCTTTATAAATATTTTTAAACCTTTATTAAGTTAGGGAAATATCATGTTGACAAAGCTCAACTATATATCTCTCGTCTAAAAATATGAACAACGTGGTCAATACACTTTCAGTTCTATTCTATAGTTCTGTCATATGAATGAGAATAAGGTAGAAATCCTACAAAATCATCAGTAAACAATAGCTGTTATGGAACACTCAATCTATTTATATCTTTGTTTTTGTCCGTTGCTTATAAGAATCATCACTTTTGTCTTTAAGAATTTGTTTGCAAGTTTAAAGAGAAAGTAATCTGTCACTTGTCTCCAAATACATAACACGTATAAAGAATGTACTAATTAGCATTAAAGCTTAAACAATTACAACTATTCATAGTAATTAAATTAAATTCTTCACTTTGCTCTGTGATTTGGGATCAAAATAGCATTTCTAATAAAAAGTTATCAAATTAAACACAATAATAATAATTACCTAGAAAAAAATATAACAGCAATACTATTACTACTTAAGCAAATTATGTTATCAAAATGACCACATCAAAGTTTGTTATCAAAAACACGAAAAAAATCTAGCTTAAAAAATCTAAATTTTTAATAAAATCCACACACATTCTACTTCAATTAATAAGTGCAGTCACACATAGTACTAGTAATGAAAGTAGCAAGGAGAGACCTCATCAATTATCCTCATTTATAATTGATATAGGATCAGTGTCTGTGTAGCTAATGAAGATATAGCAATAAATATTTGATAATTATTACAATTTATATAAGAGATAATTCAATAAATACATATACCAACTATTTCATATATTGATGGACTATATGTGACTAACATAATATGGGAACATGCTTGAGATTGTCAAGAATGTGTGACTAATGTATTGAACTGTTATGCTATCAAAGTGACCAGCACTCTTTGAAGTTACATGTATCCTTTTCAAATCCACTATAAACAATTAAATAGACACTAAAAATTGTGCATACATTACTGTGCCATTTGTATTTTATTTTCTGGTGAACACTAATGTATTGTATGAGTTATTGATTTTCTTACCATTTGGAATGGCAACTAATATCAGCTATATCACTACAACAATCATTATATTCATGACAAATTTCATCACAATAGCACCCATTATTGTAACATTGTGATGACAAGGACCATTTACAACATCCACAATAGTTCATCTTAAGTGCAGAACATGAACCTGAAATAAATATATAAACACCTTTGTTTAAATTGTAGTGCTTATGTACCTTGAATAGGTGGTGTAGGTGAAGGTGTGAGTGTTATGTCTATATAAAAATGACATGAAAATAAATGAATTGTCATGTAAGAAATAACTATCACATTATTACTTCATGTAATTTATAGCACTTACTTACCAGTTGGTGTAGGTGTAGGAGCTATTATACTGCTTAAAGTGAAAGCAGATGAGGAAATGTCTGAATGTGGTATAGTACTGGTTAGAGGAAGTGAAGGTGTGATAGTTGTAGACGTAGTCAAATCTGAAATACCGCTTGAAGTGAAAAAAGATGAAGTACTATCTGGATGTGGTGCAGTACTAGTTGGAGAAAGCGAAAGTGTCGTTGTTGTTGGTTTAGGCAAACCTAAAATACTGCTTGAAGTGAAAGCAGATAAAGAACTTTCTGGATGTGATGTAATACTAGTTGGAGAAAGCGAAAGCGTCGTGATTGTTGGTTTAGGCGAATCTAAAATACTGCTTGAAGTGAAAGCAGATGAAGAACTTTCTGGATGTGGTGTAATACTAGTAAACAAAGGTGTGCCTATATAAGAATGGTAACAAAAACATGCAAGGAATAATGATCGCATTCGTAATTGCATATAATTACTATTTTATATATGAATTATTGGAAAAAGACTACAATTTAAGAATTATTAACTAAAATGTGATCTTAAAGAGAATTATGAAAGAAATATTATGCCATGGAATGAAATTGTAAAATGACATGTAATGATAAAGCACTTTAAAGTTAACGACAGATTGTTATTTTTATAAAAATTCTGCACAATAGTAATAATAATGATTTTAAATTTCAAGTGAAGTTTGTATAATAAAGTTCGTGAACTCATGAAATGAGGAATTTCATTACGTTGTTCTCTTTTCACTACCTGGTCGCGCAGTGTGTCATGCAGTACCATAATTGTATTGTTGAATGTAACAATCAAAATATTGAATAAAATTAAATTCTTTTTCCACCCACTCAATAGTTAACAAAGAATTTTGTCTGTAAGTGGCTTATAGTCAGGTTCTAAGGTTTTTGTGTTAGATAAGCTCTAGGTCCCAAGTAAGATTTGAAGAAAAAGTTTCTTGATAGTGATAATATAAACAGCACTCAGATAATTCGTTTCCGAAACCACACCTTTTGGCAAATTTCAATTATTAATACAATTCGTTTTTGAGACCACACCCATTGTGCAATTATCAAACACGTATTATAGTATTAAACAAAAATTCAAATGGCAGTCAAACTCTATTGCTTCTTCCCTGAAAAAAATCAACGACTACTTTTAAATAACCAGAGAATCAAACTGGTGTGTAAGTACCTATACTCACGTTCTACGGTTTTCACTTTAGGCGAGTTTTGGGTCACTTGTAGGACTTCAAAGAAAATAGAGTCTATTATCTACATAGCTTATTATGTCCGTAATTTGTGTCGGCAAGAGTTACAAAAATACAAAAAGCACAAAAATATCGTGAGTTTGAAAGTTTAAAAAGTTACATATTATGAAAATCTCTACAATCATCATTATTAAATAACTCTACAACAACTGAAACAATTATTTGAAAGGGCAGCCATGAAAAGACTTTTATTTAACAAGTATATATCATAGTCGATTGTCACTATTGTTTTGATTGCTATAGACTGTATGGTTTTGACACTTCACTAATGACTTCTAAATAAGGAACTAGGGAGTGCTGCTAATAACACTAAAATCGTAACAGCCCTTACACAGTTACACACAAAACATGGAACTTCTGTTAAGACTTTTTATCTAGCTAATGAGATCAATCAGAATTGTCTTATAATTAGCTCTAATAAGAAACTACAAATGTTATCAAGCATCAATCAGTGTATATAGGTAATAAAATCAATATGACATTATGTATACACTGCAATATGCAACATATAAAGTATTGGTATCACAATATGATTCTACTGAAGTATTAGATGTATCTGTTAATAATAGAATGATTTTAACTGGTTCATCACCGATTTAGCTTGTAATGTATGCTTTCCCAAACACAATATACACTGTTTTAATTATTACTTACTATCATAGCAAGTAATAATCAAATTTCTCAACCAATTAATTAATAAATAATTGACCACACCTCCATGAAATATAATTGTTGCAAAATTTTTGCGGCGCTACTCTCGCCATTACTCCAACTGGACCAATAATAAATTGCTTCCGCTGGGCCTGCTATGGAGCTTCACAGTTTATATACGACTTATCAAAAACGGACACGTGTATAGTATGTTCTGTAAATTCTATTGTAACAATTGTTATACACCTGATAACTAATGGGATTACAAATTTCTTACCATCATCATCAATAATGGTCAGTATAACACTGGATGGTACACCAAAAGTCACATCATTTCTTGGAACAAGTTCAACACCAAATGTTTCATCAGATTCAGGTGTAGTATCATCCATGAACACAAATGAAACATCTGCAAATGTCTGACCAGAAACAAAGACGACTCTCTTGGTTTGTGATATGAGGTCACCACCAGGTCCAACTGTAGAGTAGTATATTATAATATATTGACTTTATATATATAGCTCTGTGAATCTCTTTATGACATGTTAAAGTATTAAAATGCTAAGAAATTCTTAACTTTACTGTCACTTCAATAATAAATAAGGCTATACTTTTCTTTATAAATTAGGTATTATTTTAAACTAATTATATAATATTATTATTTAAACTAACTTGTTGCTTTATTTTGTCCAGCTAAAATTAAACATGAAAAGAAAGAAAACATTGTTAATTAGATATTCACTACAACATTAGACATAACTTACATGTAGTAAATGTTCTTAAGTTTACATATGATGATTGACTGACATCTCCTGATCGATATACTCGAACAATCATTGGCCCTTGACTATTTTCTAGTGCTGATTTTTTAACCGCAACAAGTGAGTAGAATGTCTCTATTTGTTGAAAGACTATAGAGAAGGTTAAATGTTCATATACCACTCACCTCCTATAGGATTCATACCAAATCCAGCTGGATAGGCATATCCTTTTTCAATTCCCCAACCATATACAATAACATTAATGGAAGCATTAGGGTTTGTATGTTGAACTGTATGAGTACCGATGTTAACTCTCTTACTAATACCATAACCACATGGATCATTTTGACTGCAGTCGATAATATACCATTGAGTAACATTAGGTTCTAATGGTGTACCGTCTAGTAATATGGCATTAGGAACAAAGTGCCTTGCTAACACAGTCACTGATATGTGGTGAGATGTGAAAGTATCATTTACCCTAGTATACATACTTACGTTAGTAGTAAAGACATGGTGGTTCAAATACTGGCTTATTGGAGCTACTAAAACCATATTAGGATCGCCAAATTGAATGTTATGTTCTTGTGAGAAACCATACTGCATAACAAGCAATGGTCGCTCAGACTGGACAAAACAATAAGATTGACTGTTTAACTCAAACGTTTGCCAGTTGTCTACATTTGTTTCATTGAATTTAAAGTTTGAGATGTTAACGTTTGTTCCATCAGAGCAATATACTTTGAAGGAAGTGCCGTTATACCTTGGCCAGACCTTAAATACATAACCTGTTCTTTCTTTATATGGAGCCACAAAAAAGTTATAACCCCATGTATAAGATGGAGGTATCTGTTCAACGATATGATCACAGGTATCTTCACCTTCTTGCATTTCTGCACATTCATGTCCAGTCATGAAACCAATTGGTTGATTAGAGTTAGCCCTAAAACCTGTAAAATCATATTGGTTTGGCGTTCGCAAACCAAGAGTATTATATTGACTCATTTTTCCAGAAAAAAAATCTCCACTTGCAGGTGTGGCGTTTCCACCTTTTATGTAAGGACTTATTACAAAAAAAGGATCTTTATTTTCAGTTGAATATGTAATATCTTTTTCAGCTATGTCACCACAAGCAACTACAGCTACCATACTGCTACTGTTAAAGCTTAGTGCTGATGCAGTTAGACTAGCATATTCATATGTGAAATTTGATCTATATTGTATTATTGGAACAGCTAGAAAACCATCACTAGAACCATAAGAATCACTAAATCCCATCACTTGAATTGTTTGACTTGGATTAGTTGTTTCCACAATAATACCAACTGAAGAAGTCGCTGCATTCACTTCTTGTACATTCGGTGTCACATATTCTTCCCTTACAATTGTTCCAGCTGTGACTGTACCATTCCTTGTATAACCACTACTGCCAGATCGAATTTTGTAACCAACTGGATTGTCATTTTGCGTTGTTATAAAAATTCCTATATTTCTAGGAGCTTCTTCACCACCAGATTCTGTGTTTGCTTTGTTTCTGATGAAAGCAAAACAAAAGAAATTCCCTTCGTGAGAGACATCCATGGAGATACCTAGGAAATGCATAATACGAAATGTATATTTATCAAGTGTCATTATTACCTCTGGTTCGTTTGTCAATGTCCACAACAGCATTGCAGAACCAATTTAGTAACATCAAGATGACAATAACTCTGATCATGATGATTACAGACAATAGACCCAAAAAGATTTATATTTTCTCGATACTCTTATTTCAAAGAAAATGATTTTATAAAAAAGATCACATGACTATGAAAAAGGATCTTGTCATACCAGTGACCTGACATGTTCAATACAAGGTCATTTACTTCCTGGACAGACAACGTGTCTTACTCCAATAACAACAAAGAAAATCTAGACATACCATTATATATTGCATACCTGATAACATTTCTACCATATTAACTTAATATAATAATATTAGACATCTACATAAATACTGTATAACAGTGTAGTACTATTTGAATATATGCTTATATTACAGTACTAACTATTCTACAAATGAAGCCAGGCAAAAATATTAACTTTCATGCATAAGGTTGTTGAAACATTGGTCACATTAAAAGTAGTCAAACTTGCAATCAAAGATGACTATAAATACATCACTAACCTGATCCAAAAAGGTACATGTCTTATACATGTGATATCATTATTAGGAGAGCTCTCACTATGAACTATGAAATTAGGTAGGTTGAGTATTGCTAAGTAGCCTCACCCTCTCGAGGTAAATTGTTTCAATCTTCTTTATACTATTCCTAATATTATTTTACTATTGTTGGAGTGTTTACAAATAATTTTTAAATAGAGAGAGATTAAAAGATTAAAGTCAAAATAGTATTAATAGTTTGTAAAAAATGTAGCTGGTATGTTTGTACCTAAACCCAACTGAGACGGCCTCATTGCAAGATGCTTATGATTATTTATTATATTGATGCAGTAGTTATTCTCTATAACCTTCTAGTGATTCCTATCCTAAGCTTGTGTTTTAGAACTGTTATTATGTAATCTTGTAGATGTTAACATCTGTTACAATAGCTTTTATAGTAGATGTTACACATATGACCTTTTTATAGATGTCTTATGTAAGTAAAAAAAGGTGACACACATCCATTTTTGATAAGTTGTATGTTTAAGTATATAAACTGTGAAGTTCCATAGTAAGTAATAATCAAAACAGCATATGTTGTTTCTGGGGAAGCATGCATTTGCAAGCCAAGTGACTATGAATTTGTAATAACTATTATAACAGATATAACTAATACTTCCATAGAATCATATAATAACAATGCCTACATTTATAGGTTGCAAATCATACATAATGTCATACTGATTTCATCAAACTTAATAAGATTCTGTTTAAATTTTCCATAGTTCAATAAAGGAGTTTTGACGGTCCTGTATAGTAGGTATTATTTGCAACAATATACTAGCTGTCACTACTTTATTGTTATTATACAATACTCATTTTACCTTATTTAGAAGTCATTTGTGAGTGTCAAATCCATAGCAACTAGAGCAATCTAAATATTATAATGATAAACAATCTAACCTAAATGATATATAGTTGTTAACTAAGGTGTTATATCTAGGAAATAGAAAGAATGCTGTAGTGTACTAGTATGTGTTACCCTTTAAACATAACTTTAGTTGCTACAAATTATTTAATCATGATTGCAAGAGACATCTTGGGATGTACTTAACATATCAAGGTAGCAGAAACTCCCAACAAAAAACAAACCCTGCTTCTAGTTTCAAATATTTATAATCATCATCTATTATTAAAAGTGCTATAGTGAATGTGGATTGTAAAATCTTTGTAATAGAAGTAGCCAAGTTATGTTAGTTTTAATATAGTAAATATAACAATCCCATTATCTAATGTATATTAAGGAGATAATCATAATAACACTTTCAAGTAATAAGGATCTTTACAAAGGATTATATCTAGGAGGTAGGGAGAATTCTAAAATATACTTACATTACAAACCCTTTAGCTATTATGTGTATAACATTTGTTACAATTGAATTTACAGAACATGCTACACACATGTCCATTTTTGATAAGTCGTATGTTTAAGTATATAAACTGTGAAGTTCCATAGTAAGATATAATCAAACAGTATATATTGTGTTTGGGAAAGTATACATGACAAGTTAATTCAGTGAATATTTACCAGTTAAAATCATTCTATTATTAACAGATACACATAATACTTCAGTAGTATCATATTGTGATACTACAATACTTTGTATGTTTATATATTATACATAATGTCATATTGATTTTATTACCGCCTATATATACTGATTGATGCTTGATAACTTTGTAGTTATTTATCAGAGCTAATTATAAGACAATTCTGATTGATCTCATTAGCTAGATAAAAAGTCTTAACAGAAGTTCCATGTTTTGTGTGTAACTGTGTAAGGGCTGTTACGATTTTAGTGTTATTAGCAGCACTCCCTAGTTCCTTATTTAGAAGTCATTAGTGAAGCGTCAAAACCATACAATCTATAGCTATGAAAACAACATAGTGACAATCTACTATGCTATAGACTTGTTAAATAAGGATATTTTTATGGCTATCCCTTTCAAATGATTGTTTCAGTTGTTGTAGAATTATAAATTATAATAATAATGATTATAAAGACTTGCATAATAATGTAACTTTAAAGCTTTTAAACTCACCATATTTATGTCCTTTTTGTATTTTTTGTAACTCTTGCCGATACAAATTATGGACATGATAAATTATATAGATAATAGATTCTGTTTTCTTTGAAGTCCTACAAGTGACCCCAAACCTACCTAACATGAAACATGAAACCCATTGTACGTGAGTATAGGTACCTACACACCAGTTTGATAATTCAATTATGTTTTTGCCATCACAACCATAATGGTTTAACTTCCAAAGCATAAATCAGTACCTTTCAAAGTTTATAGAATGATATTTCAGTAATTAGCAAATAATACATAGTATACATTATGTAAAATTACGTAATCTGTAATGATTAGAACTGTCATTATGTAATCTTGTAGATGTTAACATCTGTTACAAAAGCTTTTATAGTAGATGTTACACATATGACCTTTTTAAAGATGTCTTATGTAAGTAAGAAAAGGGTGACATGCATCCATTTTTGATAATTTGTATGTTTAAGTATATAAACTGTGAAGTTCCATAGTAAGTAGTAATCAAAACAGCATATGTTGTTTCTTGGGAAGCATGCATTTGCAAGCCAAGTGACTATGAATTTGTAATAACTATTATAAGAGATATAACTAATAATTCCATAGAATCATATAACAATCCCTACATTTATAGGTTGCAAATCATACATAATGTCATACTGGTTTCATCAGACTTAATAAGATTCTGTTTAAAATTTCCATAGTTCGATTAAGGAGTTTTGACGGTCCCGTATAACATTAAAATCATTCTATTATTAACAGATACACCTTATACTTCAGTAGAATCATATTGTGATACCAATACTTTTTATGTTGCATATTATACATAATGTAATTTTTAATTTTTAATGCCTATATATACTTATTGATGCTTGATAGCCTTGTAGTTATTTATTAGAGCTAATTATAAGACAATTCAGATTGATCTCATTAACTAGACAAAAGAGTTTCACAATTTTATTATTATTAGACTCATTTCCTAGTTCCTTTTTTAGAAATTATTAGTGAAGTGTCAAAGCCATACAATCTATAGCAATCAAAACAACATAGTGACAATCTACTATGCTAAAGACTTGTTAAATAAGGATATTTTTATGGCTATCCCTTTCAAATGATTGTTTCAGTTGTTGCAGAATTATTAAATAATAATGATTATAAAGATTTGCATAATGCTGTAACTTTTTGAAGCTTTTAAACTCACCATATTTATGTCTTTTTTGTATTTTTTGTAACTCATGCCAATACTAATTATGGACATGATAAATTGTGTAGATAATAGATTCTGTTTTCTCTGAAGTCCTACAAGTGACCTAAAAGTCACCTAACATGAAACTTGTTGTACGTGAGTATAGGTACTTACACATCAGTTTGATATTCTGGCTATTTACAGTTTTTCGCTGAATTTAAATACAATAAGAAGGTTGATAATTGCTCAATGAATGTGGTCTCAAAAACCAATTGTACTAACATTTGGAAATTGCCAATGGGTGTTGTTTTGGAAACAAATTGTGTGAATGCTGTAACTATCAATAATTTTCAAGTCTTACTTGCAACCTAGAACTCCCCTAACACAAAAACCTTAAAACTTTACTATAAGCTACTTACAGACCACTTTCCTTTTCCTTTTTCCTGCCCATTTAGAGATTTGGATAGATTATTTCGTTCTTGGAAGAAACATTCAATATTCTTTTTGCCATGACAACCATAATGGTTTAACTTCCAAAGGATAAATCAGTATCTTTCAAAGTTAATAGAATGATTTTTTAGTTATAATTTTAATCATGTTTAGTTTAAATACACCATAAACTCACAGCAATATCTGTGAAAAGATATTTGGAACTTATTTTATTGATGCACACAGCTAGAGGCAGCCATACAAATATCTTTTGATGGTATATACCAATTAATACTATAAAAATTAATAATGATTGGTTGATTATACTTTAACAATTATAATTTTGAGTGCAATAATGATATCATTGAAAATTTTGTATTTAAAAAATAATGCTCAGTTTTTGACCAGCTAAGTAGTTATGCTATATAAATGATAGTACCTTATGCATTAGTAGATATCATTTAATAAAAGTAAATGAAAGTAACATCTTCAAGTATTACAACAGTAATATCACGCAGTTAATGCTTAACTGCATGAGCTTAACTGCATGACTAGTACAAAAACTGTAACACACGTGAAACTGAGCTTGACTAACATTAACTATTATCATGCTCGATTATTCTAAATTAAGTACAATTCATAACAGTATTATCTACCCATATTATCTGTTATGTCTTTCGATATCTTCCACTTTAGACAGTCTGGTTCTATGTGATTATTAGTTTTTTTAAAAAAGTACCCACATAAATAAATTAAAATATATTAAATACTTAGGTATTGACCAGCTAAATAGTTGTATATAATGAAAAAACTAAAAGTTTATGCACAAAAAATATAATTTATAAAAATATATAAATAAAAATGCACTAAAGTGCTTGACCTCGCTGGAGTGCCCAGTGTAAATCTATACTGCAGAGTGCATGTAACATGTACATTTAAGATTGGACAAGGTGTGGTCAAATTAGTGATAGGATCACGTGATGCACATTACAAACTGTTGTTTGATGACTCAGCATGTCTCTTCAATCAAAGGGAAAAAAGCTTTGTCGTTTACTGAGTACATTGCACTCTGATTGACATGTCTGTGAAGCTGTAACTGAGTAAGTAATAGTATCATTCAATTGCCAAGCAAGATTAAGTGCTAGATTCGTAATTAATGTTTCTCTGAGCCTTTACATGACGCTTTAAAATGTTTCAATATTTCATATACAAAATTTTTCTAACGATTGCTTCGACCAACGGCCTTCTGTCTTGCTGATCCGTATTCCTCTGAAATTGTTTAACGTACTAAAAAATCTCCACGTTAAGTTTTTTACTTTTCGAGAAACGACACTTGACCTCTGCAGCCTGTTAAAATGTTTCAATATTTCATATACAAAATTTATTGTAACTTGAAAATGAAGCGTTCTTTGGAAACTTCTCGTAGTACAAATATAAATCGATATATTATCTATTAGTAGCAGTTTTTTCAGTGTTTGAGACGTTTCCTGAATGCGTTACTTCGCTCCAAGTCCACAAAACACTTTTCAGAACGTTTCTAACGATTGCTTCGACCAACGGCCTTCTGTCTTGGTGATCCGTATTCCTCTGAGATTGTTTACTACATACTAAAAAATCTCCACGTTAATTTTTTTACTTTTCGAGAAACGGCACTTGACCTCTGCAGCCTGAAAATTCTTTTGCGAGTTTTAAGCTTCTGTTTTTCTTGACGATGTTCTTGATACTACTGTTGTAAAGTACACATGTTTTTCTATTACTAAACGTTGGTAGCTGCTAACGCTTCGGTTGCCAAGTTATAGCAGTTCAAAGAACAACCTCGGTAACAGACGCACACACACACTGACAGACTACAGTACCCTCGCTATGCGCCCACGCACAGCGAGGTTAATAAAAGGAAAAAATTCAAATATTACAACCTGACGGTAATGTGTTTACTAACATATTTTTCACTATCTTGTTAGAAAATACTTTAAGAAAGTTTAAGTTTACATTTTAATATTTAATATAAATCATTATTATCAAATATTTTTGTAAAATCTAAAACTATTGTGTAAAAAAGATAGCACTTGTAAGTGTACTCCAACATTCTCTAAATCACATAAATATTAGGCTATGTAAAGATTTTGATCTTTCTACTATATAATACTTAAAATTTTTGCCACAATACTGTTTGATCACTACAATAAATGAGATAATATGTGTGCCAGTGTAACAGAGACTATTCCATCATTTGTATTTCTTTTTTTAATTATAGTTTTGTGATAATTTTTTTTTTTACTTGTGATTTTATATGTGTTGTTTATAAGCATATAGTTCTAGTAACAAGAATAATACTAGCAGTAAACAGAATTTGAACACAATCATTTTATAATTATATTTATTATATTAAGCAAAATATTTGTTGCAACATATATCACAGTAAAATAGGTTATATTATACTTTACGTCAAGATATCCGGCTGACTCACATTCCTAGCTTAAACTACATAATGTCAAAATTAATTTATATGGCAGCTTGAAGCTGTGTGCATAGCATATTATAACTATACCAGTAAGATTATTGTGTATTAATACTAAAAGTAAGATTATAACTGAAACATCAACCTATAAATTCTGTTTTAGACATTAATCCATTAATGGCAGTCACAGGGCAGAGACAAACGCAACTGTTTCCTCTAAGAAAGGAATAAATAATTATTCCAAAATCCGTAAATGGACACAAAGAAGGACTAGGAAAGTGGTATGTAAGTAACTTATATTTGGGGAGTAAGCATTATTGTCATAATTAGATACTAGGTATATTTCTTAACAATCTCATCCATAAAGGCACTGTATTGACTTATAATAACTGCTTTCCCAAAAACAATATACATGTATACTGTTTTCATTATTAAACTTCACAGTTTATTTACTTAAATGTATAGCTTCTATAAAAGGACATTTGTGTAGTTATAAATGTATTTATGTATTTAGAATGTATTCAACCAGACTGTTTGAAGGTGTACCTATATGCATTGATGAGGCATACAGAACTCTTAAAATCAGGAAAAAAAGATTGAAGAGCAGTCAAAACTAGAGATACATTGACAAACAATTCCAATCCACGTCTCTTCCTCAACACAGGCTTAAGTCTTTTCAAGATCAGAGCATGAAATAAATTGGTAAAGCATGATCAATATTGGTCCAATACATATATTAATCCCTACTTCATTGAAGAGCCATAATGAAAGAAACTCTTCTACAAAATTAATAATAAAAATTCTTTGAGGATAACTTCTTGAACTACTAAAATGTACACTATGGTTTGTATATAGCATTCATTTATTGTTGAATGATTGCCTTAAGCCTGAAAATTTGTTTTATAAATATTTTTAAACGAATATTTTCGGATATATCATGTTTACAAAGCTCAACTATCTATTCTTCTACAAGTATGAACAATGTGGTCAATAGACTTTCAGTTCTATTCTATTGTTTTATGGTATGAATGAGGATAAGCTGGAAACTCTACAAAATCATCAGTAAACAATAGCTGTTATGGAAGACTCGATCTATTGATGAAGATATCTTTGTATTTGTTTCTGTCCATTGCTCAGTAATCATCTCTATCATCTTTAAGAATGTTTAAATTTACATTTTAATCTGTAACTTTTCTACAAATACATAACACATATAGAGAAACATTTAAAGCATAAACAATTCCAACTGTTCATCGAAATTAAATTAAAATCTTTACTTAACTGTACTACTGTTGTTATTTTGTATTAAAAAAGCGTTTGTAATAACAAGAAATTGTCAAACTAAACATAATAAAATAGATAGAAAAAATATATACTAGCAATAATTTTGCTGTTTAAGCAAAGTTATATTATCAAAATAGCAACATAAAAAGTTTGTTGTCAAATAGCTATAAAGTCAAAATTACTGTAAATCACACAAATTCTACCTTAATTGTCTAAGTGTAGCTACACATATTACTAGTTAGGGAAGCCGCTTGGACAGAGCACATCAATTATCATCACTGATAATTGTTACAGGATCAGTGTCTGTGTAGCTAATGAAGATATAACAATAAATATTTGATAATTATTAAATCTTATAGATAAATGTACATGTATGTATAACTATTTCATATATTAACTATTTCATATATTAATGGACATAATATAGGCATATATTTGAGAGTGTTAAATTTGTTTCTACTATATTTTTGTGACCACTATATACTTTGTCAATTGATGTAGTAAAAACAAAATTCTATATAATTGATATAGACCTCATTACAGTTTAACATGTGAAATAATTGCACCTGACTGTTTAAATAGCAGTCATGTGATATCTTTTAGAAATCTCATTCTTGACAGGTTTATTTAATGCATTTAGACCTCCGAATTATGAAATGTATTATACATATATGCTGTATATAAATACAGTTTTGACAATACTAGAGAAACTATAAAAACCTAGCATTTTGATGACAAAGACAGTTTACAACATAGCTGAGTTTAAATGCTGATCATGAAGCTAAAATAAAAACACGAACAACTTGACTAACTTATAGTTATCAACTATCTTTACTAATAGCTGGTATTAGGTGAAGTAAGTAAAAGGTTGTTAAAAGGTGAATAGTTCTGCTTAAGTGCTAAACATGAGCCTAAAATAAACATATGAACATCTTGAATTAATTTGTAGTGCTCATTTACCTTGTTTGCATGAAGGTGCAATTATTGAGCCTATATAAGAAAGATAACAAAATTGATGATTGTTTTATCATGCAATGGATAATTATCACATCATCACATCATCACTATTGGTATAGGAGTTGCTAATCATAAATATTCAAAGCACAAAAAGCATGGATTCTTTTTCAATGAAGTGTCTCCTACTTTAATAGTTTTACTATACTTTAAAATGTTTTTAATATAAAATAATTTCAACAAAAATTTTAATTTTGTTTAAAAAGGAAAGCACGAGTTAGAGGATTTTATCATTCTCTCAACCTCATAAATACAAGCCTTCTTAATCTATTCACTATATAACACTTAAAGTGAATTGTTTGTCAATTTATTGTTTTGATGGCTAGAGTTACTATTGTTTTAACACTCTACTAACAACTTCCAAAAAAGGAAATAGGGGGTGATTTGTAATAACAACAAAATTGTAACTGTGTTTACATCGATACACAGAGAACAATGCAGCATCTGTTAAAACTTTGTTGTGTAACTAATGAGATTTTAACAGAATTTAATATATGGTTCTGGTAATTAACTGCAAGACAGATAGATTATAATCAGTATGTATATAAGTTATGACACCAGTACAACAATTTGTATGATACAAAATATCTAACTAGGCACATTATATATTAATCTATTCAATTATTAGGTAAATGTGACAATAAATACAAAAGATACATATCACTGAAAGTACTCAAATTGAGGTTGTTTTTTCTATACTGTTCTATGTCACAAGTCATTAGTCTGAAGTTAAACTAATAGAATAACAAATTACATACAAAGCAATCACCTTTTTCCTTGCTTTGTGGCTTTAGGTTCATATTGAAAACTACAAGAAAACGTTATGCTCCCTTTTTTGTAATTATCATGCATCATTGTTATAATAGACTGGATATAATTGACTTATAGTCACTTGTCTTGTAAATGTGTGATTCTCCTAAAACAATATATGCTGTTTTGATTATTACTTAGTATGGAACTTCACAGTTTTTATACTTAAACATACAATTTCTTAAAAAGGACATGTTTGCAGCATGTACAATAACTTCTATTAAAACAGATCTTATCTACCCAAAATAACACAGATTAGATTAGACTATATCATAACACAAATGGCTAGCATCCATAAGCTACTTGACGTTTATAATAAGCTATATAGACATTAACCAGAATGTATATAAATTTTATAATAAGTTCAGTACATGACTTTCAATTAAGTGATAACAGCATTAGGTGTTGACTATATTATAGCATATAATTTATGAATATAAAATACAAAATAACATCACTTGGCTACTTCTGCAGTGAGGATTCTACAATATACACTATAGTGCTTTTGATTGGTATAGGTGATGTTATTCATAATTATTTATAGATATAAGTTTCTGCTATGCGTACTACATCCTTAGATTTATAATTATTTATAATTAATAATTTTATAAAATTTAAAATATTGTGATCGCACATATAAGTCCACTACAGCTTCAATTCACTTCCTAGATATAAACCCCTGCATAGATGCTTATCTATCTACTATATAGATAAGAAGAAGGTGAAGATATCCAGAATTTCCTAGAGGTTTTCGAAGGTATCATAGACTTACAAGACGTACCTGCGAAGGAGTGGGTGCTTCAGCTCCCACCACTATTGAAAGGAAAGGCCTGAGCTGTCTGTATCGACCCGGAAACGACAGCTGCAGGATACAATACAGTGAAGACTGCTATTCTAAATGTATTCAGCATCAACCCAGAGAGGAGTAGGAAGCAGTTTTGCACATTGACATGGACAAGGGACTCGGAGCTCACAGAATGGGTATCAAAGGGGATGAAGTTAATGAGAAGGTGGTTACAGCCTGATGAAGAAGTAAACGCTATACTAAATCGAGTGGCCGTGGAACAGCTGGTTAATGGGTTACCACACGAGTTGAAGATGTGGGTAGCATCACATACTCCAGAGACGCAAGCTGCTGTGGCAGAACTAATTGAAGCTTACGATTCGGCTCATGGTAGGACAACGCAGAACAGGGAGAAATCAAGGCACCAGGATTATCAGCCCACACACCGTGACCAACCTAATAGGGATTGAGGGAAACAGAAGAATGAAAGTAACTACACACAAACAGAACGGAAACCTATGTCAGAGATACAATGTTACAAATGTCAGAATAAAGGACATTTTGCAAAGAATTGTATGGATAAGACGTACCGAATCCAAGAGGGAAGGAAGGACAGTACATTAATGGGAGAAGGTCAAGTAACTGGGAAACCCACAAGGATGCAGATTGACAATGGAGCATCACGCACTGTAGTAAACAGGGATCTTATTTCACCAGCTGATATAGAAGAGGAGACTATTGTCATCACATTTGGGAATAGAGCTACCGGCGAATACCCGCTAGCATCCATTAAAGTTAAAATGGATGTGGAGGAATACCAGGTGAAGGCTGCTGTTGTGAGGGATCTTGCTGAGTAGGTACTTCTAGGAAGAGATGTACCACTACACTGACATATCGTGAAATGCCTATCGAAAACGGAGCAGTTAGATTTACTTCGTCAACTAGCCAAAGACAATGGAATTCATTTGCAGGATTCAATAGAGGGAGCAATGTCAGTTGTTACGCGTGCACAGAAGAGGAGGATCATATTAGTACTGAGTGACTATGCAACCAGATACCCAGAGGCAATACCATTGAGGAACATTACAGCAAAGAAAGTAACAGAGGTTTTAATTGAAATATTCGCTAGACATGGAATACCAGGAGAGATATTAACTGACCAAGGGACAAACTTTACATCATCACTACTGGGAGAACTATACAAACTCATAGGAGTCACGGCTCTACGTACTAGTCCCTACCATCCACAGACTGATGGACTAGTGGAACGTTTAAACAGGACATTATAAGGAATGGTGCGAAAGGTACTGAAAGGAGAGAAGAGGGATTGGGATACCATGGTACGATATATTCTATTTGGTTACTGAGAGGTACCACAAGCAACATTAGGATTCAGCCCATTTGAATTGCTATATGGACGAGACATCAGAGGACCACTGTACGTTCTACAGGAGGTATGGATACAAAACCAGGAGGCTGAGACAGATGTTCTGACTTACATCACAGACATTAGAGACAGAATGGAAGAAGCTAGGAAACTTGTTGAGGAAAGTTCTAGAGAAGCTCAAGCAAGACAGAAGAAATAGTATGACCACAAGACACGTGAGATGGATCTGAAGCCAGGGGACAAAGTATTATTATTACTACAAAGTAGTACTACAGAATTTGTTGCACAGTGGCAAGGACCATATGAAGTGACTAGACGAGCAGGGAAACTCAATTACGAGATACTGATGCCAGACAAAGGAGGTCACAAACAGATATTCCATATCAATTATCTGAAGAAATGGAAGGAAAGAAAATGTAATGTAAAGGCTGTTATTGAGGATGGGGATGGATTGGACGAATATTACTGGAGCCATGGACGAGAAATGCAATATGGAGAGCAACTTACAAGTAAACAAAGGGAGGACATTGATTGTCTTTTATCTAGATTCCCTTATGTGACTAAGAAGACACCAGGAAGGACAGACAGAACCATACACAAGATACGGGCAATGGACATCACCCCTATTAGACAGAAGCCATACAAGATACCTCAAGCATACAAGGAAAAGATTATGAAGGAATGGAAGAGATGGAAAAGAATGGAATCATTGAACAGTCAGACAGTGAGTGGGCATCGCCTATGATTATCGTTACAAAGAAGGATGGTGGAGTCCGACTCTGCATTGACTATAGGAGGTTAAATGCTGTAACTAAATTTGATGCCTACCCAATGCCAAGGATTGACAAGCTGCTGGACAGAGTGGGAAATGCTCGTTTTATCTCTACTTTGGATCTTGCCAAGGGATACTGGCAAGTATCAATAAAACAAGAAGACCGAGAAAAGACTGCCTTTATTACACCAAAAGGATTGTATCAGTTCATAAACATGCCCTTTGGATTAAGTGGAGCACCAGCAACATTTCAATGAATGATGGACAATGCGTTATAAGAGACCGATGACTTTGTGGGAGTTACTTAGATGACATTATTGTTTACAGTACCACTTGGGAGGAACATCTAACACACCTGAAACTAGTACTACTGAAACTGGAGGAAGCGAAACTGACAGTAAAAATGGCAAAGTGTGTGTTTGGAGCAGAGGACTGTGAATATTTAGACTATCAAATTGGGAAAGGAAGAGTGGAAACAGAAAGTAGTAAAGTACAAGCTATTGCTGAAGTCAAGACACCAAAGACAAAGAAACATGTGAGAGCATTTTTAGGAATGACAGGATACTACTGACAATACATACAGGACTATGCAACAATCACTGAACCTTTAACCAATTTAACAAAGAAGAACACTCCAGAAAATGTAAACTGGGATGACAAGGCAGAGAACACATTCAAGAAGCTGAAACACACACTGATCACCACACCTTTGATGAGAAATCCAGACTTTACACAGACATTTATTTTACAGACAGATGCATCAGGAGTAGGAGTGGGAGCTGTGTTGAGCCAAGGAGAAGACGACAGACCAATAGCCTACTTCAGTAGAAAACTATTGCTGAGGGAGCGTGCTTACTTGACTGTGGAGAAAGAATGTTTGGCGATCGTATTGGCTATCAAGCACTTTAAAGCCTATCTAATGGGAAAATGGTTTATTATCCAGGCGGACCATAGGGCTCTACAGTGGTTGCACAAGTTCAAAGAGAAGAATGCCCGTTTAACCCGTTGGAGTTTGCTGCTACAGCCATATAACTTTACCGTGGAACATCGGAAGGGTCGGCAGAATGCCAATGCAGACGCTTTATCGAAGCTGCACTTCATGCCAGAGAAGGAGGGGCAAAATGTGGAGGACCCATTGGATCTCATTTAAGACTTTGTTTATGTAATCTGTAGATGTGTTAATTAGGACTTGAATAGGTGCTAAAACTTTGGTTATAATTTATTAGACCTTACTTTTGGTAGCCTCATAGCCTCCTAAGCCTTACCATTGTTTATTGTGCATTTTCTATGTATTCTTATGCTCTTTGTATTCAGTTCTCTACTTAAGTAATGATTTCTGTACCTTGTGTGATTTTTTTTCCAAAAGAGATACCGTTAACTTAAGTCTGTTACAGTAACCGTTAATTACTTTGTGTATATTGACTTATAAGCTGCTAGAATTCTGCTTCTAGTATATATTATACTTGTGGAGTATGGGAATAGGCAGAGTGAGATTAGTGCATTTTTTATGCCTGAGGAGACAGAAGTATATATGTCTCATATGACTTGAACTTTTTGAAGAAATAAAACTCTAAATGAGAATCAGTTCGAGTTATGATGGAAAACAAAGATTAGAATCAGAGAGGTGTACTAGCTCGTGCCTATCAATCTGCTACCTTGTTCATTTGCCTTTTTCATACCTTTCCAAGCCTCTGTTGTAAAGTAACCACTGAGAAGATGGGTATTACTGCTGGGCAACGAAATACGTGTTTGGAATTTCTGCAGCAGCTGTGGACAAGTATCAGGAAATCTATTCTCGCAGCAACGATTGTATACCCTCTACTGTTCTGGAGTGCTTAAACAGTAATTGGCACCCAATCTGGCGACAATGGACAATGGCCATGAAGTATAACTCTGGGAATTCCTTTAACACCACAAACAATCGCCTGGAAAGTTTGAATTCAAAATTGAAGTGTGTTATCTCTAGGTATTCTTCTTTAAATGAATTCATTGACAATGTTTTCTAGTTTTTTGATCTAAACACGACTCCAAAGATCCTCTGGTGGTACAGAAAGTGCCTCTGGCTTATCATTCTTCTAGTGACATGGCTTCTGTAAAGTACATTGAATACCTGACTCCATATGCTTATAACTTATAACTCACTTTAAAGATGATCAAGAGCATAATCAAGTTGATTCTAGTGAGGGACTACTTGAAGTTTCATCCACAAGTTGTGCTTGTTTGTCATAGATGTTCATGAAGCTGCCCTGTAGACATATCCTTGTGGTTCAGACGAAACTAGAGATGTCTCTTTATGGTGAAGAGCTCTGTGATGTACACTGGTCTGTCCAATACTATGAGGAAAATCAGCACATATTTCAAATTGATTGTTCTGCCAATGGCGATTCACCCTCTGCTACTATTGCTAAACTGCTTGTTTCTAAGAAGCAACCAATGTCTCAGGTAGATTCTGAATACTCAAGTATTGCATATATAATTTGTCTTACATTACATAGGCAGAGAAGTTTTGTTGTGTACCAAAGCTGACCACAGTGCTTGCTTCCTAGCATCAGAAAGAACTGATCAGTTTTATTTCTCAGTGTAATCTCTTATTTTTGGCTTCGTTAATAGAATTTAATGATCAGTGTTATCAGTTTTATTTCTAGAAACATCCCTTTCCCAACCTTTGTAAGAGAGGACGATCCAAAAGACATGAAATCACTGTGATTGGCATTCCATCTAAAAAAAGTATGAAAAAGTTTTTCCATTCTTAAAACTCCATAGATCACTGAAAGAAAAGCGTATACTATTATTTGCAGTATGACAATCATATCAATTTTTATACAGTTATGTTAGGCTGGCTTGTGGACCGAGAAGGTGTTACAGCTGTTCTTAAAGATCCTAAGCAGCTGATTCAGGAGATAAGTGTTGAAGTTCAACTTGATAACCTTCCTGATGCAGTTTTGGATGAAAATGTAGATATTCAGCTCATTCATCGCTACTTTTCAAATGATGCTTGGCTTTTTGGTCAAGATGTTATCTCAAGAAATCCAGTTTACACATGCAAGATTTGTTACCAAAGTGTACATCATTTCCTTTCCATTGTATGTGAACATTGTCTTACCTGGTTTCATATGAAGTGTGTGTGATTCAAACAAGAATCCTAAAGTTCTGCCACTGACACTGGTTCTGTCAAGAGTAATTAAAGTGAGAAGTTACCTTAATTTACTGCATTTGATAAATTCTTTAGTGAATATTATTGTTAATTGTGAAAAAATAATTATAAGTTTTAGAGAAAGACTTAGAATTTTTTTAACTGTTATTGCTTGGTCGATCGGCAGTGGGTGTGGTTTGTAACCGGCTGCCAAAGGAAAGCGCTTATATTTTTGGAACCGAAGAATTCAAACATCAGAACCGGTACCGGCTCAGTAGACACTTCGTACTAAAAACTTTGCATGTGCTATTGTGCCTTATGTATTTCATTTTCTGGTAAACACTGATTTATTGTATGAGCTATTGATTTGTCTTACCAGTTGGAGTAGCAACCAATATCAGCTATATCTCTACAACAATCATTCCATGCATGACAGCTTTCATCACTATAGCATTCATTATTGTAACGTTGTGATGATAAAGACTGTTTAAAATGTCCACTTGTGAGCTGTAGTGACCGAGTAAATTGAGGGAAGATTTTCGAAAGCAACAGTCCCAAAGTTGACGTATGAGAAATTGAAGGGTTACTTACGGAAGCCACAGACGGATTATCCAAATCCTATTTCTTATATCTTCCACGCATCTTTGTGTATTAAAAAGTTCCAAAAAACAACCCATTTGGTGAGAGCAATTTCTTATTCCTAATTCTATTTTTAGCACGTGCGTTCTAGGCTTTTATTTTACTAAATAAAACAAGGAGTGCGAGTACCACGAGCCGTCTCTTAGAATCAAGCATCAGCGAGATGTTTCCAGTTGGATTGGGTTCCTGGTTTTGGTTCCATATTGGAATTGGAACCATTAACTGCATCTTTAATTGGAATATAAGATGCATTTAATTGGAATGTAAGAATGTCCGTCTTAGGCTTCCGTAGGTTAGTGACAATTAACAACAATAACAACAATAATAATAACTTTGTATAATAATCGTAACAAAAACCGTAACATTTAGCAAACATGATAAAAGCATGCGTTTTTATATTGATACTGGTGACTTCATAACATACAACAATGAAATAATTAAGACTTGTAGGTTCAAAGTTTACCAGGTGACTTAGTATATCACATGAGATAATCTTACTAATGATAATGGCTTCAGATATGTATTTTTTAAGTTCTCAATAATGCAATAGCACAATGCCAAGAGCAATCTAACATTACTTAGCTAATTTAGTGCATGGTGAGAGTTCTACACTCCACACTATGTATAGTGATTTTTATTTCAAAACAAGAAACTCCAAAGATTTTGTACCTTGACACATTTACTACACCCTAAGATGTTTTATAAATATTATTTAATAATTTTGTATCAATTTAAAATTATTTTTAAGAAGATAGCACTTTTCAGTGCACTCCATCATTCTCTCGATCTCCAGATATAAGCCTTTGTAATAGATCCATGTATGCATTATAATTATATCACTTAAAGTAGATTATTTCCCACTATATATACTGTTTGATTGCTCAAGTTACTACGGAGTTGACACTTTGCTAATAACTTCTAAAAAGGAAATAGAAAGTGCTGTCTTAATTAACAAAAAAATAGTGAGAGCTCTCACACTGTTAAACACACATGGATGCAACATCTGTTAAAACTCTTTTATCTACATAAAGAAATGTTAAAAAGAATCTTAATACCTCCTAAACTTACTACAGGACTGTTGAGTATCAATCACTACATATATATGTATAAGTAATGATACCAGTATTATATTTTGAGTGATATGTAACAATAAATGAAAAAAATATGTATTACTAAAATTATTATGGCTATAGTGAGTTATAGTATATTATGGTTATAGTAAAACATATATATAGATAGACATACATTTTTTCAATGATAAGAAATTTATCATCCCAAAATTTACCAGAATGATCAGCAAACAATAGCTGTTATAGAACGCTGATTTATTGATGAAGATATCTTTGTATTTGTTTCTGTCCATTGTTCAGTAATCATCCCTTTTGTCTTTAGGAAGGTTTAATTTTAAGTTCTAATCTGTGACTTGTCTACAAATACATAACACATATAGAGAATGTACTAATTACCATTTAAACCTTAAACAATTCAAACTATTCATCAAAATTAAATTAAAGTCTTTACGTAACTGTTCTACTGCTGTTATTTTGCATTAAAACTAGTGTTGTAAAAATAGTGGATTTGTATTTTGTTATTTTTATTGAATTATTTTCTTGGCTTGAATGTGAACTGTTATAAAGGAATAACAAATAGTGAATAACAAGTAGTACAATAATTTAAAAAGTATGAATTTTATTATTGACTTATTAACTAATTGCTAATATATTTTCTACAATGAGTGATATCTTGATTTATCATGCTACAAGTGAACCTAGTCACTTCAGTATGTGCAATGTTTGTTAGTATTTGCTTAGAGTAATAGTTTCTGTATGTTTGACTGTAGTAGATGAAGTGTTGATTGAGGAAGAAGTGGTAGCATATTATTGTAATGCTGTAATATTTGAAAATCCTCTTTTCATTTACTTTTAATTATATCGTTTATTATAAATTCTGTCTTTTGTTCATGCATTACTACTTAACTTGTCAATAATTGATTCTTTTAAAGTTTTTCTTTATATCATGTTATGCTGTAATTGGTTTTAGCCAGCCAGCTAATAAAATGGTTACTTAATATAACCATAATATACTTATACTTAGGTATGATACAAATTTTTAGTTGTAACATAGACAGCACGATTTACGTTTAGAGTTATATTGTTAACGAGTGTATGAATTCGTGTCAATCATTAAAAAAGGGTTAATAGCATTTACCTAGAGTAATAGCTTGAGTAGGTGTTCCACTATTAGTTTCTGAAGATAAAATAATATTAGTAAGTGACATGTTAAGAGAAGAGATTCAAATGTTGTATTTAAAAAATAAATAAATGTTAAGTGATTCCAATCTTATAGTAAAAATTTTACTATAAGATTGGAATCACTTAACATTTATTTATTTTTTAGGCAGTTACAGCCCTTGGAAAATATCTTTTACAAAATGTCATTGGCAGGTTATATGTGTGTGTGTGTGTGTGTATGTATATGTATATATACATGTATATATATATATGTATATATAACGAAAGTAAGTGAAAGGGCAATTTTAATTTATTTTTTACTATTTAATAGTGTCGATGAAGAATAGCTCACTATTTGTTGATAACTGTAGAGTTCCACTATTACTTTCTGAAGATAAAATAACATTAGTAAGTAACATGTTAAGTGAACAGATTTCAATCTATTAGTCAAAAAAAATTAAATTTGCTTTTTCACTTACTTTCATCATATATATATATGACTATATATCTCTCATCTAAAAATATGAACAATGTGGTCAATACACTTTCAGTTCTATTCTATAGTTCTATGTTATGAATGAGGATAATGTAGTAATCCTACAAAATCATCAGTAAACAATAGCTGTTATGGAACACACGATCTATTTATATCTTTTTACTTGTTTTTGTCCGTTGCTTTTAAGAATCATCACTTTTGTCTTTAAGAATTTGTTTGCAAGTTTAAAGAGAAAGTAATCTGTCACTTGTCTTCAAATACATAACACGTATAGAGAATGTACTAATTAGCATTAAAGCTTAAACAATTACAACTATTCATAGTAATTAAATTAAATTTTTCACTTTGCTCTGCTATTGCTGTGATTTTGGATCAAAATAGCATTTCTAATGACAAGTTGTCAAACTAAACACAATAATAATAATTACAAAGAAAAAAAATATAACAGCAATACTATTGCTGCTTAAGCAAACTATTTTATCAAAATGACCACATCAAAGTTTGTTATCAAAAACACGAAAAAAATCTAGCTTAAAAAATCTAAATTTTTAATAAAATCCACACACATTCTACTTTAATTAATAAGTGCAGTCACACATAGTACTAGTAATGAAGTAGCAAGGAGAGACCTCATCAATTATCCTCATTTATATTTGATATAGGATCAGTGTCTGTGTAGCTATTGAAGATATAGAAATAAATATTTGATAATTATTACTCTTTATATAAGAGATAATTCAATAAGTACATATACCGACTATTTCATATATAGATGGACTATATATGACTAACATAATATGGGAACATGCTTGAGATTGTCAACAATGTGTGACTAATGTATTGAAGTGTTATGCTATCAAAGTGACCAGCACTCTTTGAAGTTCACATGTATCCTTTTCTAGTCCACACACTAAAAATTGTACATGCCTTACTGTACTTCATTTTTTGGTGAACACTGATGTATTGTAAGAGCTATTGATTTTCTTACCATTTGGAATAGCAACCAATATCAGCTATATCACTACAACAGTCATTATATTCATGACAGATTTCATCACAATAGCATCCATTATTGTAACATTGTTCTGACAAGGACCGTTTACAACATCCACAATAGCCCATCTGAAGTGCTGAACATAAACCTGAAATAAATATATGAACACCTTTGTTTAATTTGTAGTGCTCATTTACCTTGAATAGGTGGTGTAGGTGAAGGTGTGACTGTTATGTCTATATAAAAATGATAATAAAAATGGTTATATCATGTAAGAAATAAATATCACATCAATGAATTTATATTGTTACTACTTAATGCATGAGCTATTTTAAAAAATTCTAAATCAGAAATATTGTCTAGACTAAAAATAAGACTAACACAAGATGTGATCATATGTATTGCTTAGAACAGCCCACAGCAAGAATCTCAAGTTTGTAAATACACTATAAAGTTAAAGCAAAAAATATATATTCTTTCACTCAATATACAAAGTACTTCTAATTAATGCCCATCCCAACCATATATTTAATATTCAAATTTTGAGAGATAAACATGTGAGTGTAAAATAGATAGCTAACAAAGAATTTTATTAACAATAACAGCAACCAGTATGATAATGTGACTGATCAAACTTTTTCAATGACATTCAATGATGCTAAGTCTCTATAAATGACTAATACAGGACTGACAGAAGGACAACAATCGGTTTCAACATAATGGAATAGTAAGCAACCAGTACTACAATTATTAAATAAAAAGTACTATTTATACTACTATATCTAACTACCTAAAGTGCATGATATTACTGTTGTAATACTTGAAGATGCTACTTTCATTTACTTATATTAAATGATATCTGCTAATGCATAAGGTACTATCATTTACATAGCATAACTACTTAGCTGGTCAAAAACTGAGCATTATTTTTTTAATACAAAATTTTCAATGATATCATTATTGCACTCAAAATTATAATTGTTAAAGTATAACCAACAAATCATTATTAATTTTTATAGCATAAATTGGTATATACCATCAAAAGATATTTGTATGGCTGCCTGCAGCTGCGTGCATCAATAACATAAGTTCCAAATACCTTTCACAGATATGCTGTGAGTTTATGGTGTATTTAAACTAAACAAGATTAAAATTATAACTGAAATATCATTCTATAACCTTTGAAAGATACTGATTTACACTTTGGAAGTTAAACCATTATGGTTGTCATGGCAAAAACAAAATCAAGTGTTTCTGCCAAGAATGAAATAATCTATCCAAATCTATACATTGGCGGGAAGAAGGCAAAGGAAAGTGGTCTGTAAGTAGCTTATAGTAAAGTTTAAGGTTTTTGCGTTAGGGGAGTAACAGTTCTAGGTTGCAAGTAAGACTTGAAAAAAAATTGTTGATAGTTACAGCATTCACATAATTTGTTTCTGAAACAACACCCATTGGCAATTTTTCAAATGTTAGTACAATTCGTTTGTGAGACCACATTCATTGAACAATTATCAACCCACTTATTGTATTAAAATTCAACGAAAAACTGTAAATAGCCAGAATATCAAACTGGTGTGTAAGTACCTATACTTACGTACAACGAGTATTATGTTAGGTGAGTTTTGGGTCATTTGCAGGACTTCAAAGAAAACAGATCTTTTATCTACACAACTTATCATGTCCATAATTTGTATTAGCAAGAATTACAAAAATACAAAAAAGGACATAAATATAGTGAATTTAAAAGATTTAAAAAGTTATAGTATTAGGCAAATCTTTATGATCATTATTATTATATAATTCTGCAACAACTGATACAATCATTTGAAAGGGATAGCCATAAAAATATCCATATTTAACAAGTCTCTATCATAGTAGATTGTTACTATATTGTTTTGATTGCTATAGATTGTATGGCTTTGACACTTCACTAATAACTTCTAAAAAAGGAAATAGGAGAGCTGTCTAATAACACTAAAATTGTGACATCCCTTACACAGTTACACACAAAACATGGAACTTTGTTAAAACTCTTTTGTCTAGCTAATGAGATCAATCAGAATTGTCTTATAATTAGCTCTAATAAATAACTACAGGGCTATCAAGAATCAATCAGTATATATAGGTAATAAAATCAATATGACATTATGTATAATATGTAATATACAAAGTATTGGTATCACAATATGATTCTACTGAAGTATTAGGTGTATCTGTTAATAATAGAATGATTTCAACTGGTTCATAGTCACTGATTTAGCTTGTCATGTATACTTACCCAAACACAATATACACTGTTTTGATTATTACTTACTATAGAACTTCACAGTTTATATACTTAAACATACGACTTATCAAAAATGGACATGTGTATAGCATGTTCTGTAAATTCAATTGTAACAGGTGTTATACACATAATAGCTAAAGGGTTTGTATTGTAAGTATATTTTAGAATTCTCCCTACCTCCTAGATATAATCCTTTGTAACGATCCTTATTACTTGAAAGTGTTATTATGATTACGTCCTTAATATACATTTGATAATGGGATTGTGACATTTACTATATTATAAACTAACATAACTTGGCTACTTCTATCACAAAAATTTTACAATCCATATTCACTATAACACTATTAATAAGAGTTTCTGATTATAAATATTTGAAACTAGAAACTTCAGGGTTTGTTTTTCGTTGGGACTTTCTGCTACCTTGATAGGTTAAGTACATCCCAAGATGTCTCTTACAATCATGACTAAACAATTTGTAGCAACTAAAATTATGTTTAAAGGGTAGCACATACAAGTACACTACAACGTTCTTACTACTTCCTAGATATAACACCTTAGTTAACAACTATATATCACTTAGGTTAGATTGTTTGTCATTATAATATTTAGATTGGTCTAGTTGCTATGGATTTGACACTCACAAATGACTTCTAAATAAGGTAAAATGAGTATTGTATAATAAGAATAAAGTAGTGACAGCTACTATATTGTTGCAAATAATACCTACTATACAGGACCGTCAAAACTCCTTTATTGAACTATAGAAAATTTAAACAGAATCTTATTAAGTCTGATGAAACCAGTATGACATTATGTGTGATTTGCAACATATAAATGTAGGCATTGTTATTATATGATTCTATGGAAGTATTAGGTATATATCTGTTATACTAGTTATTACAAATTCATAGTCACTTGGCTTCCAAATGCATGCTTCCCCAGAAACATTATATGCTGTTTTGATTATTACTTACTATGGAACTTCACAGTTTAAATACGTAAACATACGACTTATCAAAAAAGGACACATGTCACCTTTTTTTTACTTAGATAAGACATCTTTGAAAAGGTCATATGTGTAACATTTACTATAAAAGGTATTGTAACAGCTGTTAACATCTACAAGATTACATAATGACAGTTCTAATCATGGCATCCATAAAGTAAATTTGTTTTCATTAAGTGGTAGACATTATGCAGATGCAGAATGTATATCATTTGATAATAAAGATAGTACATGACTCTCAATTAGAGATAACAGCATTATGGCATTTACTATATTATAAAATGTAATATTTGTATATGCATGATTGAACAATTTAACTTATACTATGCAGACATTTTCTTTGTCAAGCTAACATTCTATCCATATAAAGACATGATTACAACATGAGGTTAGCTTGAATTATGCATGTACATTATGTTCAATATTCAATTCGACGACTAATAAACAAGAGATCAGTAAATGATTTTATAATATATTGAGCCCAACACCTATAATTTCTAAGCTCAGTTGAAATGCTATATTATGTCTGAAAGTATTTCTTCTTTTTTCTGTTGTTGTGATAAATGAGAGAAGAATTCTATTCCAGGTATTTGAGTTCACTAAGTACATAATAATATTTTACCCATTACTCATAAATAAACACTCACAAATCATATACACAAAGCAACTCTATCACTAATCTATATATTAGAGTTTATTGACTAATGACATGTTAAACAGAGTCTAAATAAGTATGATAATTAGCCATGGGACTGCATAATATAACTCTGTATACACATATAAATATTGTAACCAGGATGATACTATGTACAATATGTAACATACAAAATAGGAATCATATTTATGATTCCACTGAAGTATCAGTTAATAATAGACTGGTTATAACTGATTCATAGTCAATTATTTTGTAAATGTATCATACATATAAAGGTAGGCATTGTTATTATACGATTCTATGGAAGTATTAGGTATATCTGTTATAATAATTATTACTGATTCATAGTGACTTGGCTTGCAAATGCATGCTTCCCTAGAAACATAAGCTGCTTTGATTATTACCAGGAGCACATGAGCATCAAACTCCTTTAACCAACTGTTGTCGAATCAAGGCTTAGAACATATGCCCATATATGGACATAACTGCTATAGTATGTCCGAGTTGAGAAAAGCCTCCCAGACATATAAATAACTTTGCCGTTTTACATGCTATCTGCATGGAACTTGCACCAATCGATTCAGCTTGCAAACGCGCATTTTATATATAAAATTTGGCTGTCTAGTGCTACGAGAAAGTAGCAAACTAAAAACTCCATACATTTTCAATGGCATACCTTCGTCATACTTTAAATTACACACTTTCAAGGATTTAACGAATAACAATTTTCACCTCAAGAAGTCAGCCGTGTGTCAGGAGGAAATTGAAAATTACAATTCTAATTACATGAACAAATGTTCTATTATGTCTATTATTATTATTATAAAAAATAAATAAAATAAAATAAAAAATACCTCACCTTACATCCCATGCATAAAACATCTTTTTTTTAATAAGGGTTCTTCTCAACTCGGACATACTATAAGTGTTTTTCTATAACCTCTTAGTTAGGTGTGCTTTAAATAGATAAATTTAAGAGAAATCAAGAAGATGGCCAAGTGAGCTTCTAAAGACACGGAAGTCCCTTCTACACGAAAATAGCGGCTGACTCTGTCAATAGACCCACGAATAGATGAGGCATTTCAGGCTTACTGGAAGCCCAAGACGTAAGAACTTTAAAAATAGAAGAAAGCTACAATATAGCAATGTTGTATCGGCTCTATTCAGTGTATACAATAACTACTACATCAAAAAAGGAATTTTTGTCATGGCAAACCTCGGACTTGTATTATGGCTTTAAGAACTTATGTGCTGATTTCACTTCTGCTCATCCTGGGTACACAATATATCCAGTATGTCTCAATGGTAGTGCAATTGGGACTTTCTTTAGCCAGGTCAAGCATGCCACACCAGGCCAATTAGCCAGGTCAAGCATGCCTCATCAGGCCAATTAGCCAGGTCAAGCATGCCTCATCAGGCCAATTAGCCAGGTCAAGCATGCCTCATCAGGCCAATTAGCCAGGTCAAGCATGCCATATCAGGCCAATTATCATCAGTGAACTAAGCCATTCCCAGTGGTGCTGTGATAACTTAGAGGAAGTATTCATGGCAAGCTAAGGCATCATCGTGGAGACTATAGAAAATGCATCACTCTTTATTCGAAAACCTGATTTGAAACATAAACCATACAACTGAAAGAAGTAGTAACTGTTCATTCTATTAATAGTGTTATAATATCAGATAATATCAACCTTAATAGCAAAAGGAGGTTTAATAACACAAATAATTACTGTAAGTAAATAAATCAATAATATTATAATTATATTCATTGCTCCGTCACGTACTTAGCAGTACTTATGCTACGTAGGTGTATTTTCCTTATATGGAATAATCCCTGACCGTGTTTCGACAATGGTTAGAATACAAGTAAAATAGCAGTTGGACGCTCATGCGCTCCTGTAATTACTTACTATGGAACTTCACAGTTTTTATGCTTAAACATACGACTTATCAAAAATGGACGCGTGTCACCCTTTTTTACTTACATAAGACATCTTTGAAAAGGTCATATGTGTAACATCTATAAAATCTATTGTAACAGCTGTTAACATCTAGAAGATTACATAATAATAGTTCCAAAACACAAGCTCGGCATCCATAGAAACAACATATGCTGTTTTGATTATTACTTACTATGGAACTTCACAGTTTATATACTTAAACATACGACTTATCAAAAACGGATGTGTGTCACCCTTTTTACTACATCTTTGAAAAAGTCATATGTGTAACATTTACTATAAAGCTATTGTAACAAATGTTAGCATCTACAGGATTATATAATGTATAGTAGGTATTATTTACTAACTGAAATATCATCCTATAAACTTTGGAAGATACTGATTTATGCTTTGGAAGTTAAAATATTATGGTTGTCATGGCAAAAACAAAATCGAACAATCAAACTGGTGTGTAAGTACCTATAGTCATGTACAATGGGTTCATGTTTTATGTTAGATAGGTTTGGGGTCACCTGTAGGTAAATAATGACATGTTAAACAGAGTCCAAATAAGTATGATAATTAGCCATGGGACTGTATAATATAACTCTGTATACATATATAAATATTGAAACCAGAGTGATATTATGTTTAATATGTAACGTACAAAGTAGGCATCATATTTATGATTCCACTGAAGTATCAGTTAATAATAGACTGGTTATAACTGATTCATAGTCACTTATTTAGTAAATGTATCCTTTCCAAAACATTACTCACTGTTTTGATTATTATCTTACTATGGATCTTCAAAGTTTATATATTTGAACATACAACTTTTACATGTGCATAGCATGTACTGTATATAATACATCATACACACCTACAATAACACATCAAGGTTACATAATGAGTCATGTGAGTTTTTATAGAATTTTGTCCTTTGTTGAGGTCAACACTTATAATGTATAATGCAAGTTATATCTGAAAGCATTTGTTCATATTTTTATTGTTGTGATAAATAAAAGATAGATTTTGTTACACTTGTGCACAAACAAACTCATTTTTAAGCTGACATAAAACTGTTTCATAAAAAAACGAAAAATAGTGATTAAAGTTTTTCCATCAATTCATAAAAACCAGAAAGATCGGTGACAAAACATCAAAATGAGAATATTAGAACTGAGAGCAGTTAACAAGTCCTAACATAGTGGTAACATAGTTGAATTCAGCATAATAGCAATTATAGTAAGACTCATTTGTGTTTCCTAGTTATTGGATTCAAATTTTCATATATGTATGTATGTATGTATATAATATATTGCCAAATATACTCTATCCAAATTTTGTAATATCTTCAGATATAATGAATATGTGTGCCACACTGAAAATGTTATTGGACATACATAATAATATTTTAGAATAATTTATAATTTTTAGAGAAACTTACTGTTATAGTGTAGAAGACAATTGGGCGTCGTACTATGTAAACTATGCTGTAAAAAGGTATAGTTCAGTACATTTTCCAAACAATCTTCTGTTAGTTTTTTCAAAATCTTAGATGGAGTCAGTCGTTGTTTCTGTAAGTATAGTGCTATTACACCACTAACTAAAGGAGTAGCCATAGATGTTCCTGATCGAGTCGTTGTACAGTTACATTCACTACAGCTATAATCTGCTCCTATTACAGTAGACCCAGGAGCAAAAACATCTACACAAGAGCCACCATTTGTGTAGCTATAAACATGATCTCCTTGAGCAGAGCCAGCAACAGTAATAACTCCTGGTGCACTAGCAAGACCACTGTTACAGCTATCATTTTGTTCATTGCCAGCAGCAACGACAATCGGTATTCCCAAATTAACAATTTTGCTTGTAAAATTATTAACAGCATGAGAATATGGACCACCCAAAGACATTGAGATAATTGCTGGATGGCTAGGATTCTTATATAAAATATCTATAGCAGTTGAGACTAATCCTTTTATAATGACACTCCAAGGTGATATACCATCGCAATCTAATACACGAACACTGTGACAGTTAGCTTTTTTGGCAACACCATAAACTTTACCGCAAGCAAGACTTGCTACATGAGTTCCATGTCCATGACAATCCTTACCAGTTTGGTTAGTTCCATAGATGTCGTCGACTGGATCATATCCAGGATATATTGCTCTGTTACCGTCAAATTCACAGTGATCATTATTAATACCTATTCATGTAGAATTATCTGTATTAACACATATTTAGGAAAATCTTCTTTACCTGTATCTAAAATGTAAATGTCAACACCTTCTCCATCACATCCAGGTTCAAATTTACCATCTAATACTGGACTGACTTGGTCAATACGATCCAGTGCCCATGAAAGTGAAAAAGCTTCAGCATATGTCTCTTCTTCAACAAACTCGACATTTTCGAGATCTTTTATCTGAATAATAGTAATATAAGTTGTACTTGATAGTGAAATTCATAGTCTAACATCTTGAATTGAACAGTTGGTTTCAAAACATAAAACCAGAGAGCATATATATGTTGTTCATTCTTTTATAATGGCAAAATCTTAGATTCTTACAGACCTCGTGACAACTTGTACGGGTTCTATCATTCTAAATGGGCCCATAAGTATTATATAAACCTTCTAATACAATATTGCTAGCTGAGAAAGAATAATGCTTGACAGGTACATGCATCTTTATGTAGTACTAGTAATAGCTTAGTGCATGTGAATCTCTTGATAAGATATAACAATGTTATTACAATAGACTGTTTATATGTGCAATATAAACGGGTAACATGAATATTGCATACAATGTCACTTTTGAACCTACAGCCCTCACTAATATATTTTCAAACTTTCCGATTGTCAGGATTGTATGAATCCAAATAGACAAACTTGTTTACTACAGCATAACTCAAAAATGCAAAAAATTGTGTTTTCTTGTATATAGTTTTCAATGCAAGTAAAATCCACAAAAGAAGCTCATTGTAAAAATTGTATAAATTTTGTGAAGTAATAGCAAGTATAACTTGGAAATAGTTAATCTCTTTAAATCATTTAAAAACCAACACATAGACGTGCTAAACATTTTTAGAAATAGTATATACATATATAATTGTATACATTTTAAGGCTAACCTTTTGTGCTCCATCTTCTGACATATCGGACACAATCATTTTAGCAAATGAACTCTCTATCTTGAGGATTTTAGAATTCGAAGTCTGATTTTGAATGTATTCTGCAATGACTTCAAATCTCTCATGACTAGTATCAGGTGCCAGTACAACCATATACTGACCTGTTGTGTCTGATCCAGGAGGAGCTTGAATAACTCGACGTGTCTGCACTGCAACTAAAAAGAGAAGTACTATTATCAGAACTCGAGTATTTCTGATAAGAAATTCCATATTTAGCATGACGATACACTGACTGTGGCGAGATAATTGCTTTTTTATAGGTATCACGTTAAACCACACCTCCAAATATGAAAAGATGATTAATTAATATTCAATCATTTCTTTTTAGTGCTAAGGCAAGTGAGAGAATGTTAAAATAACCAGTTTAGTTTTTTAAAAACTGCTTGCTATGTCTATCTGTCTATTTATCTATATATCTATCTATCTATCTATCTATATGCATATATATATATATATATATATATACACACACACACACACACACACATATATATATGTATATATTCGTGTGTGCTTGTGTGATATGGTTTTGTATCATGTATCATGTACTAGGGATCAATCATTAGCAATAGAAAGTTATCCCATTCCTGAAGAAATGTAAATTGAACAAGGTAATAGGTATATTTCATAACAATAATTTTCATGCTCTTTCATAATTAAATAAATGGTAAGTTGTGGTTTTAACAACAATAGATGTGACATCATCTATCTAGACCTTAAGATAACATTTATCCTGAACTTGAAGGTAGTATTATATGTGGCTATAGTATTCTGCATTGACCTATGATGGATTTAGCTGTATTATATGGTAAATTAAATGTCATTCATACCTTTGTACAATGGTTTCATACGAAAAATTTAGATTTACATTAAGCTTCAACAAACGTTTTAGTTCTGTAGACATTCTCACTGTGAAAATTGATTGCAATAAGCTACTTTAAGACATACCACATTCTTTTAATATGTCAGGATTATAAGGTTGCTTAAACTTCAATAATGTTATAAGTATCTTGTAATCCTGGAGTTCCTATAACTTAAACTGGCTATGATATAAATTATTATTATTAAATATTTTTGTAAAATCTAAAACTATTGTGTAAAAAAGATAACACTTGTAAGTGTACTCCTACATTCTCTAAATCACATAAATATTAAGTTATGTAAACATTCTTATCTTTCCACTATATATATGTAATACAGTTCACTTAAGACCTTACATTTGTTTATTGTTATACAGACTGACCTGTTACTTAGTGTTAATGTGTTAATTAGACCTTATCATATTTAGTCTATACTTCTTTGTTGTCTGGTTACCTTGCTCTTGTTTATTATTCTTTTATATCGTTCTTTGTTTGTAAACTTTATTTAAGTTCTGTATTTTGCTATGTGCTTTGTGTGTATGTTAAGTCAAAGTTGAGAACACGGAACTCTCTGTTGGTGCAGTCGTTGCATTACATATACAATACTTAGATTTTTTGCAACAATACTGTTTGATTACTACAATAAATGAAATGAAAGGCACTAAAGTGCTGAAACTCGCTGCAGTTTATAAATGCTATGCCAGCTTAGGCCCAGCTATGATGTTGCTAGGTAGCATTGCAAGAAAATGTATTAACATTCTAGAAGGTGTGGTCACATTTATTACAATTTTGTTCCAATAAATGCAACATCTATCTAAAGCAAAAATCATTATAAGACTACAAAGAGCAAAACAAATTGTCCTTTCAGATGTTTTGTCAGAACGTTCTGCTACTTGGGGCTAAACTTGTAAGACGTTAAACTTGGACCATTAAGGAATAAACCTCATGGCAATGGTTGATTAAAAATTATTAAGTAAGCAAAAAATGCTGTCTTTTGTGTCAGTTTGTTATGTATTTATTTACTGGAGTCAAATAACTATATATTATTCTCTTTTTCCTTTTCAAAAATTACATTTGCAATGGTTATCTCTCAATGGTAACCTTGCTTACAATTATACATTTATATACTATATTATTAATCCATAATATTGCAAGAAACAAAGTTGTTGTTTAAGATCTAGCCATCACCATCACATATATATATGTGATGGTGATGGCTAGAGAGGTATACATTTCACTAAAAATTATTGAGCTTAAGGTTATAATGTTTCTAAATTTCTCTTTATTAGCCTTTTTCCTTTCTCTTTATAATTTTTGTAAAATTCTAGAGAATGTAACTTTGGAATATCTCTCCTTTGCCTATAAAAACACAACAAGTATATTAATGAATATTTATTTAAGGCTTAAACAATTCCAACTCTACACTTTAATTGCATGATAGTTTCAATTAACTGTGCTATGATTATGTATCAAAAAATCAATGTAGTAACAAGTTGTCAAACAATACACAACAATAATAATATTGAAAAAAATCTATAACAGCAACACTTTTTTCTAAAAAACATGTTGTAAAATTACAACATAAAAGTTGCTGTCAAAATAAATGATAACTATTATTAGCATACATCTAGATTAAATATATATATATATATATATATATATATATATATATATATATATATATATAAAGTTTATTAAAACACATGCATACATTTTTATTTCAATTAATAAATTTATCTACACATAGTACTAGTTAGAGATGAAGCAGGGACATAGGTGCATCAATTGTTATTAATTTAGTATTGGAGGTTCAGTTCCTGTGTGTATAATAAAAATATACTAATAATTATTTTATCTTGTAAGAGATAATTTAGTAATTACATGTTTATACAACAATTTCAAATATTATTTATATGAAATATTAAATAAATTATTAATTATGTGAAGAAGACATGTAAATAATGCATTGCAATGTTATCCTTTCAAAGGTTGATATCAGCACCCTTTGAGCTTTTATATACCCTCCACTACTTGCTACGTCCATTTCAGATCAATCCTTGTGCAAGCATACTTATAATAAATTTAAAAAAATAACTGACCATACCACTATGAATAATTTAGATGCTTAATTTTGTATATATATGCTAATAGTTCTGGTAAACACTGATGTATTGTATGAGTTATTTGTTTGTCTTACCAGTTGGAGTAGCAACCAATATCAGCTATATCACTACAACAATCATTATATTTGTGACAACTTTCATCACAATAGCATCCATTATTATCACACTTTGATGTCAAGGACCATTTACAACATCCATAATAGCTGAGATTAAGTGCTAAACATGAACCTAAACTAGACATATGAACACCTTCACGTGATTTATAGTACTTACTTACCAGTTGGTCTAGGTGTAGCTAAAATACTACTTAAAGTGAAATCTAATGTAAAGTCTTCAGTAAATGGCATAGTACTAGTTAGAGGAAGCAGTGGTGTCATGCTTGTTGGTATAGATAATTCGAAAATATCACTTGATGTGAAAGCAGGTGAAGAACTTTCTGGATGCGGTGTAATATTGGTAAGCAAAGGTGTGATAGTTGTGCCTATATAACAATGGTAACAAAATTATAATTGTTATATCATGCAAGGAATAATGATGATATTAGTAATTGTATATGAAATATTGCAAAAAAGCACTTCTATTTCAGAACTATTATGATATGACATAAAATCAAAAAACACTTTAAAATTAACAATATGTTGATATTTTTTATAAGATTTCTGCACAACAGTGATATGAATGATTTTAATAGTTCAAGTAAAGTTTGTAAAATAATCTTTATAAACATGAGAAATGAGGAATTTCACTAAAAAAATTGTCTTTTTACTGGCTAGTCTATATTTGTATTGCTGAATGCAACAATCTAATCATTAAATAAAATAAATTCTTTTTCCCCACACTAAAATAGATTACAAAGATGTTATTAACTGTAACACCAAGCACTATAATAATGGTGTGACTGAACAAATTTGAAGTTTATCAATGTGGTTCAATAATGCTAAGTCTCTATAAATGACCAATACATGACTACTAGAAGGACAGAAAATGGGTACCAACATAATGGAATAGTAATCAACCAGTACTACATTTATTAAATTAAACTACTATCTATACTATACTAATGACCCAAAGCACTATATTAAATATTTTTGTTATTGAGTCTGCCAATAAACTAATGACTTGTCATAATTTATTAGATATGAGAACATTGTGGTTTATATTAAACTTCTCAGTATCTCATCATGTATTATAATTACTCAATGAAAATGACCATAGACTGGTTAAATAAACCAAATGCATTCTTCACAATGATGCATGTCTGTATGCATGCTCTATGTGACTTTCATTCAATATTCTTTTAAATGTTGACAGGTTGATTTGAATCCACCAACAATGAATATTAGATATATTAGAAAAAGATATGTGACTAAAATATTTTAATATTATCATTTCAAGAAATAATATCTGTTGACGTTATCATGTACATTTCAGTATTCACTGAAGTGGCCAATGTTTCTTTTCGAAACAAGCACTAGTATAGAAAAGCATGCTTAATAGTATTAAACAATACTTGACAACCTTATAAATAATTAATTAGATGCCTTAAAATTGCTGAATATTGTGCTTGTGCCAATTGTGTTTCATGATGAACACCGATTCATTGTATGACCATGTGTCTTACCAACTAATTTAGTAGAAGTAAATGTAGAAAAGGAAAAAGGTATAGGATGACAACCAATATCAGTTACATCACTGCAACAATCATTCAAAATGTGACAGACTTGATCACAATAACATCCATTATCTGAACAAGTTGGTGAAATGAACCATACACAACATCCAAAATAGGTGAGATAAAGTCCCAAACATGAACCTAAAATAAATATAAACAACTTGATTATTTGTAATGCTAATAATTTACCTTGAGTAACAGTTGGTATAGGTGTAACAATAGTACTACTTAAAAACAAAGTTATAGCAGATAAATAGCTTTCTGGAAGTGGCATAAAACTATTTAGAGTGACTGATGTTACAACATTTGTGTCTGTATAATAATTACAACAAAAATGATGATTGTTGGATCATACAAGAAATATTTACCTAGAGAAATAGTTGAAGTAGGTGTGACTTCTGCAAATGAAGTGGAAATTAAGGAAGAAATGACATCAAGTGATATACTCTCTGAGAATAGTAGATTACTTGTTAATGGTTGAGGAGTTCCACTAATTGTTTCTGGATAGAGAATAAAATTAGTTGAACATGAACACCTTCATACTTTGTAAAGAGTTATAACAATTTCCTTTCATTTATTTTAATTATATGATATTATATATATATATACATATATATATATATATATATATATATATATAGATAGATAGATAGATAGATAGATAGATAGATAGATAGATAGATAGATAGATAGATAGATAGATAGATAGATAGATAGATAGATAGATAGATAGATAGATAGATAGATAGATAGATAGATAGATAGATAGATAGATAGATAGATAGATAGATAGATAGATAGATAGATAGATAGATAGATAGATAGATAGATAGATAGATAGATAGATAGATAGATAGATAGATAGATAGATAGATAGATAGATAGATAGATAGATAGATAGATAGATAGATAGATAGATAGATAGATAGATAGATAGATAGATAGATAGATAGATAGATAGATAGATAGATAGATAGATAGATAGATAGATAGATAGATAGATAGATAGATAGATAGATAGATAGATAGATAGATAGATAGATAGATAGATAGATAGATAGATAGATAGATAGATAGATAGATAGATAGATAGATAGATAGATAGATAGATAGATAGATAGATAGATAGATAGATAGATAGATAGATAGATAGATAGATAGATAGATAGATAGATAGATAGATAGATAGATAGATAGATAGATAGACAGACGGATGGACAGACAGACAGACAGGCAGGCAGGCAGGCAGGCAGGCAGATAGACGGACAAACAGACAGACAGACAGACAGACAGACAGATAGACAGACAGATAGACAGACAGACAGACAGATAGATAAATAGATAGATAGATAAATATAAGCACTTTTCTTATTTATGACAAATTAACTGATCAATAACTAACGTGATTTGAACATTTAATTAATTCAGTACATATCAGTAGATCAATTTATATTATATACAGTCAATTAGTAGAAAACATGGAGGTATCTAGCTTGTGAAAAACATTTATAAAATACATATAGGATTGACTATACTCATATTTTTAAAATTTCATATATTCTTGCAGTGAACTGCATAACACATGGCAATGAGGTTGAAAAAATCATATTCAGAGATTATATATATATATATATATATATATATATTGCATGTATACATATATATACACACATCTATATGTAATGATGACATTCATAATCCATATATTTTCAATGAGAGTGTTGGTTATATATAATACATATAAATCTCATAACACCAGGTATATGATAGTATATATAGCTAGACTTTTTATTATCAACAGTTAAGAAGTAGATTTGTATGGAGTTTATTACAAGCTTTCATTATTAAAGTGTCTATAAGTGTTATAAACTACCCTAACTGAAAATGTAAAAGATTATTGATGTTATAATAATGTGCTATGAGATTGACTATTTGTGAACTTAATATTATAATAGTTTGAATTAATGATGAATTTATAAAAATAAGCTAGTATTAGTAAAAACAGTAAACTGTATAAATAGGGCTAAAATTCATTACTCTGTTATGCTGTTTATAGTTTTCACACATCAAAATTCTTACATTGTATTGATCTCTAATAAAGAAACAAAAACAATTATAAACAACAATAACTTTTCTTTAAGATTCTTTCCTAGAAAAGAGCTTGTTATGAGGTGTTTGACTTTTATAGAAAAATAAAAAAAGGCATTATATGTTCTTTTTCTTCATATATATGTGAATTATGTGATAGCAGTGGTGATAAATGAAACACATTATTTGCAAATTACAAAATTGTTTATTTCAGTTTACCTGGATTTAGATTATAAACCACATTTGACCATACAGATGATGGATAATTGAGACAGTCAATATCTTTAACTCTTGATGTTCTAGATAATGGATGATTTGCAAAATTGTCATGTCCAGCACTATAACCAATTGCTGCATTATTTTTAGTCCATTGCAGTAGATCACATTTATAAGTAAATATAGCATAAGAAGTTGATCCTTGAGATGCAATCACAACCTCAAATGTGTTTGTCTAAAAGAAAGCGTGCATGATAATACATTTGTAAAAAATATAGAGTAATTTACTTGAGCACAATTGCTGTTTCCATATGGACAAACATTTGCCCACTTTGCTACAAAAATCCAATCTAAATCTAAATCAACACCTTGGTTTAACTTCAAGAATCCTTCTACTTCATTGATGATATTTGATGTACTTGTTGAAGTGACAATCCCATACTCAACTCTTCCTGTATTTGTCAATATGATATCATCCCAAAATGGAGCTATCACTACTGCAGCCGAGAGTGGAAATGATGTTGGTAAAAAGCTTGCAAATGGGGTTCCAAAACTAAGTAGACCGTTTGAGCTTATCTAAATAAAAGTAAGTTAGTATCATACCATTAAATATTAGAATAAATTTCTTACATATAAAGTATGGTAAGTGCTTTTTCCAATATTAAATGAAGAAGGAAGTCCAACAAATCTAGTACCATCATCAACATTTCCAAAAAAGTTAGTTTGTAAGCTAAGGTCAAGAAAAGTCAACTGTTTCAACCCTAATCCAAATACAAACACAAATTCTAATCGTAAATAATGA